>JBAMJV010001577.1:0-170524 GCA_037951105.1 Echinarachnius parma | reverse complement strand
ACCCCGGAAAGAACAATACATCGGGAGTTCGCTCCCTAGCATAGCATTTATGTTGTTAAGGAATGGTTCTTATATTAGGTACAATTGTATGAAGTAATAAGTAAATGTTCATGTCTTTTTAAAATGTCTAAGTGAGGAGCAATTTTTGTATTTGAGTGTTAAGACAACTCTAGTTAGGACCACCTCACATAATTGTGAAGCGAGAAAATTGTATTACAATTTGGAATCTGAATGTTATTTGATTACAGCGTAACATAATTTATGGCACGACTGTCTAGTTAAATAGGAAACAGATTATGTGAATATGAGGACATAAACTTAGTAATTTGAAATTCTTGTATTATTATCTTGAACTTAAAATAAAATAAGTTCCTGTATGAGGGGGTATGTGTGAGTTAAATATGTAAAACCAGCCTTGCCCTTTGTTATAACGTGAAAAGTCTTAGTGAGTAAAAGCGCAGTTTGTCCCAACTACAATGTGACACGTCAAGCATATTTTCTGTCTTGGTGTGTATGCTCGAGTCATCAAAAAAAAAAAAAAAAAAAAACCTATACTGAGCGGATGTAAACTGAAAGCGGAGTATCCACTTCCATTACAATGCATGTGCAATCGATGTATCTATCATCAGTATAGAAACTAAAACAAAGGGAAGTATAAATATAACTATTATTCGTGACATTTTCTATAACTTTACACCACAGTATGGTTGATTTCATTGAAGATATGGAACGCTTCCAATGACGGGCCCATAACCATGCCAATAGAAAACCAAGCGTTGAATTCGTCACCTAGAAGCATTTATCACATGACTTAGTAAATACAGTACATGCCGCTGCGGTGTTATATTTTTCGATATACCATGGCAATATTACACCCCTGCAAGTCAAGTCAGATGATAAAACAGTTGTTAAATTTGTTGTCGGGAAAATCACGGAATATTCCTACCCTCGGGATTTCAAATGCTATTTCGTGAAGAAAATAAGTCCCTCGACTTCGTTTCGGGACTTATTTACTCTTCCCTCAATAGCATTTAAAAACCCTCGGGATGTAATATTCCGTGCTATACCCTCCACCGCCATTTAACAACAGTATAATGAACCCTATGCTATACAATATGTTCCCCTTTATTATACGTAGAGCTGAATTCCAAAAGGCGCTAAATCCAGTTTGTCATTTGTTTAGAAAAAAAAAACAGGTTTCTTTTCCAACTTTGTACACATGCCGATGAGAATTGATTGATACCTATGTAGCTTATTCATATTCATATATATAAGTGGATTTAGCTCCCTTTGGAAATAATTATATGCTCTTCATATTTCGGACGCCACTTCTATCATACTGTAGATGATTTGTAGCAAATTAGTATTCCTATTTCACAAATATTGTAGTATGACAAATGGTCACTTCCCGTTTCCATGGTAACCATACATTGGGTATCATCTGTTCTGAAAGATATTTGGTTTTCTCACGCTGATAAACAAGTGTAGAATCTGTTCTGGTCAAAATAATATCATACAAAGTAATACTAATTGCCCGATTTTTCATCAGTGGCTCAACTTGCGCCCGGCCTAAAAAATACAGAGACTATATATATACGGGTAATCAGTTAAACTAAATTAGTTTGCACCTGCAGACATATTGCGTTGTCGCTATTGGTCCCCGGAGATATTATAATTTTTTCCTTTCATTATCCAGTCAATCCCTTGCGATACGCTTATAGGTATCAGGACAATGGGCCCTTTGAATTTAGTCATAGTATAACCGGTCACCAGCAATACAATGTCCAGGTTGATCCAGGACGCAATTTGGCTGATGACCGACTATATTATGATTACATTTCAAAGGGCCCATTGTCATGATGCATGTAATCAGAATTCAAGGGATTAACAGTATAATGATAGCTGATAGGAAACAATAAAAATATATCCGGGGACCAATAGCGACAACGCAATAGGTCTGCAGGAGCAAAATGGTTTAACTGGTTACCCGTAGTCTCTGTCTTTTTAGGCCGGGCGGAAGTTGGCGCCACTGATGACTGTGATGAGAATTCGGGCCATTGAGTTGAATTTGAATAAAATTTACTTTCACATGAATTCGTGCTTTGTTTTCATTTTCGAGGAGTGGCGCCCAAAGCAACTACAAGTGCTAAACATAGATCGTTCGTCGGTACGTAGAGTCCTGGATTCAAACTGCTCAATGCGAGTGCCTCTACGTACCGACGAACGATCTATGCAGTGATATTACACAGAATCGAGAGCCTAAGGTAGGTTATTTTCAGGGTCATATTGAAGAGAATATTCCTCTCTCGTCACCTTCGAACTTTGATTGCAATTTGATTGTTTAAAACTGTTTATTTTATGATAGAAGAAGTTGGGAAACTTTAAACGCGTTTTTCTCGAAATCTCGTGAGCGCGCAGAATCAAACATTCGCCGGTGCGTGATATCACCGACGATTTGTTGCATTATTCCGAAGGTTCGTTATTCCGAAGGTTCGTTATTCCGAGGGTTCGTTATTCGGGAAGGTTCGCGGCTATTCCTAAAATGAAATCAGGTTCGTTAGTCCGAAAATAAAATCGGCTTCGTTATCCCGAAGGTTCGTTATTCCGAAGGTCCGTTATTCCGAGGGTTCGTTATTCCGAAGGTTGGCTAGAAATCGGGTTCGTTAATCCGAAACCAATTTGGGTTTGTTATAATGCTATAATTTCATATAAAGAGATAAAATAAACTTAAATGTTTGATTGGTCTGGCCAAGGGAGGGAAGGGGGGAGGGGTATATACTTAATGCAGGCTATGAATTAAATAAACAAATCACAAATTATAGTATAGGTTTTTCGTAAGCTTCTCATTCGTTTTGATAAACGTGTCATTCAATTACGCGAAACTGAGCTGAAGGCTTGCAATTGTTGTTCAAAATTGCATTTTGTTCATACGATTTAGCTCTTCGGTCAAGTGATTTACCACTTTTAGCATTCAATTTAAAGAACACGCTATTTGCATACAATTTCGCCAACGGCTTTCACGGAAGGTGGTATTACGTAATCACAAATTCTCTCGCTTTAAATTGAATGACAATTTTACGAATAGAAACACGTTTTAAATCGAATGCAAATAAAATGTTTTCGAATGCTAAAAAACGAATTTGAACTGCAAATTACAGCTGCGGTGACAAAATCGGCGAAATTGAATGCACACAAAATGAATTTGTGTGGCCAACTTACGAAATTGACCGAGAAATCCTATATTATAACAAACCCGATTGAATTTCCGGATTAACGAACCCTATTTTATTTTCGGACTAATGAACCTTCGGAATAACGAACCTTCGGAATAACAAACCCGATTTTTTTTCTCGGATAAACGAACCTTCGGAATAACGAACCCGATTTCGTTTTTAGGAATAGCGAACCTTCGGAATAACGAACCTTCGGAATAACTGAACCTTCGGAATAACGAACCTTCGGAATAACGGACTGTAACCGTCCCAACTACAATGTGACACATGAAGCAATAATGATGCGGCACATGGTTTCGCACAAGCGTATCGCATGAACGAGTGTATAGATGTGGCCAGCATAGACGGGCCAAACTGACGGTGAATTTATTATTATTATTATTATCATTACTTATTCGACCAAAAAGCATAATGCAACACAAGTATTAACATAATGCACATAATACAAAAATACAGGTTACAAAAAGAAAAAGAAAATAGACAAAATAAAATAGTGAGGAGCAATGTGGGCCAGGGTTCACAAAAGTAAAGTACATGTACATCACTGTTGCCCTAGGGCATGTGAACCCTCACACACTGGCTCCTGAAGATGCAGCATTACGGAACATGAATAACAATAATTTTATACGAGGGTGGTTTAAAAATTATCTATCAACGTCCAAATACAGTATAACTTAATTATCTTAACCACATCGAAATAGAGAATAAATCGATGAAATTATTCTATCAATTAATGTGGCTCATATTTGATTAACTGGTATATTCGTACACGAATAGTGTAAAGCAACATCCTTCTTCGGATTGCAACATATTGTCATCTCCATAGACTTTATACATGTGATACCAGATTTTAGTAGTAAATGGGTATAAAGTGATACCTGTAAAGTGTCAGATATTGCACAAAATGACATTTGAGACTTCAATCCTCTATCAATATCATTATAAAATAAAATTGAAAGATTTGTGAAAATTTGAAAGAAAACGAACACTGTTTACCTAGTGAAAAAAACGAATATTGAGTTCATATTTTATCACCGAATACTGATGGTCTGCCATACATTTGTCGCAGTAAATAATGATCCGTTTGAGATATTCGCACCGTGTATGTTTACAGACGTAGTACAGAATTCATGGAATTTGCACTCGCTCGGCTCAAAGTTCAATCTCCGGAATGTTCTCACGCGTGCTGCATGCGGACGTGTTCAGCTAGGACAATTGTACTTTTTATCAAAAGCGTTGATCAACGCTTTTGAAATAATGATTTTCAATGGTAATTATCTTCATACCAAAGGGACATTTTCTCTTACCATAAGCTAAACAACACGGCAGAAGAGAAACGAGGAAGCTCCAAGTATTTTTCGTGGAGTTAGACACTTTACAGGCATCACTTTAATATTTGCAACGCACAATGATTTTCTTGAGAATAATTAGATAGCAATAATTATGTGCAAGCTTTCTCATTTATATTATGTTTTTTCCAATTTAACTTATCAGCTAAAACAACCTTTAAGAATTTTGTGGAATGAACTTAAGGACTATGAACATCATTACTACAAAATTATATATTCGACATAAAATTATATTACAATGTATAATGAATTCCGAATTAATTCACTCAACTTTTTCTGACATTAGTCCTTTTGTAGGTTCTGCCAACTTTATTATCTAGATGATCGATCAATGTTCAATCAATGTCTACAGCTGGCGCTATTCATAAAATTTTATATTTTTACAAAGAGCATCGCACTTTCCTTGGCGGCGCAATTATTCTCAGACCAGCAGGCCGGCTATCAACGGAACCTACAGGTCAGCTACCCCGGCCCGGCTGGACTGGCCTATGCGTATCGACTCGCTCGGTTATTCTCGTCCGCGATAAGATTCATATATTCCTTCTCACGACTTCCGAAGACTCTGGATAAAACGAAATAATCATGGCGGCGACGAACGATGCATACATGCAAGTGATTGCTAACATCGGTCTCGGGGCTTTTAGTCATCCTATGGGATACGTGAAGACGTTGATACAGGTAATACATTCAATTTTTCATGCGATATTTTGTAATTTTCTCATTTCATGTACCAAGTTGCGAGCTCGTTTCTCGAGCAATATGTGATGAAAGCCTGTGGTATGTATAATAATGCAGTATGCGCAAAGATTGTATCGCAGTGCTGGTAAATCATTACACTATGTCTTCTTCAACGTAAGTTTGTACGATTTTAAAATTAAATGTTAGTAGAATGTTACATTTGAATAGTGAAAATAATGACATTGTCATTGATTTCAATCCATTTGACATGATTGTTACAGTGAAGTTACCGATTTCTCATTGCTTAGTTAGCCAAATAAAATGTAACTAGTTCTTATATTTTTATAACTGTAAGTGTAACTGAGTGTAAGTGTAAGTGTAACTTGTTCGGCCTGGAAATCCCGACGCAGACCGAGCAGACTCAACCCAGTCCGACTGTTTTTGGATCGGCCCTGCTGTGACTGAGCTGTGTACGTGTGCATTGCCTAACGTTCAGCGATATTTTTGCAAACGACATTATCACTGCGATACGTCTCCAAAACAAGCCAAATTTTGTTATTCTGTAACTGTAAGTAACTTGGCACTTGGAGGGTTAAGCGGCTTTCCCCATTTTGTATACTAGTACATGACTTACAGAGCAGCAACAGCAGCTGCAATTAATCAGTATGCCTCACAACGTTCAATTGCCTTGCTGAATTATATATGTTTCTTATTCATCTTCTTCAGCTTGGATACGAGCCGCTGCCTCCTCGGGTCGGGAGAAATGCTTTCTTCAGGGAATGTTTGCAGCTGCCTGGATTCTTCCCTTATGGTAAGTAGTGCTGAGTCCAAAAGGACAGCCGTTCGGTATCCGACCCAGAAGGTCGGATACCGTATTCAAATTCTCGGATACGGGTACAAATATACGGAAAAAAAAAGAAAAAATCAGATGTATCCGATATCCGTCCGTTTTTACTCGGCTTATATCCGGATATATCAATATATCCGGTTTGACTCAGCCGAGTCAGCCCTAATGGTAAGGCAAGCCTCCACACTAACTTGTTTCTAAACTGGCCTGTTCGGGCAAGTAAAATCATTAATTTTGAAATTTTACTTGCCCCAATGTATCAAAAATCTCTAGATGATATGAAATTACATTGTTCTCTTGAAGTGAACAGTTATTTAGTTGCCTGATCAGGCAAGCAAACAAGACAATTTATGAAATTTTACTTGCCCGTTACCTGACACCAATTTTGACTTGCCCCGGGCAAGCGGGCAAGTGCTAGTATTGAGCACTCGGTACGGTCTCAATTTTTTTTGTTTTCATTTATTTTGCAACTTTCATCAAAACATAATATAAATACAAAACAATTATTTAACAACATTATACAAAACATAAATATCGCAATTGTGCTTAATTACATTAAACAATTGTATAAAAAAAAGTAAATAAAGAATAACTATACAACATAATAGTATACAGTATTTTAGGAGAGTTGCGTGGGAAGTCACAATAAGCTGCAAGCTTGATGGCTTTAAGAGAACCACCACCCCAAAATATTATTTGTTTGAATGGTAATAGTTTTAGTAGTACATTCGTCCATTCTACCAACAAGTTGAGAAAAATTGGTTTCCAGATCTAGATACATAATAATATATTCATAGGTCTGCAGACGAGACTAGTCCATTGTCTAGGATGTACAAGTCTACTGTGCTTGTATTGTTTCCAAACATACGCGGGTATAATATCAAATATCAAACAACGATGCCGAAACATGATATAATCCTGTGTTTTGCTTTGCTTGGGGGTCCCCTTTAAGGTTGATAGAATAAGAAATCAGTTCAGTATTTCTCAATGTAAAGCATTGGCCATAATCACATTCTAATCAAAGAATGTGAAGTTTTGTATAAATTGTTAACAAAAATGATGTATATTTATGTCGGTGGCAGTACATTTTTCTTGGAGACCACTGCAATTGAGATTAAATAATGTCCTTTTTAGGACTTTCCTAGAAAGAATACCAACAGTCCTCAGGACATATGGTGCATCCGCATCCGTATTTAGGTTTGATTTGTGTGGAACCCTGCTATTAATTAGTGCCCAAAATACCCACAAATATTACATTTCATGATATTTTATTTATGTTATTTTCCCGTGTACAGCCAAGCACATCTACCAAGTGGACGGCTTCTTTGGTTTATATCGAGGCTTCTTCCCTGCCGTCTGTCAGAACTTTGTCTCCAGCTCTGTTCTAAGGACTGTGTCCGAGGTAAGACATTTCTATTTATCCCATATAGGACTGGTCCAGAAAATACCTAGGCTGGGGTCTAGATGGAATTAAGTTACATGAAAATCAATCAGTCCTAGGCGTGTTGCAAAAAGAGATACAATTGATTGTAAGTTACAATTAATTGTTATTCAGATCATTTGATTAAATGTGCAAGTCTGCTAGTCCCCAATAATCCAATATCACAATTGATGTCACTTGCAACTTAAACATCTCTCTAATATTGATTATTTACTTGATCAATTGGTAATTTGTTATATTTTTTATTTGTTTTTCTTTTTTCCCCACAGAAAATGGATGAGTTTTTTCCAGTGCAGGATGATTTTGAGAAGAAAGAGCTGTCCAAGAAGAGACCAGAGCTGGCGAGTGTGTCACTGAACACATTCTTAATACAGGTTAGGAAAATAATCATTGTAATAATAATAATATTAATGATAATATTATACTTCATATATATTGTTACCCTGCACTTGTCGGTAAAAATGAAAATGTAGATTTTCATACCATTACAAAGGCCTCATCACAAGCTTTCATTTGATGCTTTGTTCTAACAAATAGGTCAATAACTGGCGAAGTTAGGATTGTTTCAATTTTACAATCATAAGTCTTGTACACACATTAAGTGAACTTAAATGCCCATTTCTCCAAGACCTGAATTACCAACAAGTGCAGGGTTTTGCTATAGCCAGTTACATACATGTATATAGCGCTAAAGTACATGTATACATTATGTTCCATAGCGCTTTACACTACATGTATAATGGAATGTATTATTGAAATGAAAATTAGCAAAGACCCAGGATTCGAACCCAAGACATCCGGATTGTTAGACCGGTGCTCTTACCTGGTTTGTTTGTGTTGGTCAGAAGCTGTTATATACCTGACACAAACTTAACTTTTTTCTGTACTGGCCCTTTCAGGCAAATTCTGGCAAATTTTACTTGCCCCAATCATGTAAAATTGACTTGCCCTCTTACCTCTAAAAGGGATGCCATGCCATTTGCTTTTTGGTGTATTAAAGGGGACCACCAGGCAAAGAACAACACCTAATTATATGTTTTGGTACCGTTTTGTGATTTCAAATAGATACCCAACATTTTGCAAAGGGTTCTGTAAATTCATGAACAAAGCCAATAAGCCATTAATTTCCACCATTTACAGAACCACTATTATTTCCTGGTTCCGAACGGGCTAAACATTTGCGAGTGCTCCAATGCTATTCACGCGTACGTTTGGAGACAATAGAAGCCCGGGCGATTCGTTCGCTCTGGACAAAGTAGTCTTCGTACATGCAGACCCATGAACGCTGGACTACTTAAGATGTTACCTTTCATTTACAAGGATATTATTTTTGGGTGGTGGTACCCTTTAAACTAACGTGTTTTTTGTGGTCTAAATAACAGGCCCATTTCCTTTCTATTCTGATTCAATTTATCATTGATTATTGTAATCCTTTTGTCAATTTCAACGAACCCTGTTACCCTCACAAATATTATTTGATCACTGTGATTGTTTGCTTTAAAATCCAATTTCACTTTAATTTGTGTGTGCATTACATTCGATTTGTTGATGTCGAAGGATTCAGCTTCACTTCTCTTTGCAGTAGTTGTGTATCAACCGTTCAACATCGTCATGGTTCGGAGCATGGCCCAGTTCATAGGCAAGGAGACGGCATACCAATCGCTTTGTGGTCTAACTTTCAGGCTTATTTTCTTTCTAATCTGAATCGTTTTATCATTTATTATTGTTATCTTCATACTAGTAACAACAAACATTTACCATATTACATCACAGATTTGATTCGGATGGAACCACTGTGATTGTGTGCTTTAAAAAACAACATCACTGTATTTCTGCTTGCATTTTACATTCAATTTGTAGATGTCAAAGGATTCTGCTTCACATCTCTGTGCAGTAGTTGTGTCTCAACCGTTCAACATCGTCATGGTTAGGAGCATGGCCCAGTTTATAGGCAAGGAGACAGCATACCAATTGCTTTGTGGTCCAACTTTGAGGCTCATTTCCTTTCTAATCTGAACTGATTTATTATTTATTATTGTTATCATCGTACTAATAACAAACTTAGATCGCAGATCTCATCTGTGCTTTTAAAACCAAAATCACTGTTATTTTGTGTGCATTACATTCAATTTGTAGATGTCGAAGGATTCAGCTTTGCATCTCTGTGCAGTAGTCGTGTCTCAACCGTTCAACATCGTCATGGTTAGGAGCATGGCACAGTTCATAGGCAAGGAGACAGCATACCAATCGCTTTGAGGTCTAACTTTCAGGCTCAATTCCTTTCAATTCTGAATCGATTTATCATTTATTATTGTTAACTTCATACTAGTAACAACAAACATTTACCATGTTACATCACAGATCTGATTCAGATTGAATCACTTTGATTCTAAAACCAAACTTTTTGTTTTATTTTGCAATTGTTGTTGTTTATTTAGATGTCAAAGGATTCTGCTTCGCATCTCTGTGCAGTAGTCGTGTCTCAATTGTTCAACAACGTCATGGTTCGGAGCATGGCCCAGTTCATAGGCAAGGAGACAGCATACCAATTGCTTTGTGGTCTTTACTTTCAGGCTAATTTCCTAACTCCTCTGAATCAAATAGTATCATCTTCTTACTAATTGCCACAAAAATTCACCCTGTTACGTCACAGATTTAATTGAGATTGAATCACTTTGATTCTAAAACCAAACTTTTTGTTTTATTTTGCAATTGTTGTTGTTTATTTAGATGTCAAAGGATTCTGCTTCACATGTCTGTGCCGTGGTCGTGTCTCAACCGTTCAATATCGTCATGGTTCGGAGCATTACACAATTCATAGGCAAGGAGACAGCATTGTGGTCTAACTTTCAGGTTTATTTCCTTTCTAATCTGAATCGATTCATCATTTATTATTGTTATCTTCGTACTAATAACAAACTTGTATCGCAGATCTGATTCATATTGAATTACTTTGATTTATCTGTGCTTTTAAAACCAAAATCACTGTTATTCTGTGTGCATTTTACATTCAATTTGTAGATGTCGAAGGATTCTGCATCACATCTCTGTTGCAGTAGTCGTGTCTCAACCGTTCAACATCGTCATGGTTCGGAGCATGGCCCAGTTCATAGGCAAGGAGACGGTATACCAATTGCTTTGTAGTCCAACTCTCAGGCTTATTTCTTTTCTAATCTGAACTGATTTATCATTTATTATTGTTATCTTCGTACTAATAACAAACTTAGATTGCAGATCTGATTCAGATTGAATCACTTTGATTTATCTGTGCTTTTAAAACCAAAATCACTGTTATTTTGTGTGCATTACATTCAATTTGTAGATGTCGAAGGATTCAGCTTCACATCTGTGTGCAGTAGTCGTGTCTCAACCGTTCAACATCGTCATGGTTCGGAGCATGGCCCAGTTCATAGGCAAGGAGACGGTATACAGCGGCTTTGTGGTCTTTACTTTCAGGCTAATTTCCTTTCAATTCTGATGATTTATCATTGATGATTGTGATCCTTTAACTAATTTCAACGAAAATCACCTTGTTACGTCACAGATCTACTTCAGATTGAATCAATTTGATTCTAAAACCAATCTTTCTGTTTTCTTTTGCAATTGTTGTTGTTTATTTAGATGTCAAAGGATTCTGCTTCGCATCTCTGTGCAGTAGTCGTGTCTCAACCGTTCAACATCATCATGGTTAGGAGCATGGCCCAGTTTATAGGCAAGGAGACGGCATACCAATCGCTTTGTGGTCCAACTTTCAGGCTAATTTCCTTTCTAATCTGAACTGATTCATCATTTATTATTGTTATCTTCGTACTAATAAAAAACTTATATCGCAGATCTGATTCAGATTGAATTACTTTGATTTATCTGTGCTTTTAAAACCAAAATCACTGTTATTTTGTGTGCATTTTACATTTGATTTGTAGATGTCAAAGGATTCTGCTTCGCATCTGTGTGCAGTGGTCGTGTCTCAACCGTTCAACATCGTCATGGTTCGGAGCATGGCCCAGTTCATAGGCAAGGAGACGGTATACAGCGGCTGGTTCTCGCCCTACAGGGAGATCTACACTGAGGGCGGCATATCAGGCTTCTTTGTGTGAGTATCGTATTCCAATTCTGATTCATTTGATTTTCAACATAATGACATGATACTAATTATACAAATAATAAAGAAAGAAATTTATACACTTCTTGAATGAAAAATATAAACATGTTTAATGAATAAATTGTAACATAATAGTAAAGATTGCAATACAAATGGTGAGTATCATGTGACCGGCTATAGCAAAACCTGGTACTTGTCGGTAATTCATATTTTGAAGAAATTAGCATTTTAAGTTCACACAATGTGTGTAAAAGACCTATGATTGTAAAATTTAAACAATCATATCTTCGCCAAATATTGACCAACTAGTTAGAACAAAGCATCAAATGAAAGCTTGTGATGAGGCCTTTCTAATGGTATGAAAATCCACATTTTGATTTTTACCGACAAGTGCAGGGTTTTGCTTAGTGCTGTTATCCGATCCGATCCGAGAAGGGAATTCCCGGCGGTCATGGCCTTCAACCGGGAAATTAGCGGTCCGAGAAATGGCTCTTTTTTTTCTATAATTCTCGTTTTGGCAACCCATTTTTTCCAGTAATAATAATAAATTTGTATACTGTACATATTAGAAAAAAATGGGATCAACACAAGTAATTTGCAGTAGGTATGACAGATTTACGACTTGTGGCTAGGACCAGGAGCAGAGAAGGTCACTATGTTTAAACAGCTTGAGCCTTGAAGTCAATTACCTGAATTTGTGCAGAGCTATATACGAAGGGTTTAAGGAGAATGCCCCCACCTGTTGGAAAGCTTACGCCCAACCTTTGAATATACTTTTTTACACCCCCCAAAATAAATGACTCCAATGCTGCCTCCCATTTTTTTTGGACAAATTTTTAAACATTGTGTTTCTTGTAGTCATAAAAAATTCGCCCAAACATGATCTTACACAGGCCCTGACTCCTGAGTTCACATGTGGTTGTGAGTTTGATATGATATGCATGCCCACTGAACCTTGGCTAATATATATATGGTATGTCTCCTCATAACTCCCCAAAATAGCAACTGCGTGTGCATGGGTACAGACAGTGTTTTTGCTCATTCACAAGGGAACCGGGACGAACCGGGACCCGTTAATAAATTTTTATTTCTACCAGCTGGGATCCGAGACGGGATATTTTTTTTAACTAACAGCTATAGTTTTGCTATTATGCTGGTCACATATTCTGATTCTGATTTATTTTATTTTCAACATAATGACATGATACAAATAACTAATTATACAAATAATAAAGAAAGCAGTAAACTTCTTGAATAAAAAACATAAACATGTATAATGAATAAATTGTAACATAATAGTAAAGATTGCAATACAAATGGATATACATAATAAACATATTTTCAAATAGTGTATTAACGTATGAGATTACATGTATGTACGGGACCATATATTTTTTGAAATAAATGAATAAATGAAACCAAACAGTGGCCTCTGTATGCATGTTCATATCATTGTTCAAGGAAATAATTGATTATTAATTTTAGGGGGCTACTTATTCAATCTGAAGGATATCAAATGATATTTCACATAATACCCTATGGTAATTTTATGGGCTACCTACTGATTTCAGGGCAGTGAAAAAAAAATACACGGGGGCTCGTGGCGAATTCGCCCCCAAAATGTAAAAAAGAGCCCCCGTAAATTTGCATAGAGTTCAATGCAAAACAAATATTAAAGTGTTATTTTCATGCAGGCAAGCTTGAAAATAAGTATTAATTTTTTCCCTGTTTCAGGGGGCAAAATCGTCCTCGGGCCCCCAAATATTTTCTACCCTGGCATTGATTATAAATTTTAATATTTGTTTATATTTGCAGAGGCCTTGCTCCCAGACTAATCCTAGACCTGTTAACCCTGTGGCTGGCGAGGACCATGTACTACTCATTCAACAGATTCTTTGTAGACGACAATGTGAGTTGATTTTCCTAACCATTCAGGACTGATTGATTTTGCTATAACATGTAAACGCCATTATAGATCCAAGCCCGAGTAATTTCTGGACCAGTCCTGAACGGGTTAACACATTCAGGACTGGTCCCAAAAACACTGACTGTAGTCTATGGAGGATGCTTGTTATACCAAAATCAATCAGTCTTGAATGGGTTATCCTGTTTCTTCCCGGTTTATGGCATGTTTTGAAAAAAATTGGCAATTTAATATTACACTAGTGTTGTCGTTTACGGGAGTATTTACCACCCGGGACTTGCGATAATTTTTCGGGCGAGTCCCGGGTACCCGAAATTTACCCATTAGTTTATTACACGATCGGCATGTCACACCAGCTGGGAAAAACATGTTCATTCAAGTGACAAACATTGAGCGCATTTATGACAATAAATCATCTTCTTGAATGAACATGAAAGCTCTGGCGTTCAATGAGGGGACTTCCCCATTTTTCGGGAAATCGAGTATCGTTTTTTGTGCCCGGGACTCAACATTTTTCGAATTTTTTCGAATTATGGCGCAATTATACAAATTTGGTCTCATACCCAGTAGATGAACATATGATATTTGTAATAATAATAATAATAATAATATAGAGCATTTATAATGCGCCATGACTCTAGTGAACACTATTCTCAGGCGCAATAGAAAATAAAAAGGAAAGTAAAGGAGAGAGAGAGAAACAGAAAGTTAGTCCCTAATCAAATGCTAATTTAAACAAAAATGTCTTTACACCTATTTTAAATGACTCAATTGAGGTGGCATTTCTAACATTAACTGGCAAAGAATTCCATAATATACAAAGTTATGTGTGCTTTATCTCTTTTGTCTCATATAGATGACGAATGTAGCAGAGTTGAGGAGTTACGCAAACATCATCACTGGGGTAAGTTATCCAGATTTGTTATGCCTCCGCCAACGAAGTGGCCCGGAGGCATTATGTTTTCGGGTTGTCCGTCCATCCGTCCATCCGTCCCGTTTTTGTTCTCGCGATATTTTAAGAACTGGTTGACGGATCAAATTCAAACTTGGTATGAGTGTACAATATTGGAGTGACAATGATCTGATTAGATTGTAGGGGTCATGAGGTCAAAGGTCAAGGTCACAAGACTCAATATATATGCAAAAATGCCTCGTTCTCGCGATAATATATCTCAAGAACTGGTTGATAGATCAAATGTGACCGCTTACCCCAAAACCCCCAAAAAGTTGACAAACATGAATTTGATTTTTTTTATCTAGCTGGAAAGAGTAGACTCTAAGCTTTAAAATGATATATAACTCATCAAATTTGGACACTCCAAACCTATTCAACAAAGCGATTAAATGTAGGAGAGTGGGAAGGTCTAGTTTTGCAGAATGAGGAGAAAAGAGGCTCTAAAGATTAGGGTCACTCAGGCGCGTAGTGCGGAGGAGCTATCTAAACTGCTCATTACTCAACTTTCGCTTCGTTTTAAGACTCAAAATTTGAAACAGTCGATAGAGGAAAGATTATGCCTTCAGGTAAAGTAAAGTTTAAAATTTTGATTTTTCAGCAAAAATTACATACTTTGGCTCGTAGCGGAGAATCATATACCGCGACTTTATGGGAGTTTTGGTGTAAGCGGTCACAAATTCAAACTTGGTATTAGTGTAGATATTGTGGTGGCAATGATCTGATCAGATTTTGGGGTTCATGAGGTCAAAGGTCAAGGTCACAGGACTCAATGTATGCGCAAAAATGCCTCGTTCTTGTGATATCTCAAGAACCTGTTGACGGATCAATTTCAATCTTGGTATGAGTGTACATCCAGGGTGCCAAGGATCTGATTAGATTTGGGGGTCATGAGGTCAAAGGTCAAGGTCACAGGACTCATATGTATGCAAAAATGGCTTGTAATGGCAAAATTTCAAGAACTGAATGTCAGATTTCAATCAAACTCGGTACCTGAATGTATCATAAAGAGTCAACGTAGCCTTAACCCTATTAAGGCCGGGGGGGGGCCATAATGGCCCCCCCCCTCCGAATTTTTTGTATTGCTCCAAAACGCTGCAAGATGACGCGCCGCTGCTTGGTGACTTTTTTCTTTCGGGTCTTGCGCACGTTTTAAAACAAAAATTTCGAAAATCGGACCCTCCGTTACAAAGTCACGTGACCTTTTGTCTATGCATGTCAGCCCGAAAATCGCTAATTTCGTGATTTGTGTACAAAACATATGGAAATATCAATTTTCATAAATGAGGTGTATTATTAGATATTTGGTGTTGTTTACATTTTATATGTTGGTTTTGGGGTTCAAAACAGTTAAATTATAGTTAGAAATAAAATAAACAACAAAAACAATAAAATACATGAGTTAAAAACAAAGAAATACATAAGAAATTAATAAAACAATAGAAAACAAAAGGAAGAACCGGGCTCTTCCAATTTTTTTGTTGTAGTATCATTCCAAATGCTCTAAAGAATATATGTAGTGAAAACCAGAGTTTAATTATGAAGAATATATGATTTATGGGTAAAAATATGAATTTCATGACTTATTTGCATAAATTACCATAATATGCAAATTAATGAATTTTTCAAAATTTAAAAAAATTACCATTGTATTCTATACACTTCACTTATCACGCGTGCAAATTTTTACAGCGATCGGCCGCTTCCGCGGCCGAGATCTTAGGGGGGGGGCCATAATGGCCCCCCCCCGGCCTGCTGAAGACCTCAAATAGCCCGGCCTTAATAGGGTTAACCCATTGACTACGGGAACCGAGTGGGTTGTGTACAAAGTCTATGGAGATTTCAGAATCTCGTAGTGAACGGGTTAAATGTTGGGGTCATGAGGTTGAGGTCAAGGTCACAGACTCATTATATGCAAAAAAGCTTCTAATGCCAAAATCTCAAGAACTAAATGTCAGATTTCAATCAACCTGAATGTTTTTTAGGGAGTCATCAAAAATATCTTTACAAATTAATTCAGTGCATGTTAATTGAATATTGCTTGATATTGAAAATTGCGTGATAGCGGAGGCATAATTTTTGATTGCGCGCAATCGAAGATCCATCTAGTTTTTCTAGAGATGTTATTCTTATTCTTCTTCTCGTGTCACTAACCACAAGGCTGGCCCAGTACGGCTCGCAGGCTCTGGCATAAGAGCATAAGAGATTTGATTTGATTCGTTTTGATCTATTCATTTTATTTTCTATTATATATCACATAATACAAGCTAATTATGCAAACAATAAAGAAAGAAATACATTCATGGAATACTGAAAGTAAACGTGTATAACAGATAAATTGGTTAACACATAATAGTAACGTTTGTAATAATAATGGATACACACAAACATCTAATAATTGTTGTTCTCTATGTTGCTGTTTCAGTTCCTAGCTAGCATGCTGACATATCCCTTCAGTCTTATCAACACAAACATCATCGTCAACAACTGCGGGTAAGTCACTAAGCAAATGTCGGTAGATATTTCAGCCAATGGAAACAAATTTAGTAAAAAGAATACAAGGGGCTTAGCATGGGCGTAGACATGTCATTGATACCCATTTAACTGGGGGGGGGGGGGGGATGATTATTCATCACCTCTGATGAATAGGTATTACGTAAGTCGCTACGCCGCTGGGGCTTAGGAGCCCATGTGTCTGAAAATGAAAACAATTACTAAATAACCAATGTTTATTTCTTTTTAGGAAAAATGATATTTATGTATGTTTTGTACACAAATGATGATAATTAGCAATTTTTTTGGCCGACACGCAAAGACAAAAGGTCACTTGACTCCGTAAGGGTACTCACTGTAGGTTCTTTTTAAATAAAAACAATTAAAAAAGATGCGCAAGATTTTAAAGAAAAAGGTCATGAAGCGGCGAGGCTTCATCCTTACGTGTTCCCGAGCAATCAGATAAATCACGGAGGGGTTATTAGGATTATTAAAGGGGATACAATTTTGTATTAATTTTCACATGTCAGCATAATTTAAAGGACCTAAAGAATACAACGAACACAGTAGTGATTTAAGACTAGTTTTCTGATGCCAAATCTCACTTAGCAGCCAGTTTACGCCCACCCACATTTAGGGTCCGGAATCGGCAGCGTGATCGACATGTGATTGACAATTCATTGGCTTACGTCATGACGCGTCATCTACTGAATTTAGTTCATTAGTCTGTTCTTTTAGATGACGTCACATTTTGGCGATTTAAAAGGGGCGTTCCCAGGACAATTAGATATTGACTAATTACCCCAAAATTGATTGATTTCATGAGAAATGACTGCCAAATTCTTTTCTTCGGGAAAAATTACATATAGAGAGCCGAATTGTGAAAATTAGGCCATCTAGACGCTGTAGTTCCTTCAAGTAGGAGTGGGCTATAAATGGGTCATTTCTCGTTTTATTTTCGGGACAGTTTTTTTGTATTCCATTTGCCCTATCTCAACATGAAATGACAACATTTTTTGCCTGGGGTCGCAGAAAAAAGTGTGCAGGGCCAAAATCCAAGATGGCCGCCGTTTTCCTAAAAAAAAATCATATTTTTGGTCATAACTTTGTCATTAGTGGGTCTCTTTATTTGATTTTGGTGTCTAACCCTATGTTTTGGGGGTTAAGGGATCTATTTATGCAGTTAAAAATACTGTAAAATATTCAGATATTGTGTTAAGGCATATTTTTGACCATTTTTACCCCTTTTTTACCCAATTTTTAACCATGCCCGTAGACCTGAATTTAGTGGGTAAATTACATTGGAGAACATTTTTAAAAAGCTAGAGAACAAGTTGAAAGTAACAAAATAATATTCATAACCCTCACACTTGACAAAAATTTTCGGCCTGGGGTTATAGAAAAAGTGTGCAGGGCCAATATCCAAAATGGCCGCCGTTTTCCTTGAAAATCACATTTTCAGCCATAACTTTGTCATTTTGCTGTGTTTTTACCTGCTTGTGGTGTCTAACCCCATGTTTTGGGGGTCAAGCAATCTGTTATGCATCTAAAAAATAGTCACAAGTCATCAAATGTTGAGTTAACACCATTTTTGACTACATTTGAACTCCCTTTTTACCTAAATTAGCATATTTCGAGAAACATGTCTTCAATTTCTATGATGTTGCTTAAAACATAATGCAGCTTTCTCCTAAGGAAGTCCCCAGTTCCTGAAACGGTCATAGGCACAATCTGCTGCTCAATAGTGTCCTGGATGTCATCAGGTCCCAGGTGGCCACTGCCAAATTTCATCTCCGGTACCAGCTAAGTTAGTACCAGCACGCATCAGGTGATCCACTCGGAAAGTTCCGTCCCCATTATCATCCAGGTAGAACCCAATATACCATCTTTTGGTACAGGTCTCTCTCATCCCAGATGACAGCAAGTGGTTGGTTAGGCTGAAACATACATTCTTTTTCAGAGTGAGACATCCCCTCTACCACTTGGGCAATAAAATGCCAAAAAAAAGGAGAGTATTTTTCACCCACGTAAAGCCCACCCCTATCATTAACTACACTTCAACACAAGGCTAAAGCGTAGGTTAATTTTCAGAGAATTTTGCACTTTGTCAAATTCTAATAAAGCTTGTCTTTTTTTTGGGGGGGGCGGGGGGGGGGGGTGCTTTTATAGTACAAATAGCTGAGAAATCGCCTGAGCTGAAGACGTTCTTGAGGCAGGTTCTTGTGACTATTTTAATATGCATAACAGATTGGTTTACCCCCAACACATGGGGATAGGCACCACAAGCAAGTAAAAACACCACAAAATGACAAAGTTATGGCTGAAAATGTGATTTTTCATGGAAAAAGGCGGCCATCTTGGATTTTGGCCATGCACACTTTTTTGTATAACCCCAGGCCGAAAATTATGTCAACTGTGAGGGTTATGGGGGCTATGAATATTATTTTTTCACTTTCAACTTGTTCTCTAGCTTTTTAAAAATGTTCTCTGATATAATTTACCCATTAACTTCAGGTCTACGGGCATGGTTCAAAATTGGGTTAAAAAGGGGTAAAAATGGTCAAAAATATGCCTTAACCCTAAAAAGACTGGGCTATTTTGAACCTTGAAAAAACTGGGGGGGGGCTAAAAGGGCCCCCCCCTAAGATCTCGGCAACCGAAACTCCGATCGACTCCAAATTTGGCAACGTGATAGATGTCCATAAGGTCTACAATATTGCGTAGTTGAAAAAACAAAATTAATTAGAATATGCTAATTAGAGCTAATTAATTATGCGAAAATGGTATTTTTTTGTAGTTTTCGTAGTTTTCTCAGCAATCGAAACTCCAATCAACTCCAAATTTGGCATGGTGATAGATGTCCATGAGCCATATAATATTGCATAGTTAAATTTGTTGTTCTAATTATAATATGCTAATTAGAGCTAATTAATTATGCAAAAATTGCATTTCTTATGTATTTCTTTGTTTGTTCGACTTAAGTTTGTTATTGTTTTTTCAATGAAAATAATTATTGACCATTATTCAACCATTTTTAGCCAAAATTAAATGATTGCAGTGATTAGAATGAAAAATAATGAAGATTTTGTCTTTTCTAGGAAAAAAATCAATTTCCATAGGATTTGTACAACAAATCACAAAATTTTGCGATTTTCGGCCCGACGCTCACTTACAAAAGGTCACGTGACTTTTGAACGGTATACCCGGTCGTCGCAAATTTGGTCTCAAAAGTGCGCAAGACTTCAATGAAAAAACTCATGAAGTCGTGCGGCAATATCTGCGCGCGTTGCGGAATTAATCGCGAAAATAGAGGAGGGGGGGCTAAATCAGCCCCCCCCAGTCTTTTTAGGGTTAACACAATATCTGAATATTTTACAGTATTTTTAACTGCATAAATAGATCCCTTAACCCCAAAACCATAGGGTTAGACACCAAAACCAAATAAAGAGACCCACTAATGACAAGTTATGCCGAAAATGTGATTTTTTAGGGAAAAACGGCGGCCATCTTGGATTTTGGCCCTGCACACTTTTTTCTTGGACCCCAGGAAAAAAAATATTGTCATTTCATGTTGAGATAGGGCAAATGGAATACAAAAAAACTGTCCCGAAAATAAAACGACAAAAAAAGTATTTTCACCCACGTATAGCCCACTCCTACTTCAAGTGACAATAATAACTAATGATGATTTATGTTCTCCCTACAGCTTGCTTGCCGGTACCAAAACATATGTTCCCGTCTACGCAAGCTGGGTGGACTGCTGGAAACATCTCCGCAACACGGTGAGTCAAGTAAACAAGTGAAAGGGCACCACCAGACAAAGAACAACACATAATTATGTGTTTTGGTACCGTGTTTGGTGATATCAAATAAACACAACAAAAAAGTAACTCCCCCCCTAAGCAAAATGGCGTAACTTTTTAACGAATTGGGTTTGAGCAACATAACTTGGCAGAATGTTTCTAAATGATTGGCTTACGTCTCTGTGAAAATGATGCATGAGTGAGCACACATTAAAGGAAAAATGTCACTTTTCAAAAGTCACAAGAGTCAAAAAGTGAAAAATCTGCCTTTGATGTGTGGTCACTCATCCATGACTCAACGGACCAATTTCATTTTCACACATAAGTTAGTCAATACATGTAGGAACAATCCTGCCGAGTTATTTTGCTCAAAACCTTTTTGTTAAAAAGTTATGTTATTTGATTAAGGGGGACTTATTTTTGTGCTGAGTTTAATTGATCAGTATTGTTGGAATAAACTCAACAAAAAAGTAAGTCTCCTCCTGATTAGAATGACATAACTTTTTAACAAAAATGTTTTGAGCAGAATAACTCGGCAGGATTGTTCCTACACTTATTGACTAACTTATGTGTGAAAATGAAATTGGTCCATCGAGTCATGCATGAGTGAGCACACATCAAAGGAAAGATTGGCACTTTGTGTGCTCACTCATGCGTGACTCAATGGACCAACTTCATTTTCACTCAGAAGTTAGTCACAAAGTGTAGAAACAATCCTGCCGAGTTTTTTTGCTCAAAACATTTTTGTCAAAAAGTAACGCCATTTTGATTAAGGGGACTTACTTTTTTTGTTGTGTGTATTACAAAAGCGTGCATGATTCATAAACACAACAAAAAAAGTGAGTCCCCTAATCAAAATGGCGTCACTTTTTGACAAACTTGTTTTGAGCATAATAACTCGGCAGGATTGTTCCTATACTTTGTGACTAATTTCTGAGTGAAAACGAAGTTGGTCAATTGAGTCACGCATGAGTGAGCTCACAAAGTGCCAATCTTTCCTTTGATGTGTGCTCACTCATGCATGACTCGATGGACCAATTTCATTTTCACACAGAAGTTAGTCAATAAGTGTAGGAACAATCCTGCCGAGTTAATATGCTCAAAACATGTTTGTTAAAAAGTTATGTTATTCTAATCAGGAGGAGACTTACGGTACTTTTTTGTTGAGTTTATTCCAACAATACTGATCAATTAAACTCAACACAAAAATAAGTCCCCCTTAATCAAATAACATATAACTTTTTAACGAAAAGGTTTTGAGCAAAATAACTCGGCAGGATTGTTCCTACATTTATTGACTAACTTATGTGTGAAAATGAAATTGGTCCGTCGAGTCATGGATGAGTGACCACACATCAAAGGCAGAATTTGCACTTTTTGACTCTTGTGACTTTTGAAAAGTGACATTTTTTCTTTAATGTGTGCTCACTCATGCATGGCATGGCGGATCAAATTCATTTTCACAGAGACGTTAGCCAATCATTTTAGAAACATTTCTGCCAAGTTATGTTGCTCAAACCCAATTTGTTAAAAAGTTACGCCATTTTGCTTAGGGGGGAGTTACTTTTTTTGTTGTGTTTAGATACCCAACATTTTTTGCAAAGGGTTGTGTAATTCATAAACAAAGCAATTAATTACCACCACCAATACGGATCCACTATTATTTTGTGGTTCTGTATGTGCCAAACATTTGAGAGTGCGCCAATGCTATTCACGCGTTTTTTCTGGAAACATTTTTGTGAACTTGTTGATGGAATGGACTACTAAAGATGTTACCTTTCATTTATAAGAATGTTATTTTTGGGTGGTGGTACCCTTTAAATTCCTCTCCGTGCCAATTCATTAGCCCTAGGCCACACGTCTACTCAATGTAGCGAAAGCTACAGAAGGGGGCTAGTCCTCTTGTAACTCTTGTGATTAACTTCCCCTTCTTCATTCTATAAATGCAGAGTGCCTGGCTAGAAGGCAGAAGGTACTATTTTTAAAGTCTTTGGTATGACCCGGTCTGGGTTCGAACCCAGGACCTCCCGTGCATGAGGCGGACCCTTAGCCACCATGCTTAGTGGTTGAGTCAAACTCCGGTTTATTTTTAAGTGATCCATTAACTTTATACAATTTGTCTACAAGTGATATATGTGACTGGCTATAGCAAAACCCGGCACTTGTCGGTAAAAATCAAAATGTTGATTTTTATACCATTATAAAGGCTTCATCACAAGCTTTCATTTGATGCTTTGTTCTAAACAATTGGTCAATAATTGGCGAAGATATTATTGATTCAATTTTACATAATACATTATGTGAACTTAAAATGCCCATTCTTGAAAACATGAATTACCGACAATTGCAGGGTTTTGCTATAGCTGGTCACATATATTACCTGCAATGTCAAAAATAAAGTTCTTGCCAAACGTTTGATTTTAATGCCAATCTAAAGTGCATACTTGGTAGTATATACTCCGAGAAAATTAGCACGTAATGTTACTGTGCAAGAATTGTGTGCTTCATTTTGATAAAAAGGTGTAACATACGTTACCATCAACATTTCACATGATGGCTAGTTAGTTTCAAAGTTGGTAACTGAAGGTTACAATCATGAAAATAAACAACAAAGTGTTAATAAAACCATTAAAACATATTTGTGAACATCGCATCTAGTCAGGTGTCCGTTAACGATTTCCAAAGATATGTTATTTGGCCGTAACGTATTTTTCAAAATGGTAACGTATGTTACATTAGTGTTGTTTGAATACAATTTTGGCCTTGAAAATGATTGCTAAGCTCACCCTGAACCACATATAGATGGCGTAAACAAGTTTGCGACCAATTTAGATAGTTATTAAGTATATCCTACACACATTTTTTACGCATGGTAATGTATGTTACATCTCATAAGTTTTTCGTGACCTTCAATTGGTTGAATAAGCAACATTTAGCTGAACTTAATTTTCATTTCTGCGTAATATCAATCTACTTCATTGGCCTGAACTCCAGTATAATCATTTACATCATAGTGGTTACCTATATTTAAAATTCGTTGTAACGTATGTTACACCTCTTAACTCTACCTTTTTATCCCGTCTCTTTCTTATATTCCCAGTCACATTTCGTTTGTGTCTTGACTTTTAAACATGTTTTTACTTGTATGCCATGTTCTCATCATTAGAAAAATAAGATAACTGTACAGATGTCAGCATCTAAGCATATCTCTTTCTTTAGTAAGATGACGGTAACGTATGTTTCATTAGATTTGGCGACACATTTCCAATGGCCATCAAAATTTTAAATGAAGTGGGATCATTAAAACTTTTATTATGTTTCATAGATTACTGTGCTGCTGTCGTGAAAACGCACTTGTTTTGCTCCTTTGTACTCTTATATTTCTACAAAACTGGAAAAAAATGAACAATTTTGTCTTGGGGACATGGGGTTTTTGGTACCTCAGCCATATTCCATCCCCTGACATTTGTTTATTTTACTTTCAATCGCTTTGAATTTAAGGTAACTTTTACGAGAAGGACCCTCACTATCAAATAAAAGTACAATTTTACTGATGTAAAATTAAATCTCTTCTCTAGAAGAGCAGGATCACTGGAGACACACTTTTTCAACAATGGTGCATAATTAGTGGTTTTGGCCCTAATAAGACATCCTCATGGGCCAATCATTGAGTCACATCACAGCAGCTTAACAATTATAGGGACTTTTCAATTGCATGGACGAGGGCCGTTAACATGTCGTCTAAGTGAGTTACCACACTGGGTTAACTAGGCACGTTGACTGTTGGTCGTTACCTTTTGGTTTTCATATGACGACGCTTGTTCAAGACCATTAAAGGGATCTAGTAACTTTGTTGACCAGTGCAAAAAGTGATGAGTGATTAATGAAATATGTATTGGTGTGATCTGATATGTCTACAGAGTAATGTGTGAAAAATTAACATCAATTGGATGTTTTTTGGCTGAGATACATCATGTATGAGCAAACTACAGACACACTTTAATAGTAAATATCTTTTGAACTAAATGGAAATTTGAAAAACCAAAACCTGTCCTGTGCCTTTATTGTTAATATGAATATGTAAGGTATGAGAGAACCACAATAACTCAAACTAAGTCTTGAGTATTTGGACAATGTTACTAAGTCCTTTTAATGCTGACGTCATGCATGGTAAATATAGTCAAAAGGGCACTAACGACCGACCACCTGTCTGAGCGCGGATCAACCCTGTTTTGGGACGTCACGACTGATCATTCTATTTTGCATAGTTCTATAGTTATCTTTATTTTGTTTGATAATGTGATTCTATAAACAATTTGTGTATGAACTCATTCATCAATGCTTTACATTATTTCATTCTCTAAATGTTTTTGTATTATTTCAGGGCCTGCTCAAACATGGAACAAGTCTGTTCTTCCAGAGATACAACCCCAAGATGATAGTGTTTAAACCAGAACCAGTCACCCCACTAGATCGAGAGTTATCCTATATGATTAGGAGAAGATTATAATAATAGCAAAAACCATTCAAAATACCTATTCCCCAAATAGTTGATTTATTAATTCACTCTTTCTATTGCTTGCTTTTCCAGGGCCTGCTCAAACGTGGATCAAGTCTCTTCTTCAGGAGGTACACCCGAGGATGATTGTGTTTCAGCCATAACTCATCACACTGCTAGATTGGGAGAACAGATTCAACTCTTAACTCTTAACGTGCCAGGGATTTCAATGCTCTATCGCATTTGTGTGTTTTGTTACTCGCACAAATGCGAGCTCGGCACGTTAGGAGTTAATAGAAACAAAGCAGCTGTATTTATCCTACATGATAAAGAGAAGATAATATAATATAGGAAGTACCGTTCCAAATACTAATTCCTTTCTTCATTCATTGATTCTCTCTTTCTATCACTTTCTTTTTCAGGGCCTGCTCAAGCGTGGATCGAGTCTGTTCTTCCGGAGGTACGACCCCAAGATGATAGTGTTTCAACCAGAACCAGTCACCCCGCTAGATCGAGAGTTATCCTATGATTAGGAGAAGATTATAATATAGCAAAAACCATTCAAAATACCTATTCCCCAAATAGTTTATTAATTAATTCACATTGTTTCTATTGCTTTCTTTTCAGGGTCTGCTCAAGCGTGGATCGAGTCTGTTCTTCCGGAGGTACGACCCCAAGATGATAGTGTTTCAACCAGAACCAGTCACCCCACTAGATCGAGAGTTTGGGTTCAAGTAGCAATGCAGCTGTAATTATCCTAGAAGATAGAAAAGATTATAATGAATACGACAGGTAGCTAGCTGTTTTGTTTAAATTAAATAACATCATGAGATTAGAAGAAGTACATAAATGCGTTTTTTTACTGAACTTGGAAGTAATTATGCCCAATACATGTGAAGAAGAAATATTTAGTATACATGCATGTGGAAAAGAATCTTTTACTTTGCTAGACTGGCAGTGCTGATTCAACTCTGGCTAGGAATACTGCAGCTTTAATTATTCATAAAGATATTATGGTGTATAAGACAGGAAGCTGTTTTGTTTAACTTCAATAATGTTTTTGACGAGAAGAGGAAATAAAACTAGTTTTGAATGGGAAAGTAAAGAGAAAGTAACGATGTCCACAACATATCAACAGGAAATATTCTGGTATTCTTGAAAGAGCGGTTTCTTTTCCTGCAATAACAATACTTGAGTAGTTCTAAGGACAAATATTTGGTAGGACTGATTGATTGTGCTATACTCAGTAACATGATTGTATTCTCCATAGACTCATGCCCCAGTATGTTGGGGGACCAGTCCTGAATGGGTTAATATGTGTACAATCTTGTAGATAACAGATCGTTGGCAATTCCGATGTATGATGCCAAATTGTTTGATGATAATAATGAATAATAATAGGTGCGCCTAATGATAATTTACCATCCTGTAACCAGTGCTCAAAATTAGCATAGGCCCGCTGGCCCGGGGCCACTAAAAATTATCTCTGTGCCACCAAATTTCATTGATCCTAAATTCTACTGGCCTGTTCGGGCAACCAAATTTGACAGAATTTGTTACGTTTTTCATTGTTTGGGGCCACCAGATTTAGGTTTAGGGCCACTCAAAGTTAAACAATCTTGTTTTTACTTGCCCAACTGGGCCACAAGGCAAAAAGGTTAATTTCTAGCATTGCTGTAACCATAGACCCCATAATTGCCAGGAACTACTGTATACATTATGCACCGTAACTGCCAAAGGCTAGCATTTCACCAACAAACATATGATGTGGCTATTAGGGCAAGTCTGTATGTTGTGATAATGATACTGCAGAATAAATGTAGCTCGTTGATGTTTTTGCAGTGGTGTTCTTGTTATGTGAGTTAATACAAATGCTGTCTTCAGGGCTGTAGTCAAGTCCACAAATTCTGAGTCTTTGAGTCCCCCAACGAAAAGGCATGTTTCCATTCGTCTTGCATTGTGACTCGGCTCCGAGTGCAGTCTCAAGTCCCGACTAGACTACATGTCTGCACTGGCCTGCGTTCAATAAGCTACATGACTAGGACAAATTCTTTATCAAACAAGTTTTGTACATGAAAGAAATGAAGGAGAATAATACATTTTAGAATTTAGGGATTTCAATAAGAGTATTCACTGGTAGAAGCAGTGGAATTGGTTGAACTTGAAAAATTATTGAAAATTATGTATATGATTGTAAATGCATTGTTTGTATGTATTGTTATTTAACTGTAAACAGTGAACCTCTTTATAATGAACTCTGTTATAATGAGGTAACTGATAGAGATAGGCTATTTGACAGGCCCAGGCTCTATGTATTTTATTATTTCTAACCCCTGATGCAAGAAGCTTTCTGATATAACAATGTATATTCAATTGGCCTGATGTGCTCGTTATAATGGGGTTTCACTGTATTCTCCTGCTCAGAACTTACCTTACTCAATAACACTATATTTGTGGAAGAGTTAATTCTTGACTTAGGGTATCTGGATATGATTTAAATATTAAACATTTTCGAGCATGCACATTTAATTGAGACCAATCCTTGAGAGAAGTATGGTGTTGTGAAACATTGAATTTTTAGTTCATTAGAATATTCTTTACAAGTTTTCTTTTGTGAATGTCATACATGTTTCATAATGCTCACAGAAAAAAATAAATCATTTATACTTTCTCACCATAAGAGTTCATGTAATAATTGGTAATGTGTTAATTTGATGATCTCTTTGAAATAATCACATTTCAGTTCTTATCTAAAAGTTTTCTTTTGCAACACTTGGAGGAAAAAAAACATACACCTTTGGGAAATTTGTTATCCCAGGGGGTGTTTCACAAAGTTTCAAAGTTTATTTTAACTTTAAGTTAGACCTAACTATTATGGAAATTATGGAAAGCTGTTAGTTTATGTTTAAAACCATTGGAACAGTTCTTTTAAAAGGCATACATTTTGATTGAAATCAGTGATATTTGTTATTATCAAGGAAACGAGTTGATGTAAAGGTTGTCTGATTTTATTGTGAATATTGCATAAATATGGATGTAAGATGTATATTTTAGATTTTGGAAATCTAAAACCGAGCAAAAAAGGAGAGGGCTGGTCTAGGACATGATTGACTCATGCAGCAAGGATTCAATTGAAAACACTGTCGTATGAAAGTCAGTTCTTGAGAATTTCTAGTGAAATATATCTTATTGCAAATGTCATCGCATGGTCAGGAAAGCTGTTATTAGTTAACCGAGTACAAGTCCCAGTATTTTTTGTATGGTGTTCATAATTATATTCATACAACTAACAATACAAGCTTGGGTTTCTGAGTAGTTAATGTAATATGTGTAAAAAAGTTTGATTTTGGTTAAATTTTCAGTACTAAGTGGTTTTGTTTTTGTATCCTTGGGGGGGGGGGGGGGGGGAAGGGGGGGGGGGGTCATAAACTGCGTTTTTTTTGGACAAATACTGTTATTCTTGTTGATAAATTCTGAAATACATATTTACAAATGTGCGCACAGTGTATGCATAATATGAATGTGGGTCGCCAATTATACTAAAACATTGAAGGTCACTATTCATAATGTAACAAGAGGGTCATCAGTTTGGCTTTTCATACAATAATAACAGGTAACCCTCCATTTACATTATGAATAGTGACCCTTATTGTGTATTATGAATAGCAAACTAACTACATTATGACTATCGACCCTGATTTCATACCATGAATAGTGACCCTCAATGTGAATTATTAATATCAACCCCTTCATGGAATAAGGAATGGTGACCATTTTTATTATGTTATGAATAGCAACCCTTTTATTATATTATGAATAGCAACCCTTTTATTATATTATGAATAGCAACCCTTTTATTATATTATGAATAGCAACCCTTTTAAATAATGAACCCTTTTTCAAAATATGAATAGCGGTCCTTATAACAGATTGACCCTTATGCATATAGCGAGCAGACCCCGTATTATTGTGTACCATCATTCAAATACACATGTTGGCCATGGGGCCGCTATACATCTGCATGTTACTTCTAACTACATGTAGTGTTTTTATTTCAATTTATTTCTGTGACCATTAGCCCATTTCATAAAACTGTTGCAATTGTTGTAACTGTCCAATTGATGTAACTACCATGGCAACAGCTGTAGTGGTCCATGCTGATTGGCTGTTACAATAATTGGACACTTACAGCAATTGCAAGTGTTTTATGAAATGAGTTACATAATGAAACAAATATTATGTTTTCACTTGCCAATCTATAATGTAAAAGCTGTGCTCGGCTCTAAGTCTTAGCTAGTGGTCCGTTCGGGCCAGTAAAACATTTTTTTTCCTATTTTGGTGACCCAAAATAAATATTTACTGGCCCTAAATTGCCTTTAGTTAGTTGTAGTTGTAAACAGCTCCTATTCATGATCCTACTTCATGTATCATTATTACGACACATGCATTTTTGGGCCAGTAAAGTAATTGTTTCACAGTTTTGGTGACCCCAAAAAAACATTTACTGTCCCCAAAATTAAATTTCATGTTTAATATGTCTGCTATTCACAATTTCGCTTTCTTCCATGAAAACAAAATGCAATTTTGGATGGGGCTTGGCTCTCGTGAATACAATACATTATATTCTTATTCTGCTATTTTCGTTTTAAACATGTCATGCTATTGATTGATCAAGCCACTACAAGTTGACATCTGTAAAGTTTACTGGCCAAACTGTAGGTTGTACTTCATGGGGACATCTGACAACTGGAATATCTTGTTATTTGTGACATTTGATTAGATGTACAGTTGTGTCCTCAACACATGTTGATGGGCATGGTGAAGGATAATGTTAACATTCATTGAAATATGGTGAATAATTTGTTTTTATGACTGTTAAAAAGGGATTAGGTTACGATGAATAATGTTGCATTGAAAATGTGTATGACACTCTGCGTCAATAAATTCAGATCTATTTCACAACTTTGAGTAAAGTCTTAGTCTGTTCAGGTTTGTGAGTGGAATGCAATTAGAAGCCTGTGTGTGTAAATAGGTTGATTGAATGTCTAGCTTATACGCACAGAAACAGACAACCAATACAAATTAAAGCACGCGCACGCAAATGCACGTGCATACGCAAACACATACACACACGCATGAACAAATATGCACAAGAAAAAGGTAACACTTGCAGAAGTCAATTCCACTAACTAAGTTTAGAATAAATATGTTTCTGGAAACATTAATTGAAAAAAAAAAGCATCACCATACTGCAACATGTGTTCATGGGTCTGCAAACGAAGACTACCTTTTGTCTAGGACGAACAATACAAATCGTCATCGTCCGTGATTCATGCGGAACCATGAGGCCATAATGGTTCCGTAAGTATGATAATTAATTGAATTGTTTATGAATTACACAACCCTCATGCAAAATATTGGCCATCTATTTGATAGCACACAACGGTACCAAAACATATAATTATGTGTTGGACTTCGCCTGATGGTCCCCTTTAAATCGTGTACATTACTGAGTCATAATTAAATTTGGGAACGACACAGGGTATACAATTTAACTGCGTTGAAAGATTATCACTTATTGTATGCCTGTACAATCTCATATTGTTTGTTTGTGTTTTTTTTTTTTTTTTGGGGGGGGGGGGGAATTTAGTAAGTTCTGTTTCAAGATTATAATTGTTAATGAGACCATGTAAATTGAGTATACAGGAAGGAACGGGAGGAAATATACGCATATCATGCTCTTTCAAAATGTGTTAATACATTTCATTTTCATTTTCACTTAATTTTTTTTGACCAAATATCAACCAAATATCAAATGCATAAAATACAAGAAAATCAACAAATGTTTTGGGTGCAATAATAGCTTGTAAGCGAGGCACCTAAAAACATAATAAACACATTAACTAAATACAATTTACAAATGATGTCAAAATTAAGCATCAGGCAAAGAACTGATACATCGCATAGGCTACACACATTAACCCTAAAAAGGCCGGGCTATTTGAGGTCTTCCTACGCCTGGGGGGGGGGGGGGCATTATGCCCCCCCCCCCCTTAAGATCTCGGCCGCAGAGCGGCCGATCGCCGTGAAAATTTGCACGCATGATAAGTGACGTGTATAGAATACAATGGTAATTTTAATTTTTTGAAAAATTCATTAATTTGCATATTTATGGAGGGGGGGGGGGGGGGGTGGGGCATTATGGCCCCCCAGCCTTTTTAGGGTTAACCCTAATAAGGCCGGGGGGGGGGGGGGGGGCATAATGCCCCCCCCCCCCCCCCCCCCCCCCTCCGCGATTTTGTTATTGCTCCAAAACGCGTTAAGATGGCGCGCCGATGCTTGGTGACTTTTTTCTTTTGGGTCTAATTGCGCATATTTTAAAACTTTTTGAAAATCGGACCTACCGTTACGAAGTCACGTGACCTTTTGTCTATGCATGTCAGCCCTGAAAATCGCTCAATTTCGTGATTTGTGTACAAAACATATGGAAATAGATTCAGTTTTCGTAAAAAGAGGTATATCATTGGTTATTTGGTCTTGTTTACATTTTATATGTTTGTTTTGGGTTTCAAAATAGTTGAATTATAGTTATAAATAAAATAAACAACAAAAACAATACAATACATAAGTTTAAAAAACAAAGAAATACATAAGAAATTATTAAAACAATAGAAAACATAAGGAAGAACCTGGCTCTTCCAGATTTTGTTGTCGTGTTTTTATTCCAAATGCTCTAAAGAATAGATGTAGTGAAAACCAATGTTTAATTATGAAGAATATAGGATTTATAGGTAAAAATGTGAATTTTATGATCTTATTTGCATAAATTACCATAAATATCCAAATGAATTAATTTTTCAAAAATTTAAAATTACCATTGTATTCTATACACTTCACTTATCATACGTGCAAAATTTCACGGCGATCGGCCGCTCCGCGGCCGAGATCTTAAGGGGGGGGGGGGCCATAATGCCCCCCCCCCCCCCCCCCCCACCCCGGCCGGCCGTAGGAAGACCTCAAATAGCTCGGCCTTTTGACATGTGCAAAAAGTGATGAGTGGTTGATACAATGTATATTGTTGTTATCTGATATGTCCACTGGGTGTTATGTGAACATTTCAAGTTAATATGGACGTTATGTGGCCGAGTAATGAGCACAAATGCAAAGTGATGGTCACTAACTCATTGCACTCACTTTGTACACGGTTTTGATGGTCCAGTGGATAATTTAACATCTGAACACTTAAATCGTAAATATCTTTTTAACGAAAGGGAAATTTGAAAAACCGAAACCTCAGTGTCCTATGTTTTGTATTGTTAATGCGAATACAACAAGGTATGAGGGAACCGCTAGAATTCCAATTGGATTTTGAGGATTTAGACAATGTTACTCATTTCCTTTAATAAAGAAACTGGAAAACAGCTTAGGGATTGAAAGAAAGTAAGAAACAGAAGATAAAGGAAGGAATAAAGGGGTCAAGGAGTAGAGTGAAGTATAAGGAATAGGAATGAAATACAAATGCATGACAAAATCAAAGATTATGAAGATAACAGTGAATACATGTGGAATCTTTTATTGTATTTAGAGAAACAAATATGTCCATACATGTATTTGAAGTTGTATAAAAAGAAAGAATGAAACGTAAAGTAAGTTACAAAATGATTCAAAATCAAATAAATAAATACATAATTGATGATACGAATATGTTCACAGTGCATAATTTTGAAATTATTCTCTGAATTAGTTTGTTCATTCGTTTTATTTACTAACCGAGTCCTAATTTAGAATAATACATACTGTGTATGATTCTAAATTGTGTAAATGGTGTTTTTCTTTGATATATAAATGATGTTTGTAAACTAAACGATTTGTACTTTTTTTCTTCATACAAAAGTGGAGGGACCAACAAAAAGAAAGCACGATTTCACAGGCTGTCATTTAGTTATTTGTAAAGCTGCCCTAAATGCTTTCTTTCGAATGGTGTTTGAATTGTCTACGCTGTGGAATCTGTAGTATACATGTAATGCATTCAGTAAGAAATCAAATAAATGCAACGTAATGTATGCATACAATGTTGATATCGTCATGTCTTTAAAAAGACCACACGTACTAATTTAAAGGAACATCACAAATTACCAATATATCATATAATTATTCTACGCTGCGGTATCTTCATATCAATTTCCTTAATAATAAATCAAATAAATGATTTGAAATCATGTTGACATCATCATGTCTTAAAATCAGCCATTATTTGTCTTTTTGTGGCTCATTGTGATGATTACGACGGATACAAAAATACCACCGATAAATGAAGAGTTAAAGATCATCAAGCGTGGGGATGCTACACAGCTGGTCGCCATTTTGAACTAGGCTAGTTTGCGCGCATCGCATGACACTGAGCTAACGTGCATTACGCACCGTGCGCAACGCGTACGCAAGATGGCGCCGCGCATCTGATTTGACGAATCTGAACTACCTTTAAATCCCAAAAGGCGCTTAGTCCACTTTCAATCAAAATCAAGTGAACGTGGTAGTTGGAATAAACAGCTAAGCACCTAGCTATTCGTCATAGTTCAAGACAAAAGACTATCGATTGGCTTTATTGGCATTATTTGCAATGCTGCCCAAATTGTTTATTTCGAGTATTGATATGACTACGCTGCGGTATATCTTCATATACAATTTATTAAGAAATGAAATGAAATAATATGTTGATATCATCATGTCTTAAAATAAACCGATTTTCAAAAATTGCCGCTCCATAGAACCCCGGAATGACTTGGCTAGGTAGTTGAGTAGCGCCAAGTCCATTATTCTTCTTCTAGTTCGGCTCCATAGACCCCCGGAATGACTTGGCTAGGTATTTGAGTAGCGCCAAGTCCATTATTCTTCTTCAAGTTCGGCTCCTTGGACCACCATTTTAGCCTTTTTGAGGGTTTCCGTAGGTCTTTGGTAGCTCCAAGTCTATATATTGTGTAGTTTTAGTCTGCTCCTTAGACCCCTTAACTACCGTTTCGTGGTTTTTGTAGCTCCAAAGACCCTATATGTTGTGCTTGTAGTCAGCTCTTCAGACCCCAATTTCAGAGTTCCGTGCGGCACACCCCCGTCAAAAAATAACTCGAGTGCCCCCCCCCCCCCCCCCGGGGAATTTTGCTGCTGTGTCAGTTGGGCAACTGATTGGTTACTGACATGTGTTTAGAGTAGAGTATATTACGTAATCCGGTGTGTCATTTTGGTTAATTGGACAGGATTTTAAGATATGATCATGTGAACAATTATAAGTTTCTTTTCGGCCCAGTGTACATTATATTTTATCAAAGCTTTTGGCTTCCATTCTATTAATTGGTAACCATGGTAACAGTGATAGTGACATGACAGCTGCTCGCAATCATAACACTCGTCTTTCTCTGCGGTTCTGTCTAAGCAAATAATAATTGTCGACTCTTGAGTGAACATGCGCGCTATTATTGACCTTGTCTGGTTATAGAGTACATACATCTTAGGGAGTGCTCCCAAGCCAATGTAAGCACATCAAGTTCATAATTGGCATTCATGTTGTACACTGTTAAAACGATGTGTAACAATGGTTGTTAAATCTTTTCATACAACTTTAGGTGCAGCATGATAAGTTGTATGAAGAAGGGTTGCGCTAAGCGGCCATTGTTCAAAATGAAACGTGTTAAATCACGTGATAGTTTCGACCGCAAAATCACCGCGCCAAAACCTCTTTTGTCCCTTCGCAAACCAAGCGAACCGAGATAGCGCAGTCGATAGAGAGTGAGATCGCTTATAACCCAAATACCCCCGGTTCGAATCCTACCCTTGCCGCTTTTACATCTTGTTTTGGTTGTTTTGGTTATTTGCTATTTCAACAACGGAATTGTTGATTTTTTTTTTTTGTCTAAACAACAGTTGTAGAACAAATTATAACAACAGTTGTGTAAACTTTAAACAACTGGGGATGTTGAATGTTTCCAACAACAGTTGGATGGTTAATATGTCAAGCAGCGGTTGTTGAACATTTTTAATAAGTTGTTGAATTTGTTTACACAGCCTTTTAACAGTGTATTGTGGTATAGACGGGTTCACATGTCGCCTATATTACGTATGTCTACATGAACATTGAGTTGATGTTGTATTGATATGCAATCATGGATGCGGATGAATTAACATCATATGAGCGAGTGTTTATTGATTTAATAATGATAAACATTATGGCCCGGATTCACAAAGGAGTTCGTACAAACCATGTTTTAAACCATGGTCTACATCTATGGAGTGCTTTCATAAACGAGTAAAACAATTTCTAATTTCTAATGATATGACTGTTAGTGCTTGCTAACCAGCAACTTTCACCATCTGAGAAGACAATCATTTGTGCATTTAGTACATGTGTACCATCAACATTGATAACAAGTAAGGAGTTTACATTCTTTCTCTATCAGTTTACAAATGGCACTCCATAGATGCAGACCCTGGTTTAAACCAAAGTTTGTACACACCTCCTTTGTGAATCCGGCTCAGTATGCCCATCCCGTTACAAACACGCATGAGATTAGAACACAACACATAATTTTTCTATAGAGTTTTCTATGGGTATATCTATGGAAAATTTTATCTGGGACATGACGTCATTTCTGTATCACCGTCCTCCTCACACCCATCGCATTCTAGACTGGATAGATGCCGTATAATTTCAACACCTGAAGGTTGTCATTGTTGGTTCAATCAATATTCATAACATCGCTTTACGAATGGCACATGATCTGTGTATTATTTCAAAGGACAGGCGTACAATCGTTGCATTGTTATCTTGTTATACGGACACGTCATAATGGTCAGTGCCATGCACAGTGCACGAACAATTCAATTAAATGTATTTTATTCATTTCCATTTCCAATAAAAACTATACAAACATATAAATACAATAATAAACATAACTTGCTATATACAAGATAATGAAAATAGGGAACCAAAAAAGGGCCAAATGGCCTTGTGGAGGCATGGTTCTCCAAACAGTATAGTTACGAGATTTACAATTGCGACGAATTAGAGGACGTCCCGACATACGACCTACGACAATAATCTAGCCCCCGCATTCACATGGCAACCGTTATTTATGAAAAAAAATAAAAAAAATAATAATGTACGTTAAACTAATGATTTAATAGGAAGATCAGCAACATCTATCTAAAAACCTTTTTAGGTACATTTAAAAAAAAGTGTAAGCATGTATATTTTCGTTCTTGAATTATCGACCCAACATTGATTTCGATCGGATTGATACTTCAGCTGTTTCTAAAACGATTTTGATAAATACAGTTCATTCTGTCTTTAAACTGGTATGCTCTTTCAAATTTGACACTCAGTTTTAATTACCTCACAAAATAACATATCTCTTGACGCGCCTTCTATACCAAAAATTACCGGGTATCCCTTTATATAAATGTTAAATGTGTCTGTCGGTATTCCATTCAAACATGCGATGCCACTGCAATGAGCAGGCGCTAAGCTTTGGCTAAGCGCATTCCACATACTTTTGTTCAATTTTTGTAACTAACCGGCTGCAGACAAAAATAGCAATGCAGAACCATAACCTGCCAGAAGCTATTGACTTCTGTGACATCATAATACCATTCAACCATCAGTCAGCTAGATGAACAAAAGACATTGGTATGTCAACTAACCACCTTTATACAATGCCCCTCACCATGAAAAGAAGGGTTTCAATACAATGTTCATGCAATAAGGTACTCAGTGGGTGAGAACATATATTTTGTTTATGTTTATCTAGCTGATCGATGGTTGAATGGTATTGTGATGTCAGAGAAGTCAATGGAGAAGGTTCTTTTTAGGGGTGGATCTTAGCAGGTAGAACAAAAATAATAGAAAAAATAATATTAAAAATATGACAAAAATGTACATCAAATAGTCAACAGATATGTGATGTATTCATTATTATAGATTTAAGTCACCCTTTAAATAATTGCGCTTCTGTTATGCTTATAAATTATCTGGTTCACGTTACGCTTAGACAATCAATTAATTAATGGTGAAAGGCTGTGGCCATGAGGACACACAAAATAAAACATTAGCAAACCAATCAATTTACATGTATTAAAGGGGTAGCTCAGTTTTGTTGAAAAAATGGTTGAAATCAATGTTTTTTTAGAGAACGCCCTCTTGAGTTTTAATGGCTCTTTTTGAATGATAACATACTTTTTACTAAGTCGTTTTTAATTTGTTATACCTTTCAAGCATGGTGGAGTTGTAACTATTAGTTTGTAATTAGTTTGATATAGGGCAGGTTTTGGTTACTAAAGCTCAGCCTTACCAAAACTGTACTTCGCTTACACGAGCGATTATTCCATCAAATAATTATTCAACAAATCAATCAATCATGCAATCAATTAAATCAATCATATGAACTTATGTAATGAAGGTGTATTATAATGATCAGGACTGCAAGAAAATTAACAATGACATAAAGATTAAACATGCCTCATGCGCGTGAATCACGATCATTGACAGTGAAACTGTTTCATTCAATGGAACTGTGTCTATAAACACTTGTTGTTAGATACTGTTTCAATAGTTACCGAATTTCCAATCAAAATTAACAAGATTTACGGTAATATTTACCTTTCTTGCTCCTAATATTGCAAGTTAATACCAGGCTCCAGTTGTTACTATGGTCATAAACAAGCATATAATGTATTCAATTATTATCAATATTGAAATTGTTATTACATGACGGTTTATTTGTAGTGCATGCCAACTGATTATTATTATATGAAAGCTAATTAAGCATGCATGCGAAAAGAGACGAAGTAGTATTTAGTTTATCAAATATTTCCAGCAAAAAGTCGAGTTTATAGATCATCTGGTAAACAGCATATGTAGATATATCACTTCCAAAAGGCGCTAAATCCACTTTCCATAAAAATTGAGTTAACGATATATCTACATGTATAATCAACGTAGCTATCTAGGAATCCACATTTTCCGACAAATAGCTCACTCAAAATCAAAATATAGAAAGTTAAATTTTCATATTCCACTAGGCACGTGTACAAAGTGGGACAAATAAACCTGTTTTCCTCGGAAGTTGAAAAGTGGACTAGCCTTTTGGTTGAAAGCTCTATTATGTTGCCAAGTAACGCAAATGGATAACATCAACTTTTGTAAAGGGATCCTAATTAAAATTGTCAACATCAGCAACAAAAATAATTCCAGATCAAGTGGTTCTCTCATAATAAGTTTGACATGTATTACCAATAGAAGCATGGAACAGGTTTTGTTTGTTCAAATTCCCAATTCTGTATAAACATATGTACGATCGAAGAGTTGTTAACCATCCACTTGATAGTCATTAACGTGTACAAAGAAAGTGCGATTAATTTAATAGGGAATACCTAGTCCACTTGGATTGGTCCCGGATTGGTATACAAGTTTCAAGATAAATGGACGTTATTTGGCAGAGTAATGAGCACAAATTAAAAGCGATATTAATTTACCTATTGCGCTGGCTTTGTACATGGTTACGACTATCCAGTGGATAGCTTAACATCTGAACACTTTAATTGTAAATATATTTTTTAACGGAATGAAAATTCTAAAAACCTAAGCCTATCCCATGCTTCGAGCTATTGTTAATATGAATACAACAATGTATAAAAAACCGCTATACTTCCAATTGGATGTTGAGGATTCGGATAATATAAACTAGATCCCTTTAAATTGGCAGAATGGTTATCCTAAAAAAGGCGCACGAAGGTAAATGCACGACCTCTCTCGCAAAAACCTCATAGTTACATGACCTTGTGCGCCTTGTTCGGCTGAATTATCAAATTAAACACAACGCTCGGTTGCTCATGTAATAAATGGATACAAAATTATAAATATAAATTAGTTTAACTATGACTAGTTGTAATTATGATGTTTTTCAATTTATCGTAAGGTAGTTCTCTTTCAACCAAAAGGCGCTAAATCCACTTTTTCAACTACCGAGGAAAACTGCAGGTTTCTTTGTCCCACTTTGTACACGTGCCTATAGGAATATGAAAACTTTCTATATTTTGATTTTGAGTGAGTTATTTGTCGTAAAATGTGGATTCCTAGATAGCTACGTAGATTATACATGAAGATATATCGTTAACTCATTTTTTATGGAAAGTGGATTTAGCGCCTTTTGGAAGTGATATATCTACATGTATAATCTACGTAGCTAAATAGGAATCCACATTTTTGCGACAAATAACTCACTCAAAATCAAAATATAGAAAGTTCAATTTTCATATTCCCATAGGCACGTGCACAAAGTGGGACAAAGAAACCTGTTTTCCTCGGAAGTTGAAACAGTGGATTTAGCTCCTTTTGGTTGCAAGCTTCTCATATATACTAATCGAATTATATACACCGTATCGGTCAATACAAATATTGCTAAATGTTTACATTCACTCTCATCACCCGGAGAACTTGGCCACCACCATTAATGTTAATATATCTATCTATTTATTTCAATATAGTTTACCAGGGTGGCTCATTCAACAATTAGTTGGTTTACAATGGGGCCCTGGGATGCAGTATATAGAATAGGCCTACAAACACAAAATAAACATGAATTATACAGGTCGTCAGCAAAACATTTCAAATAATTATTGCACAATAATTGTAAACAATAGTATGCACGTATAACACGACATATCTAAAAGTAACAATATGATACGAAAATGACAACAACAAACATAATCATACATTACAAAATATCAATTATCACTGTACTGCAGTACACACAGGATTTTGATGAACTACCAATTGCGTTTATTTATAGTATAAACAAAACATGAATGCTGTATTGTTTAGTGCTTTAACCGTACAATTTTTTATTTAAAAAAAATGAATAATTGTCAAATTAAATTAATTTTAATTTAATATAATTCAATTCAGAATACCATGACCACAAGTTGTTTACAATATTTTTTTACAAACATGATATATTGGACGTTTTGGCAGGATTGGTAAAGGGTGCGCTCTACGATGCGTGGGATCCTGAGTTCGCCCACTGCGTTTGTCCTTCAGCAAGACAATTAATTTATCCTCAATTGCTGCTCTCTACCCAGGTGTATGAATGGGGACCCAGACGGATGGGGATTTGGTCCCTTAGCGACTTGCTGGAATACTCCCTAGTGAGTGAAAAATGCGCACTTTGTGCGAAGGAACGATTGTAGTTTGTATCCGCTGACTGGGGTAATAATAATTGCACTTAGAGGCTGTATTGCTAGTTGCGCTCTATAAGTACATATTAATATTATTAATACTATTATTAGCCTGTATGGATGGAATAGATTCACAAATATGCAAATCGATTGATTGTTTCAAGATGTGCTAGTTTTGTCGTATGGTTTAAAGCATACAAACTAATTTTATTTGTTCAAGTTTCAGTTTGTATTCAGAGTTTTGTTTTCACATTTAACAAAAAAGGTTGTACATTTCATACCAATGACACTGACAACAATCAGCTTGCATTTTCCCATTACTTGTCCATATAATCATGTGTACATATCTGTAACATATCCCGCAGTGGGCATATTAGACGCCAGTAAGTAATACACATGGGAAACCGTTTTTCAGTTCTGCACTCTTCAACATACTATTAGTAGATACCCTCTAAATGCATTACATGTACGACTCCTATGACAGTCAGTACTCATGATAAACTGTACATTTTACATAGCCAAACGTTCCCAAATGCATTGTAGGTATAGGTGCTTAGCGCATCCAGGGAAAATTAGGTTCTGTTTTGTACATAATTAATGTAATTAAATGATGAACGCCATACAGGCAACCTTGTAGTTAATGCACTTAATATAATTAACCTGACTACATTCAGATTCCTTGTCAACGTCCATACCAATTACAATGCTCACAAATGGGCAATTCCAAGGTAACAGCGTGACGGTAGGAGGGTGTTTCTCACGATGAAAGTCTAAATAACTCACAAAATAAAAATGTCCAGAACCAAATTTTGATATGCATCTGTTACCACTATCCTACTAATTATTTACAATAGGAAAGAAAATAAAAATTCCCACTAAATTATGAATTATGAATATCAATATCTGCGGTAACAGCGTGACGGCAAAAATACATGGGTTTCTTACATGGTAAGAAACTAAGCAAACTCTGTGAACTACAGGAACATTTTGCAATTTTGTCACATTGATTCTTTGTACTAGACATCAAGCTAGAACATTCAAATAAAAATGTAGAAAAAATCCAATGTTCATAGTAAATATGATATCATAAAAGTATCTGTGCACGGTAACAGCGTGACGGTAACAGCGTGACCTCTGAATTGTACATGTTATATATATGGGAGATATTGATGAGATGAATAAGATTATATAATTTTGATGTAGTCATCCAGAATCTATACAGAACTAGATGAATGGATAATATAACCCAGATGCTCTGAAATGATGGTTCGTATGACACAAAGTTGCAGCCTAGCGCCCTCTATTGATCAAAAATGTTTTTGGACAAAACTGAAATTTTTATCTTTTTCAGAATTTAGTTTGAGGAACCATCAAATATCAAACCCAAAATACAAACTTAATTGCAACAATGAAATATTAGACCTTTGACATCTGACCTTTGACCTTATTTCTCAAATTAGCATACAAATGTTGTATTTTATGTGGCACAGTGCATATCTACAAGTGATTTGTTTCATGTAACATGATTTCAATGTCAGTAAGTTTTTGTGTTTGAATTGGTAATTATCCGAGTGACCTTTGACCTGTGCTCCAAACATTTTCATAGAATTTTCTTTTATCTACAGTACTCTTTCTAACATTAATTCTGGCATTTTTTTGTGAGATAAAAAATAAACTACAATAATTTGACCTGTTGACCTTTGACCCCATGACCAAATTCTATAATCAGGTCATCCACTTCACTGAACGCATACCAGTATTAATTATCATGTCATCCTTCAAGGATTCTTGAAATATCTTGAGAATAATATATTTTTTGCATATTAATTAGCTGTGACCTTTGACCTTTGACCTCATGGCCCCAAAATGTATCAGATAATCCATACCTCTGAATACATGTCTTGTACAAAGTTTGAACAGAATCCATCCAACGATTCTTGAGATATTGCAAAAACAAAGTAGGTTGCGTCACGCTGTTACCCAAAAAGTAACAGCGTGACCAAATTGATATTGCTTAGATTAATTAGTGGTAAAAGATAATGCTGCTATTTAGCATCCATAATATAGCCCTATGGGTGAATGAAGAAGAAACAAAAAATAATTTCATTCCCATTCATATTTTTCCAGAAATATTAAAAATACCTGTTTTTAGGGTAACAGCGTGACATATAGATGACTATAAATGAAACAGTCACTGAAGCAGAACAAAGAGCGAAAATGCCGAAATAGATATTTATCTGATAAATTGAAGTAATGTTCTTACCAACACTGAAAGAAAATTTTATGAAAACCTATTTTTGCAGCTCTTTTAAGCTTAATATTTACAAGTATATTTTGTGAAAATAATTGAAAATTAATTTATGCTAATTAATTCCTATGAAATAATAGTTTACGCCAACATTTTTTTTTAACAAAATGCATTTCTGAATAGTTTAATCTTTAAGCTTTAATTTGATACCAAATATGTTATGATTCGACGAATTTGAAAAATGGGTGCTTATGTCAATGTTTGCTTGGAATTGCCCAAATGAACCGTTTAGATCGACTATACTCGCAACCGAATCATACTGCAAGGGTTGGGGCGGTAGTCTAGTTCTAGACTCTCGGAATTAATCTCCGCCACCCCGAAGATCTGTTTACACAGCAGTAATCGCTGCCAACCCTTTAATTAATTCCGAGAGTCTAGAACTAGACTATTGAGGCGGGGGTGGGGGGTAGATGCATAGGAGTAATCATTTCCTCACATGGGGAACAGCCTGCCCCCAACAAATACTTACACAATTGACTGATCTTTAATAATTGTCTGTATATATACTTGGGTGTTTAATGTACAGACGAATTAATGATAAGGCCGAAGATACATCAAGCAAACGATTTTTATAAATGAAATCTATTAGGAACATACCGTATACAATGAACATTATAGCAGCATTATATAACGTATGAAATAATTATCGAGCGTTGATCGGTAGGGTATAGAAAGGACATAACTAGCGTGTTCACCGTTTGGTGGCTTCGCGACAGGGGGGGGGGTGGGGGGTGGGGCGCAATGTTTGGCTACCCACGTGTACATACATACTTGCCCGACCGTAATACTTCCTCTACAATACCCCCCCCCCCCCCCCCCTTTCGGATATATAATAACTTGAACATTTAACATTCATTTTAAAGTGAATTTTTAATACCATTTGAAACTAGTAATGGGAATATAATTATCATGCTAAACAAATGCAAACGATTACAATATACATGATACAGTTAGGTACCGGGACATCATACATTACGTTTGAAAGACGTAAGGGGTGTTGTTCATTTGGATCAATAAAACATTCTTGCATAAAACTAATTATATTATTATAAATTGTTCTAAAACAAAACTCGTGCTGTACAGTACATTGTAATGGCGTTGCCGTTCTTATTACCCTTCAACCTGAGAAATATCAACGAAAGCTCTCACCCACCCCCCCCCCCCCCCCTCCCTCCTGAAATTCCCTTCAATTGCATTATCATGTAACCATGGCAACAGACGTGTCGAATGGAATATAATAGCCAATGGCATGGCAACTGCAATCTTGTTTGAAATGTGGTCCATTAAATTGCAAACATTTCAGAGCTACCGCGTGGTTCTTGCATTGAAATGTAATTATATTGATGTGGATTAGTCATACGTATTTTGCCGTACACACACAGTGAATGAGGGTGGATAAAAGTGAACTCCAATACTGTAGCCTGGTATGTCCATTTAAAGGGACGGAATACCGGAACTATGTGTACAGATTGTGTGAAAGGATAGCATTTTTAGAAAGACAACAGGATCAGTTTGAGCAAGTTCAACATTTCCACTCTAATGTTATGATTTTATCCTCTCAAAATTGCCACCCTCTATTATAGCCCTCTGCAGAAAAAGCCGACTCGATCCGAACCGACTGGTTTCAATCAGGATAGAGTTGGGCCCGGTCGGTTGGGTCCGATTCATCGTGCTGAATCGGCCCCAACCGGCATCCGACTGTCTCTCGACTGGCAAAATGTGTCCTGTTCCAGATTATAATTGTTAACGAGACCATGTAAATTGAGTATACAGGAAGGAACGGGAAGAAGTATACGCATATCCTGCTCTTTCAAAATGTCTTAATACATTTCATTTTCATTTTTACTTTATTTTATTTCAACCATATATCAACCAAAAATCAAATGCATGAAATACAAGAAATCAACAAATGGTTGGGGTGCAACTTGCAATAATAGCTTGTAAGCGAGGCACCTTCAACAACATAATCAACAAATTAACTAAATACAATTTACAAGTGATTTCAAAATTAAGCATCAGGCAAACAACTGATACAACTAAAGAAAACAGAAGATAAAGGAAGGAATAAAGGGGTCAAGGAGTAGTAGAGTAAAGTATGAGAAATATGAATGGAACACAAATGCATGACAATATCCACAATTATGAAGATAACAGTGAATACATTTGGGATCCTTTTTTATTTAGAGAAACAATACATAGAGAATAAAAGTAAGTTACAAAATTATTAAAAAGAAAATAAATAAATACATAAATGATACTTAGAATGTTCACGGTATATAATTTTGGAATTATTCCCTAACTTAATTAGTTTATTTGTTTGATTAACCAAGTGTGTCTTGTTCTCCCAATTCACAAAAGAGTGGCTTTATTGGCAGTATTTATAATGCTGGCCAAATTGTTTATTTCGAGTATTGATATGACTACGCTGCGGTATCTTCATATCAAATTTATCAATAAATCAAATGACATAATAAATTATGTTGATATCATCATGTCTTAAAATAGACCATTATTTGTCTGTTTGTGGCTCATTGTGATGATTACGAGTTTACGACAGATCACAACATGCCACCGATATATGAAGAGCTTAATTCCAAAATGCGCTAAATCCACTTTCAATCAAACTCAAGGGAACGTGGTAATTGCAATAAACAGCTACTTTTCTATTTATCACAATTGTAAGACAAAGTACGCATTCGAGAACGAAATATAGAACAGGTAATTTAAATGTTCGCATCGACACGTGTGCAAAGTCGTATAAACAAATGCGATTTTCTTCAAATGTAATAACGTGGATATATGACCTTTTGGAATTGAGCTCATCGATGCAAAAAACACATGCCGCCCCCGCAAATGGACTTGACTACCATTGGTTGGATGCGCGGACCAATCAGACTGAATGAATAAAGGCGTCGCCTACCATTTCAGGGGCCGTGAAACAAGCGCATTTTCTATGGGAGGCCTTTGCTGTCAATAAAAGTTGGTCGATTACAAATGCTGTCCTCATAATATACGACGCAGTTATTTACCCTAAATGGTGGACTGTGCGGACTTGCACCCTATGGGGTATTGACAGGCATCCCATAGGGGTGAAAGTATGTAACCTATTCCCTGATAGGTGCCCAACTGCACCCGATAATAAGGTGTGGTTGTTCAATGCTTGACATTGCTCAACATAAATATATATCAAGAAAGTAATTCAAGACGGAATTAAGATGTCTTTGCTTGTGAGAGATATTTGTATTTCTGAATTAACAAGATGGCTAGCTCTCTGATTGGTCCACAGAAAACCTATTTTTTGATGTCGCAACATATGTATGGATCGGGATTTATTTGCACAGGATGCACGCCATAATTCATGAATGGCTGTGTCGCTGGACTTTCATTTTGTATATCTAACTGCATTTGTATGAGCGAGCCTTGGTATATTTTTACAATTGTATACATATTTATGCATTGCATATTTGTAGCTCGATAACTACATATATTTGCTTGCTGCTTTTCTGACGGAACATTTTCGCTCTCGAAGTGATTCTTGTTATACTAGACGCGGACTTGAGCCACCTCTTTACACTTACAAGGTAAGCCTGAACATGAGACTTTATCATAATGATAATGATAGTAATACCATGGAATTCATATTTGTAATAAAAAAAAAACGCTTAAAGAAAACAGATTTGTTATATGGGTACTTTCTTGATATTTTGTGTTGTTATCTTTGCGAATTATAATTTTTCTTAATAAGTATGACATGTATGGGGAATAAGCCTTGCAGAAAGACACCAATATAATTATTATAGAATATATTATATCGAATTGCAATCATTATTATTAGGCAAGTGTCATGGTCAAAATAATCAACTTTATTTTCATTATCATTCATTGTTGGTGGTGGTAGTTGTAGAAGTAACATAACGTTATTTTTTTTTAATAAAGGTTATAATTGTACGTGTTTCTTTTTGATAACAGCAATTATAATTATATGATTATTGTCATCATCACCATCATGAAATTGTCATCATTATTGTCATCATCTCCTTCATGAAATTGTCATCATTATTGTCATCATCACCATCATGTAATTCATCGCTTTCAGTAAAATACGCGTGTCCCGCTTAGGTGGCCTTAATTAGTATTTATTTGGCGTGATTTGGCCCGAATATAATAACTTTGACCATACAACTAACATGAATTGCCCCTATTTTCTGTAGTTGTTACCTGAAAATAGACATTATTTTTTTTGCATATTCCTTGTGCACCCTTGTTCCTTGTTATATGATGTAAAGCCAAACCTGCGTTTAGTGACCACCTAAGGGAAACAAGAAAAGTGGCTACTGTAGAAAGACGACCACTGTAGACAGGTTCCATAACTAAATGTTTTGTCTGCATGTATGGATCATGATCGGTGGCCATTATAAGCAGGTTGACTGCTAATAATAGACAGGTGGTGGGTATGACATGTTTGACTGTCGTTGTATAAAATGTTTGTTTGAATAGAACATAATTGTTGGCAAATGGTACAATGCGCATACGAATTATTATAGCTCCCCTAGATCGATATCATTTTGCAATTTCTGTACATTTGCTTGAAAAATAATGTCATGACAAATGTCAGGGGTAAACTTAGCAATGGTTATTTTGTTCATATGATGCCCACAGTCAGTGGTGTCGTATGTCATTTCCCACAGTATATTCCAAACACATCGTCAGAAACGCCCAACTTTCGACCTTCGCGACGCCACAATTTGACACTATTGATACAATGATCCGAATGAATTAATCCGAACAGTATAGGGTCGTGCAACTGTGTTATTTGAATTGTAGGGTGAGAAAGTTCCGCAGTAGAAAACTGCGCTGCGATATTTCGCACAGAAAGACGCAATGACTGTTAATATTTGCAGACCATACAAAACAAACAGTAGGTACCTGTAAATAAACAAGTGTTAATACTGTATTCATCAGCAGCAAGGTTCTTTGTCGCTGTTACCTTATTTTTGGTAACAAAATAATAGAAATCCATTGTCTCATGGCCGACCTAGCACAGATCAAACACAGAACAACCCACTTTGTAAAATCACAGCAGGTACGTGTTCATGCCTGAAATAGTTTTGCGAATGTGTTTTTTGTGGGGCAGATCATGTGGTTAAATGCATTATTTGTACCAAATGTGTATATATTTTTGTAATAAAGACGAAGTAAAGATGTTGCTTTTGTGAATTTTGATTTTTGTAAGTAATTTTTTTTTATTGTACTTTTATTGAATAGCTGGTATTAAACCTCAAATCTAAAATAACTTTAATAATTTGCGTATGAACAATAAGTTAATCATCTTACAACTTGTTTATACCTTCGTGCGCCTTTCTAACAGCGCATAGGAAACATAATTATGTGATGTGCGCGTTACATTATTAATATTATTATAATTATCATTATTAAGTATGAAATAATGAGGATTGTTAATGGGGTAAGGGAATTATTGTATTTGTGTCAAAGGTCATCCAATCATAATATACGTGTGCCTGTAGATAACTTGTTTTAGTAGTGCTGTCTATACTCAAAATATAATGACAATTATAACTTGTCCGTTCCTTTTAAAGGGGTAGTTCAGTTTTGGTATAGAGGGCGCTGAACGAAATAATTTGAGAGACAATGCAAAGCTGACCGTCAAATTGAAAAGAGCATACAATCCTAATGACATAATAAACTGTATTAATCAAAATCGGTTCAGAAACGGCTGAAATAACAATACAATATATCCGATCAGAATAAATCTGGGGCCCAGATATATGATTTCATTTTTTGTTTCAATGCTTACACTTTTTCAAAAATGTTCAAAAGACGTTTTTGAATAGCTCTCTATTTAATCATTATTTAAACAAATCATCACATGCATCATTTTGTATGAAAAATGGTTGAAACCAATGCTTTTTTTAGAGAGCGCCCTCTTGTGTTTTAATGGCTCTTTTTGAATGATATCAGACTGTTTACTTAGTCGTTTGTAATGTTGTATACCTTTCGAGCATGGTGGAGTTATAACTATTACTTTGTAATGTTATTGTGCAGGTTTTGGTTACTAAAGTTCAGCCTTACCAAACTGTACTACCCCTTTAAGGGATCTAATGACTTTGCTAGCATGTACAAACCATGATGAACGGAAGATATAAATGTGTATATCTGTAATATGTTATGTCTGTTCATCTGATGTTCATGTAATGTGTGAACATTTCACCGTGAAACAGCCGTTATGGCCGAGTAATGAACGAAAATGTATTGTGATATTCGCCAACTCATGCATTGCACTGACTTTGTACAGAGTTGTACATACAGTGGATATTTAACAATGTGAACAGTTCAATCGTAAATATATTTTTAACCAAGGGAATATTTGAAGAAAAAAAACGAAAACCAGTTTCCTGTTTCTATTGGTAATATGAATACAACAAGGCATTATTGGAATTAATACAGTTCATAGTAAGTTGTGTTGATTTTATTTGGATAATGTTACTAGATCCCTTTGAAATTATTATGTAGTCCGATTTTAATAATGGGTGCATGAACATAACATTAAAACAATTACACGAATAAATATAAAAATTAATTAGATAGATACATAACACAACTTAAAATACTAATCCAAACAGGGGCTTTTGCCACGTTAAATTTCATTTGATGTGCATATGTGAGAAGGGTTTGTCCGTACATACATGTACATTATATTATTGAAGGTTTTTGTCTTCCATTCTATTATTAATTGGTAACCTTGGTAACAGTGACAGTGACATGCCAGCTCCCAAACATAACACTCGTCTTTCTCTGCGGTTGTGTCTAAGCAAATAATAATTGTCTACTCTTGAGTCAACATGCGCACTATTATTGACCTTGTCGGTCAACTGGTTAACCCATTGTCGTCCAACGGCTTCGTGATTATAGAGTACATACATCTTAGAGAGTGCTCCCAAGCCAATGTAAGCGCAATGAGTTAAAGGGGACCACCAGGCAAAGAACAACACATTATTATAGGTTTTGGTACCGTTTTGTGATATCAAATAGATACCCAACATTTTGCAAAGGGTTGTGTAATTAATAAACAAAGCAATTAATTTCCATAATTGTTTTACGGACACCCCCCCCCCCCCCCCCCCCACCCCACTGAAAGGGGTTTTCAAATTTGAATGTACTTGGTCTCGGTCTCGAAAATGTTGAAGGTACTTGGTCTCGGCTTGGAATGTCTTACAAAATACCCCCCTCCCTTTAACAAATCCTGGGTACGCCACTGAATGAATCACAGTTGTATTGATGTTTCACGTATGGCTTTGTGCAGGTCCCTTTATGTAATGTACTTCATTGAGTAGAGCGCCGCGAAAGAAGGACATATTTTCTTAACAAAAGTTTCCGTCCGTCTTTTGAATGCTGGCGCCTAAAGCAACATATTTGGAATTAATCGGAGCAGAGAGTCATTGTTAGTTGTGTGAACAAATAAGAGATTGTGTTGATAAACAAACAAAGTGCCGCCTATTACAAATAATCATGACATTGATATATTAATGCATTGAATGGTTTATTATTAGACGTGATTTTTACTTTTTCTTTAAAAATGGAACTATTAATTTCGAATAGCTGCACACTCAGATTTCCAAAATAAAAAAAAATGCTTACACTTTTTCAAAAAAATTCAAAAGAGGTGTAAAAATAGTTTTTGATGATCTCTCTATCTAATTATTATTTGAAAAAAAACATCACATGCATAATTTTGTATGAAAAATGGTTGAAACCAATGCTTTTTTAGAAAGCGCCCTCTTGTGTTTTAATGGCTCCTTTTGAATGATAACAGCCTTTTTACTTAGCCGTTTGTAATGTTCTATACCTTTCGAGCGTGGTGGAGTTATTGCTATATTAGTTTGTAATGTTATTGTGCAGGTTTTGGTTACTAAAGCTCAGCCTTACCAAAACTGTACAACCCCTTTAACACCAGTCCTTTCACAACTGAACATTATTTTGATGACGTTAAATTATCTCAACAATTTGTACTCTTACATTGAAAAGTATGTTATATTGTATTCAACCAGTACACTATACATGCTATTAGAAGTCGTGTATATACATGCATTATCAGTTCCCTGTCAGAGATTTTAAGCGACGAAATATTTTATAACATGTATAGCGGAAGTATCTATTCTAGCAAAATGACATAATATGCCATTTTAATGTAGAGGACAGGGATAGTTAGTTGATTACTTATCTTGCTGAAAAATCATAGCGATGGGGTCATACAATGTATTCCAACTCTGGATCCATAGATGAAAAGAGCTCGCTCTACCAAACTTGCCACATCACACCCACTATTGCGATGTTAAGGTTACGATCGCGGAATACTCGCCTTATCATTCGAACCAATATGTGGACATTATTTTTGTTTTGGTTAATTAAACAAAATCACTGAGCAAAAAGTTCCAACACTAATCAAGGCAGTTTCCAATGTATAATGCATTAGAAATACAACAAAGCAAAAACATGGATTGTATACTCTTACAATAAAATAATCAATACGTTAAAAGAGAAATTTGTTCTCGCCTGCTAAAGCAAACTGCAAATTCAAGAAACCAAAGAAGTTCAGCAAGAGACAGCAAATAAACATATCAACGCATGATAGTATAGAAATATACCATGCACTGAGAGCCTCTAGTTGAAATTATGGATTCCGTGGTGACAGAAAAAGCACTATTTTGTGAGGGGCGAAGCCCCGAAGTATATAGTGCCTTTTCTGTCACCGAGGAATCCATAATTTTACTAGTGGCTCGAAATAAATGAAATAGTGCATGATATATTTGTTTTATATCCTTTCAATACTAAAACTTGTTTTTACCTACCATAAATGGCACTTTAAGCGTTAAGTCGATGATTCAGACTGGTCGAAGTGACAGAATGCCTTCAATCCACACACGGCTTACATGTACACACACACTGCATATGCACCGGCGTACATTACACATACAGCTAGTGCATGCAGTGCACCGCTAGCGCTGCAAGTTAATTGTTGAATGTCGAATTACTGTCACAACCACGGAAGGACAACGCTGCAAAATGTGCACCATTTTAGGAAATTTTAAATTCGAATACCGCCATGTTATACATGAAATGCATCTTTAGAATATTATTTGGAACTTATTGATATGCACGGGTGAGAATATTCTGTATTTCTTTTTAAATTACTCGTTGGGAAATCTCGTCGAGCATCTTTCGCAAGCTAAAACAAGACCTCCGCTCGCAGAAAGCTTTTACAACACGCATCTCTATGCCCATGGAGAAATTGTGTTATTCCGTGACGTCATTCATGGTATAGTGCACTATACCATGAATGACGTCACGGTATAGTACATTTTTCTCCATGGGCATTACTATGTTTGGTCACATGACGCTATGTAGACCAATCACTGAACAACATTTCATTAATGAAGGATATAATATAGTCCTTAACATGTTACCTAATAATACCATAATAATCAGCACAATATGCTGAGTGAAATATAACACGGTTTTGCCAAATTAAAGTGGGACGAATATGTTAAATCATACAAATTTATTTAAAGCTTAAACCATTAAACCCAACAACTAAGATGATGGGTATTATAAATAGCAATTAATCAACCGCCTAAAAGGTGAGTTAATTCAAGATTAAACGCATACAAGAGATTAAAACATAAATCGTCCAAAATCTGAGCAAGAACAAAATACTATGAAGAATGCCATGTAATTCTAAAATCTAAATAAATCTATAAACAAAAATAATGTGCATAATTATATAATTCTATCAATATACACACATGTATCAAGAGACACTAGCGTAGGTGTGTCAAATTTGACCAGGGAAAAGGGACCCATTATTGGTACACGTTTTAACGTAGTAGGCAATTTTAATGAATGATGTGTGGGAGTTTCATTACAAACGGATGTAGTAACTTTGTCGACATGGTTCATACATTGATAAATATTTTGTGACGAGGACTAACTTTTTAAAGAATGACTGTAGATGGCGCTGCGCCGCTTTAAATGATCAGGGTCATGGATTATTTTGTTATCGAATGCTTTGTTTCTTAAATGTCATCTATAATTACCCATTTCGTATTTGTGTGTGTGTTTGTGCTCGTGTGAGTGTGCATGTTTAAGCGACATATTTGTTGGTTCCGATCATGTTATTGCCGTTATATTTCTATGCAGACGTAAACTTCCCACCGAGTGTAAGTTGTATGTGTATTCATGGATTCAATCAGCACATCATCAGAATACGTGTTTTTAGCAAAGATATTGTTTTTATCTTTAGGTTTCGAGGCTACAGGGGCTACGGAAATATCTGCAGCCGAATTTCTCGGCTCGAAATAATTGTATTACAGTAAACAAAAAAACACACTGTGGCTGCCTCACTTGAGGAGTTTCGTTGTCATTCGATATCATATCACACGTTCACACAGATAGATAAGTTGAATAGAAGTTGAAGTTGAAGAATTAAACAGTTTATTGTGAGTTCGTAGAAAGTGTTTGGTGAGTGTGGTACATAGATATAGATGACAATCTAAAAGAGAATAGATAAAACAAACGAAAACATAATTAATACTTTGCATTCATGGCATTACGGTATATATAGATCAACAGAACAATATTCTACAAATGATTAAACATGAAATCAGATAATTGATATGCAGTTATACTAACACTATATAAAGCTTTAGAAGGCATGCACAACAATCAAATGCAATTAATGTAATAAAACTTACTATTTTGGCTCCAGTAGGTGAATGTTGCTGCAGCAGATGCAGTCATTTGTGAGTGTTAATTTTGTTACGTAATTGCGTTGCGCGCGCCATTATTTTGTATTGTTACGTCATAGTTGTAGACACTGTTTTTTAAACGGGTTGGTTTGTTTATTCATAATTCTATGGTTTTTAAACGGGTTGGTTTGTTTATTCATACTTCTATGGTTTTTATACCTCACACGTAAGCGCATGTTTAGTTTAGCGCGATATATGCGTATATTTTGAAAGAAAGTAAATTTAAACTGAAAATACTAGAAGACTAAACAACGTAAAGTTAAAGGCAAGTTCTAAAGAGTCATCGCAAGTTTATATATTCAAGTGCAGCTATAGGAGCCAAATTAGTAAGTTTTATTACATTAATTGCATTTAATTGTTGTGCTTGCCTTCTAAAGCTTTATATAGTGTTGTTATAACTGCATATAAATGATCTGATTTCATGTTTAATCATTTGTAGAATATTGTTCTGTTATTCTATATACCATAAATTATTGATTATGTTTTCGTTTGTTTTATCTATTATGTTATAGATTGTCATCTGTATCTATCAACTGAGTGGCTCCTATAGCTGAACTTGAATGTATAAACTCGCGATCGGTCTTTACAACGTGTCTTTAACTTTACGTTATTCTGTCTTTTAATATTTTCAGTTTAAAATTACTTTCCTTCAAAATATATGCGTTTTGAGCTAATAAAAACATGCGCGTATGATGACGTATAACCTAACAACTATGACGTAACAATACAAATGGCTCGCGCATCGCAATTACATAACAATATTATAGTAACAAAATTACTGCATCTACTGTAGCAACACACACGTCCTAATCGTTTTTTTTTTGGTGCTTGTTTTAATCCAATATCTTGACATGACAGATTCTCACAAATAGCAATAACATCTCACCATGACACCTTCACGAATTCCCGCCATTGTGGTTGCCATGACGATGGTTGCTATGGCATCTACGCAAACGACGCCTTACACGCCCTTCCAACGTCCGGGCGTAATCGCGCCAGGAATCGACATCAAGTTTATCATCCGGTCCGCAGGTGCGATGTGGAACCAGCCGCGAGCGCTCGACACCTTGTCCTACGCGTGTGAGTACGTCCTCCCGGCCGTCTCAAACGCGATTCCGGATGACGGATTCCCCGCGGCGTCTTGGCAGCCGACTTGCGAACGTATCGTATCAGCCTCTAACGAAGCAGACCCCGATACCATGGCCCTGTGCACCGGTGTGTGGAGCCAGATTTCAGACATGATCCCGGAGGATTCCACGACCGGCAGACGACGCCGACAGACAGGTAAGTCCACCCCGGACGTTATACATTCAGGGAAAGGTATGATCATGGACCCTACCAAAGAGCTATTACAACTGGCCCAGTTGCAGAAAGAAGCTATAATTAATTGTAGTCAATATTGTAGTCATATTATTTGTTCTAGATGCGCAAATCCGATTGGTTGAAACGCGCAAATTGTCTGACTTAAGATTAATTGTAACTTACAATCGATTGTATCTCTTTTTTCAACGAGGACCTGGAATCACAACTGATTCAAATCCTTTACTAAACCCCTCAAAAAAAGTTCGGAAACTCAAGTTTGATCGATTATATAAATGTTCTAATGAAATCATAATGGTTATATTTGGTATCACTTGAAAGAGTGTGTATACTTCTTTAAAATGATACCAGATTCGTAAGCATCACGAGTATGGGGTATGCGCAGTATATTTGAGAACGGGGGAAGGTCAGAAGTGAAATGTCACAAAATGCGCCAACAAACTTCAGTCGGAAGGTCTGACACTCATATCACGGTCTTTCTTAAAGGTATGGTGACAAGAAAATCAGCTGAAAATTGTATTTTAGCCCTTCAGAAAGCCACTTTCATGTAGATTTCGAATAAAACAACCGTTTTGCACTTGGAAAATAATTTATAAATAATATGAGGACCTGAAAATTTACTTTCATAATGCCCTCCAAAAAAATTGAGTCCGGGCGAAGAAAAATGACGTCATCGTTGTGACGTCACATGCAGGCAATCGCAGGATCCCCGATACTCGAATTGTCATAGAAGCACACTCTGAGCGCATCTAATCACGTTGACAGAGAGATATTATTTATATTTGTTTTCAATATCTACATACATTTGTTTGAGTTTATATTATATTAGCTAGAGCAAAACCTGTCTCGCGCGGCGCAGAGCTCCGGAAACGCTAATGCGTGTTCACTGCGGCCCAGTCGGCCCTCGTTAATTTAACTTTTGAGGTATAAATCCGCCTCATACGTGGATCCTTAGGAAAACGGTGCAGGCTAATCCCTTCCTTAGATGTGTTGCTGAATCCTGCTGCTACGATGCATTTATGAGGCATTTTCAGTTAATCCTCAAATTCCAAGCAAATACGAGTTTGTTATACTAGCAAGTCAAAGTGTTTGCATTGAACCACGTTGTAAACAATTCTCGCTCTTCCGTGTTTTTGCCTGCATGTGACGTCATGTCTCATGAGCTCATCGCTCCGCTATAAATCACTTTTTTAGAGGTATGGAACGCGGACGCGAAAAAGAGCCAAAAATGTGCATGAAATTTTCCTTTTTTGCCCAACTTTAGGATTTTTTTGAAAAAAAGAATGTGGTATATCAATAAAGGCACATATTCAAAGCTATAAACCCGAATCAAAGCCGGGATTTCCCCCCTCCTTTAAGTTCAAATTCTTTCGATGATGAATGTCTTGACAATGAAGAGATGCTGTTGAATACGGTATCATAAAAAAGCCTGTCTAATTATCTTTCCAATGACACCTCACTTGGAATGATTATGAAAGCCGGGTAGGTAGAATAAAGGTGAATATCGGTGAGGATCGACAGTGAAATGTAAACAAAATGCATTTGATTGTGGGAAATTAAAGGCGTTGCATCCAAAAACGACTTTTTGTGGAGATATCTTAGTACTTTACTTTACATAATCATTATGAAATTCAACATCATGTTAAAGCGTGTTAATTTGTCAATAAATAATGCCCCATTCATAATGACTATGTGAATGAGGTGCGTGTAGTACCTCTAAATGTATGGGGCTCAAAATGACACATTGCAAGGTCGACGTTTTTTTCCGGTTGATAACGTGCTAACAGGGCATACCTACACGGTCAAAGAGGGACCTAATATGCCAGTTCTGGCCAGTTTCCGTTGGTTTAGTGAAATTTAATGCATTTTCGATACATCAAGTTTGAGAGTTTTCCTGTATATCATAATAAAGGTAAATTAATGAGGTTTATTATAGTGCAAAAAGTAATGATGATAGAGTTATGAATAATAAAACAATATCTTACCGGAATCTTGAAACAGGAATCCACGGTCTTAAATTCATAGCATTAATACGCCCCCATATCCGGCTTTACTGCTCACACCCCAATAGCATAATTATTACAGGTGAGACATAATTTTAAGGAAAAATAAACATGCTTTCACATGATGCTAAATTTACTGATGATTATGCAATGTAAAACCCCAAAACATCCCCTCCAATAGTCGATTTTCAATGCAACGCCTTCAATTTCACAAAATGAAATGCATTTTGCAACATTTCATATTCGACCCTCCCCTATATTCAGCTGTACCATTCTTAACCTGCTAATAAAATAGTTACGGACATAATCGTATTGAAAAGATAGTCAAGTGGGCATTAAAATGATGCCAATTTGATAGGTTTAAATCATTTGAACGCGCTACAATCTTCGATACAACTTGAGCATTAAAAAATACGACACAAGAGTAAAATTTCCCAACTGAATACTTTTGTCCCATTTTACAACATTTGACTTCTGACCGTCCTCCATTCTGAAACGCACTATGTATTCCCTGATTTGAAATAAATGACAAATAATGTACCATTTTAAAGGGAAATCATCATGCAATACAATGACACTAAATAAAAAACAAATATACAGTTTGACAATAAGTTTAATATAATCGATCAAAGTTAGGTTTCCGAACTTGTGTTGGGGGTTTAGATGTTCGATGCCGCCGCGGTCAACTATGCAGTGAATGTGCTAATTCGAATTGGGCCTACATCTTTCTTGCATGTGGAAGAATAATTATGTTCCGGCTGATTATATAATGTACGTATTGACAAATGTCAAAGGAAAGTGTGCTTTGTTTTGCATACCCGAAGTCAACACATTCGAATGTTTCTCAATAATAGAAAGCAAGTACACGCGGAATAAGAAATGTGTGAAAATTGAAATAATTATTCATTAAGAAAATTTAGGTTGTGGGCAGGTCTGGGCAATGTGAAAAGGAATTATCATTGTATCTTGCATCTCTCAACTGTATAAGTATTATTATTACTTACAGACGGCGGGATGGACTCTGAAATAGGAGAAATGCTGCTCTCGTCTCTCCTCAACACGACCAAACTAATCTACGGTGTGGATCCTACGAACCCGGACATCCTCACCAACCCCGACATCATCTGCGGTGCCGCTGACCGGTTCTTGCTCCGCTCCGTGCCAGACCAGGTGGTCGCTTTCATGACGGAGATCTTTAGCGGGTAATAATATATTATATAAAATACCTCGTCAAAAAAATCCGTTAGTAAAAACAATTTGAGCAGCAAAACGCATGAGGCTTTTTAAGACAACAAAGCTTTAACTTACTTTAAAAGTTCAATTTCCTACTTTTGGTCTTGAATAAAACACAATCATGTGCTGTCATTAGACGGGGATCCGGACGAGATGGTTAGCTACTTTCTGATTATCAACATAGCATGTACGGTACGCTTGTTGAGTCGGCAGAGAATTTCAGTATTGCAATGGTATTATGTTTATTTTGCAAAGTCAGTCCAAGATTTTCACAAGCAGAACATAATTCATTCTTAGTTGCTTGCAGATCTAGTGTACGGGGAGCAGTCATCTTCAACGAGAAAATCCATCAAAAGTCTGCTTTACTGTTGTGACATATTGTAGCGTTCGCAGTGTGAATAGCTTTACGTTATGTCTTTATTACGCCAATTTGGCGACTTCACTGTCAATATAGGCATGGGTCATACCTGTTGGATTGGCACTGTTTTTAAAAGGGTACTATCATTCAATAATAATATTCTAATATATGAAAGATAACATTTGTTGTTGTCCATTCCACCAAAAAGTTCTGAAAAAGAGTTCCAGAAAAAAACGAAGCGAAGCCTGAATAGAATTTGCGCACTCGCAGTCGTGTAGCGCATACCGAAACATGAGGCCACGCTGGTTCTGCAAGTGGTGGTAATTAATTGCATTGTTAATTAATAACACATTTTGCAAAATATTGGACATCTATTTCATATCACACAACGGTACCAAAACATCTAACTGTCTAATTGCGTGTTGTTGTTTGTCTGGTGATCACCTTTAACTAAATGTTACTGTGTTTTTAAAATTTGTTTTTATCTTATCAGGTACTACCTCGATTTGGCGAAGAACTACGTCTGCGACAACTGGAGCGACCTGGCCGTAACATTTGGAAGCCAAGCAGACATATACAATGACATTGTGGACGTAGGTGCCCAGGCCATGGGATTTACCGACCGCGCAGCGCTTTGCGGAGAGATTGACAGCGCTATAACAGCAGGAGGTAATCATTTTGTATATTGGACTTTTCTTGTATCATGAATTATCTTGATTAAAACAAAAATAGCTTCATAAAAACGGGAATTAAGAATTTGGCTGAGACAGATAGGGGCGCTAAGTCACTTTATATAATTTGATGACAATCATATTTAAAATGGTAGCTCTCATTCACTGTTGATACATATGAACGAAATGAAAAATAAGCTTTATGGGGATGTTGTGGCACAATCGGATGGACGCTAGACTTCAAATCTAGAGGTCGTGGGTTCAAACCCGATTGATGTCCCATCATTTATGTCCTTCAGCAAGACATTTAATCCATATTGCTGCTCTCTACCCAGGAGTATAAATGGCTACCTGGTTGGGTGTTAATTAGCATGCGCGCTATATATATGGCTGCCATTAGCTAGTATGCTCCCCGGGGAGTTGAGATGGTGCGCAAAATAATTGTGCGGGTTTGAACTGTACCAGTAACAACCAGGGTAATAATACAAGCGCATAGAGACGTGCTTCTGCAATGTGATATGCGCTATATAAGAACTGTTTATTATTATTATTATTATTTAGACAATTTGACATCACATGATAAATGCTCCTTTCTAAAGGAAGGCACGCAAATTAACCTATAATTGCCTTTCTCACTCCCACCCGACGAACATTACACGACGTGAAGAAACTGATGCCTTGCGTGCCTTCATCGAAGCACGTTTCCATTTTTTCCAACCATTAAGTGCTCAAAGGACTTTTGCATTACAACCGTCGCTGAAAATTCCACCAATCTTTAGAACTTCTCCCTCGTCGCAATTTGGCGCGCTTTGCGAGCTTTATCGCATAGTCAGCAAATTATGACCTTACACACCACACACGGACCACTGTTAGCATGGTTAAGTCGCCGAAGTAGCCTCTCTTTTATTAACTGGAATAGTCAAATTGTGTTTAAAAATATGAGATTCAGGATGTTAATATTTCCTGAATAAAAGTATGTTAATCTACCTGATATTCGGAGCGTCAGAAATCATGTTGTAATTTTTCTTCCGAATAAAATGATCATATTACGGCGCTTGAATAGACGCCGATCTTTTAAGCGGCGCATTTTCTCCCTTATTTAAACTTAAGCTTCAGCCATTTTCCAAATCTTTGGCGCTCAAATGGAATGGAAAAGAGCTAAAGTTACCCCCATTTATAAATCTGGTGAAAAGGATCAAACAAGTAATTATAGGCCTATTTCTGTTTTGTGTCATATAATGAAAATACTTGAAAAGGCTGTTCACGCTCAACTGTACAATTATTTTACAACCAATGATTTGTTAAGCCAGTGTCAATCTGGATTTCGTAATTTAGATTCAACTACAACAGCATTGATTGATGTTAATGACTATTTATTGAATACTATTGATAATGGGTATATAACTGGAGCTCTATTTCTTTATTTTAAAAGAGTGTTTGATTCTGTGAATCATAGCATATTATTGAATAAATTAGAAAGGTATGGTATATGTGGTTCCGAGTTAGCTTGGTTCACCAATTACTCATCGGACATAAATCAGTGTGTGTGCTACAATGGAAAGCTATCAAGCTTTCGAAATGTTAAAATGGGTATTCCACAGGCTGGGGTCAATTTTGGGTCCATTGTTGTTTGTTGTCTTTATAAATGACATGTGTGATTTGTTATATTCTGACCAAACTAAATTAAGTCTCTATGCTGATGACGCTGCCCTATTTTGTAAAGGCCGAGATTATTTATCTGACCAGGAGAAATTGCAAACTGAATTGAATAGAGTTATGCAATGGGCAGAGAAAAATGATTTTGAGTTGAGTTTGAGTTTGATGTTTTATTATCGAAATAAAAAGTACATCAATATAACAATCAAATGTCAATGTGTAACATAAATATTAAAAGGATAATTGGGACCGGAAAATAGCATTAAATGCTAATCTTGTCTGGTACCATTAACACACATAAGTAGCGTAGCAATGAGAATATCATAAATAATGAATAACTGTTGAATACATACTTAAACTACAAGCTATTCTACATCTAAGCTAATATAAGTTCTGTGATTAAATACAAATCTTTATCAAAATGTTATCATCTGTCGTAATGAACTATGTCCATCATAATTCACAAACTGAAATCTACAAGAAAGATAATCTTTAAACCACTGAAGAGGCAGGCCCCTTATTCCATAATGTTCTAATTTACCAACCAATATTCCATGATCAATTGTATCAAAAGCTTTCTGAAAATCGAGGAATACACCTAGTGTTACACTGCCCTTATCCACTGATTTAAGCACATCATTAGTCAAATTAATTAGAGACAGTTTAGTACTATAATGTTTGATAAACACATTGATTTGGTATGTGCAAAGCTAGCTATGACTATTGGGTATATTATACAAATTAAGAAATATTTACCGAAACAGGTTTTGATTCTGCTATATAATGGTTTAATTCTTCCACACATTGATTATGGTTTGATAATATGGGGAAACTCAGCTAAGTATTTAATTTTGAAAGTACAGCGTCTTCAAAATAGATATACGCTCGCTTGATTCGGAATGCGGATTTTCTTACACCTCATTTGTTAATGTTGAAACAGCTAAACTGGCAATCTGTCTTACAAAGAGTTAATTATCAATTTTGTTTATACATTATATGTTTAAAGTTATAAATGGACTTTTACCAGAGTATTTGAAGGTTATGATAATTTTTAGAACTCATATATTTACAAGATATGCCATCGATAATCCTTTATATGTAATTAAGCCAAACAAAGACTATATGAAAAGATCCTTTCAGTATTTAGGTTCGATAATTTGGAACAATCTCCCACCTTGCATTAGAAATACCACATCAGTTGCCTCTTTTAAAAGGCAATGTAAATTATTATAGCTTATTGATCGCATTTAATTAGTAATATATATTTCCTAGTATACATTTTAGTAGTAAATATATCACACCACAGTTCCCAATCTGAGTAAAAGTTAGGTTTTCTTTTTTGTTTTTGTTTTTTGTTTTTAGTTTGTTTTTGGATGAAAGTAGTTGTTAGTTATCTCTGACACTAATTTATTAATTATTTTATGTATATATTTGTTATTCATTTGTATTTATTCTCATTGTGTTGTTGTGTTCAAAATTGTGCATTGTATTGTTTTTTTATTGTATGCAGGGCCACTTGGTAGATTAGTTGTTTAACTGAAATGGCAACCCTGTTGAAATAAAACGTTAATAAATAAAAAATAAATAAATGTTGAGAGGGTTTGCTTAGTCCAAATATGACAAATTACATACCACTGTAAGTTAAGGTAATGACTTCTACTTTAATGTCATGCGAAAATCGGTACAATAATTATCCCGTCTTATTGGTCGTGGTGTGGTGTAAGGTCACAAATTAATGTAAACATTTTTTTTACCACATGTTGGTTTGTTTTGTATCCAGTTGCTTTGCGAGAGCGCTTGAAACCACCGAATCCTCTCCGAAGCTGCCCCTGTTAGGTGGTGTGGATTTTGACATTGACAAAGTTACTAATTCCCTTGAAACATAATTTCCAAAATGTGCTCGCTTGTTTTTCATCAAGTTACTGCACGGAAGGCGCTTGCAGCCAAAGTCGTTGGGAACCAACTCATGATCTTCACCGAAGCCGCTACTTGCAAGCGGTACACGGCTGACACTATCGCCGTGTTGAAGCGGCTGTTTCCAGCAGAGTCTGGAGTCAATATAGATGACTACATCTCCGGAGCGGGTCTGAATCAGTACACGGGGTTCAGCAGCATTGATGAGATATGCGATTACATGGGCAACAACTTTGAATACTGTAAGTACCAGTTATATTTATTCAATGTGTTGTTGAATGAGAGACACGCAAACTTCAATTACTGTCGGTGGCATATCTCCCAACGTTACATGCCGTTTGTCAAAAAAAGATGGTACTGTCGAATATTATTTTGTTAAGGTAATTTCAAAGTTAATTAAGGTAATTTTAAAGTTAAATAAGGTATGGTTTCATATTGAAGACAACAAACAGGCTTCTTGACGATTTGAATTTCACCTCAATTTGGGTTTGTTAGTCGTGAAATTGTTGGCAGTACATCGGAATCCACTTCGTGCCAATTTACATTATGTGCATAATACGACTTACCAAAACTTAAGTATATTCAGAGCAAAACCGCGTAAGATGTATTGCGTATTCATTGGGCACAATGTTATGATTAAACATGTTTTGTCCCCCAATTGCCTAATTTCGGATTTCACACCTTTTGTCAAATCAACAGAAACTTTACAAAATCTGTAGCCATTCAACTAATAAAGCAATGTTTTTTATTGCGATGCGAGCCTTGAATGCACCGCAACATCAGTTCACCCATAATGGGAGTTCAATCGTTATGGTCTTGAGATGCAACAAATGGCTTCAATCGGCTCCGATTGCAGTTACCAGGCTAACGCCTTTAGTGTTGCGACACCATAAGAAACTGCAAAAAAAAGTGCAAGGTATCTGAGGCATCAGAATCTGGAGGCAAGGTCAACTTGGAAGAACTATATCCAGAAAACTTGCTTTATAGAGAGATCCTACACTCTCTTACCACTGCAGACGCATCCAACAATAGCACAGCCAAATATAATTGTACTCTAGCCAGTATCCAATCGTTATTATTACCGAATGATTGCCAAACATTCCATTACCATTTTTAGCTCAAAAAGACAAATTGGCTCAAATGCAATTTGGTCAATTCGCATACAACCAGCCATAATACGAGATCCCCAGAAAAAAAGGAGGTTAACTAAAGTGCATCAGAAAACTCAACTCTTCCCTTTCAATGATACCAGATAACTTCAACATGTTCACATTATTTTTGTTTCTATACACTTTTCTGGTATTGTGGTGCTCATCACTTAAGTACCGTACGGCCCGCCAGAAATCGCCCAACGTCAGTTACCATCCTTTTGGTGAGCGCCCAAGCTCCATCCATTTGGTCAGGGATCAATTTATTCATTTTTGGGGAAATTATTCTTCTCCCTCTGGGCAATATCTCTGACTCAGTCCTTCTGTCGATAGGTCTATTCTTATAGGGTTTCCAGATGCATATCCTGTCGGTGTATCTTTTGTCCAGCATCTTCAGACAAATATTTTGCAAACAATCTTTGTTGATTCCTTCCTTTGATGGTGAGTATAGATTCAACTGAGAGTGGCTAGTAATCCTTACGCTTATATCTGTTCTCACGTCATTTGATTGTCCCTCTTTCCTCTATATACACCACAGCTGCAGGAAACAAGGCGGCCGCTGTCTCCATGAGTCGCTTGGTTGCAGCCCTGATGTCCCTCGGAGTCATGGTTCTAAGTCTCTAGATGAATGGGCAGACACCACTGATATACATTGCAGGATAAGGGAAAACCGTTATCCACTCCGTTGTGAAAAGCTAACCTCTCTCAGCAGCCTTTGTTTTACTCAACATCAACATTATTATTTGTTTACTCGTTATAAAAAAGGAGAATGTGACCTAGAACTTTACTTAATCAACCTTCACAATGGAATAATATTTTAATTGTTCGATGATTTAACCAAAAAAATAATTATATCAAGCCTAAACTTGTTTTCAAAAATCTGCCAAAGAGGTTTTTAAATTGAGGTTCATGATCTCTCTATTGAATCATCGTCTTAACAAAACATCACATTTACAATTGTTGTGTTTGTGTTAATGGTTAAAGCCCATTTTTTTTTTAGAGAGCACCCTCTTGTGTTTTAACGGCTGCTTTTTTTTAATAATACAAGACTCCATACTTAGCCGTTTGCAAGTTTTTCTACCTTTCGGGCATGGTAGAGTTATAACTATTAATTTGTAATGACATGGTGCAAGTTTTCGTAACTAACATTTAGTTTGACCAGTACTGTACTATCATTTTTATCCATTCCCTTCGAGATTCTGAACTATCCATAGATGTTGTACACATCCCATTCGGTTCCTGTAGTCAAGGAGAGTGTCGTATAATATCAAACTCATTACTGTGTTCCATGAGAGTAAACCATTTGACCCACCCTGCATGTATCTAGTGTGTGTGGCTTTTCATTGAATGTATATCAGTGAGAAATATCTAGGGCCAGCGATAAAACATCGCCCTTAACTATACCTGAGCCTTAATAATTAAAGTGTGTAATAAGTGCCTATATAGTTTTCGCTTGAATTGTCATTGAATGAGAAGTACCGTACTGCATAAACAAGTGATAAATGGTACTACAAAACAAAAGAAAAAAAACTAAGTTAATTCTGCGAACAATGACATAATTAATATGATGATTTGAATAAGATGTATGTAATATAATATGCAACGTGTCTAGTAGGACATTTTTAGATGGAAGCAAATAATCAGTTAACTTCGCAAAAAATATACTTTTATATTACCGCTATAATGAAAAAATATTCATTAACTCACATGGTGAGTAATATCTATTTTAAGAATCAATTAACAAACATTTCGAAGTGACTTGTTTTACTATTATCATCTTGTTGGTAATACAGACAATTGACATTTTGGCTTCACGATTGTTTTAATTTGCATACAATGTTCAAATTCATGATATCGACATTAAACATTGTTATATATAATTCAGAGATTAATCAGTATAGTGATTTGTGTTTTTCGTCGTATGTTTCTACTTGAAATACTATAATGACCCGATTATCATGATTTGAATTATGTGCATCATATTATTATTAGTATCAGTCGACAACATAAAGTTTGTGAATATCAGTCTTTCCTCTCTTATAGGGATCTAGTAAAATTGTCAAAATCCTCAACTCTTATTTGTTACATTAGCGTTTCTTTACATACTTACTTGTATTACCAATAGAAGCATGGAAGACCTTTCGGTTTTCAAAATTTCTCTTCCGTTATAATGATACGTATAATTGAAGTGCTCAGATTCATAATTTTCCAGTGGATAGTGCAATAACACTTTGCACGTCCGGTCATATGACATTCATTTAACGTGAAATGTTCACACATCACTCTGGGGACATATCAGATCATACAAATACAAAATTTGTAAACATTTGCCAGTTTTTTTACACATCAACAAAGTAACTAGATCCCTTTAAGTATATCGTTTCACTAAGTAGAATAATTACATAGAGTGGACTATTAATATGTGTCAGTTTAATTTAATTTAACGAGGTCTAGTTAACGCGTATACCTTGTTCATTTTTTTTCTACATAGATCAGATATTACTTTGTAGAACTTGTGTGGTTATTTGCATAACTCTTGCGTGAAGAATATTATTCTATCAACTATTAATATTGCTTGACTGCATTTTATTGAGTTCTGCATAATGGATACACTTGTTTTTTCACTTCACGTATCTTCTTTAGATAAAGAGAAGCGTATTTGTTTGTTGACATTGTACGTCCTTTTGTAAACAGTGTTAAATATGACACAATATTTCTAAGTTTTTAGAGAGGCAAAACTTAGACTGAAATATATACTGAAATTGAATGTACATGTAATAAATATCATTTAAGCTTCTAGCATAATAATGAAATAAAGAGATCTAGTAACATTGTCAAAATACACACAACTTACTTCGAACTCCAGCGGTTCTATCATGCCTCATTGTATTCGTATCACCAATATTAGCATGCAGGCTCCGAAATTCTCTGTCGTTAAATTTGAGGCTTTCAACTGTGTACAACATAGGTGTAATGAGTTTAAAAACATCACTTTTCATTTACGGTCATTATTCGGTCATAAATATATAACATTCACGTATAATGAAATTTGCACGCATTATTCACTTACAAAATCAGATTGGAGAAATACTCATTACAGCCCTTCGTCAGTTTTGGCACAATTATTACAACATAGTTACTAGATCACTTTGAGTCGTTTTATACAGGGTAAATGTTGTCATACTTATCAATGATAAGATGATTTTCTCGGATTTGATATACTCGGTGTAACCATCTACGTAGATTATATGTTTACTTGAGCGAAGATGACATTCAGAAAAAATGTCAAATGATTTGCATTCTGTATAATGGCATAGTACTAATAAAGTAACGATGCTTTCCTATGTGCACTCTTTAAGTCTGTTTTCTTGTTGTTGTTCTTAGTTTCAATAATATTATATGCATGTGCCAAACTGGAATCCTAAAATAAGATTCCGCAATATATACTACAATATTTATGTAGAACAAAAATTAAATAGTTGGGATGATACAACATTCAAGATTAGTCACCATTAGTGTAAAAACTCATTTGGTAACAATGTGGCACAATATCTATCAAATTGTGGACACACTTTGTGAACCATGTTAACATACTCGCCTTTTCACAATGTCATCACTTTTCACACTGTGAACACATTGTGCTTCATAGTGTGGATCACATTATGAGCAGACTATATCAAATTATTGCCTTTTCACAATGTCAACACATGCGAACACACTGTATTTTAATGGTTGGGATCACATTGTGAACACACTGTATTTTAATGGTTGGGATCACATTGTGAACACACTGTATTTTAATGGTTGGGATCACATTGTGAACACACTGTAGGTGATGTGTTATATCAGACATTTTTTGTACAATTATTTTTGTACACTTGAAGGCCAATTGCGCACTCTAACGTTGCTTATGTCCTTATTTTGATACCGTATGTCCCAGAAAAATTACAATCAGACTTTCTGCAAAGATAACTTTAAAGATAATAGATCAATCATAATGCTATTTCAGGGTATGAAACAATAACTTATTACCTACAATTTGCAGAAAATAATATTCGATTTGCCTCAGTGGTCATGGAGAATGGGGCTCTTTGTAAATCATGTCATGGGTCAGTTTCTTCCAAGTTTGACACTTAGATGCTCATATGAATGGATATTTTGCTCACAATTTTCAGGGCAACTAACAAATTAATTCAAATTCTGTGCATACCTTTATATCAATGGTGTGTACTCGTGTGAGGTTTTGTTGTTGAAAGATGTATTGATCTCTCAGAAGAAAAATACATGATAAATGATAAATGATAAATACATTTGATTTAAAACAATGTACCACTTCGGTGACCCCTCGCACATATCATTAAGTTGATTTATTATCGCTCGGGTTTGTGTCAGGTTAATAATAGCTTCTGACCATCACGCACATTTAAGAGGGTTTCAGGGACGAATAAACTTCAGATGGACTCAGTCGGAAGAGCATCGGTCTAGCTTCCGGAGGTCTCGGGTTCGAATCCCGTCGAAACCATTTTGTTTTTATTTTTTGTCTTATTGATGCATGTTCGAGATGTGCTCTAGAGGATATCATTGAAATTTAGCGAGGTGAATAAATATCATAATGCTATTTACAAGCATTGAACGAATCATGGTGTATTGTCATGTACTACTCGTAGGAGGCAACATATAGTTATAAATAGTACGTTTTGTTCAAAAAATTGTTATGAAAACCCAACGTGCTAGTCAGTTCACGCTTGGCTAACAATCGATTTGGTTGATTAACTGTATTCAACGTAGTAGCTCTTTGATACAACGAAGAAAATGCAAACACGGTGTAATCAATTGGTTCTTAACCACAATGGCACTCGCAGCGGCGTAGCGTGGTTACTGGTTGGGGGCACGCATAATCTTAGGCGGCTCAGAGATTCCCCCTTACGTTTTGTAACTATTGGCTTTTGTCATTATTTGGACCCCCCTCCCCCCCCCCCCCCCCTCCGTAGCTACGCCACTGGCTCCTTTCACATTATTTCGGATGACAGCCAGTCAGCCAGCCATACCCTCAACAAACATATCATATTCATCGTATAAAGCATTGAAGAGCAGAAAAGGAGAGAAATTAGGTTATCAACGCATATATTTCAGACTAAGTTTAAAGGGTTAGATCGGTTTTGGTTAACAAAGCGCAGCGGCTTCAAGAAATACATTTTTGTTTAGGTAATACAAAACTAAGTGTGAAATTAGAGGAAAAAACAACAACAATATTAACAACAGAATCGATTTTGTTTGATCAAAACTGGTTCCGAAACAGCCAAGATATCCATAATTATAAATATATGTTTGGAAAAATGTCGGGGGACCAGTTTGTATTTGTATGATCACCCCCCCCCCCCCCCACCCCCCCCCCCCCCCCCCTCTCCACTTCTGAGAACAGATATATGCCACTGCTTTGTACACGTTCATAGCAGCAACTGCGAATATTGTTGATGGCCATAATCTAGACATTTCGAACTCGGGACCTTACGATTGGTATATGCCTATGTGCGTTTGGAGGTATGCAGTCACGGTGTGCTGATCTATTGCGGGCGTGATAGTGACGTACTAGCTGGCGTATACATGTATTTTATGTGGCACGTGTATTTATTAATTTGTACGAATTTAAATTATACCGATTTATTGTAATTATACAATGGCTGACATAAATTAATATTGAATATAGACGCTGCTATTCGTTTATTGCGTTTCTTTTTATATTCATCTCGATCTACGTTTATAAATTCAACTGATTGTGCTTACATTTCCAGGCGTTATTGCTTTAATAAAACTTATAAACTAATACAATATTGGGAGGTACAGACTCTGCATCACAGTGTGATGTTAATCACATTGTGAACAAACTTTGTTTTACAGTGTGGATTGCATTGTGAACACACTGCGTTTCACAGTGTTGATCACATTTTGATGATCACTTTGTTTCACAGTGTGGATCACAATGTGAGCACACTGTGTTTCACAGAGTGGATCACATAATAATCACTTTGTTTCACTGTGTGGATCGCATTGTGAACACAATGTGTTTCATAGTGTTGATCACATTATTAACACACTGTGTTTCACAGTGTTGATCACATTGTGAGTACACTGTGTTTCAGAGTGGATCACATTATGAACACACTTAGTTTTACAGAGTGGATCACATTTTGAACACACTGTGTTTCACAGTGTTTATCACGTTGTGAACACACTGTGTTTCACAGTGTTGATCACATTTTGATCACTTTGTTTCACAGTGTGAATCACATTGTTAACACACTGTGGATCACATTGTGAACACACTGTGTTTTAAAGTGTGGATTACATTGCGACATCAAAGGTTTACAATGAAATTACACACATAACAAATCATTACTTCTGCCCTTCAAATTGTGTTGACATTTTCAGAAACGAGGCAAAATAAACTTGATCTAAAAAGAAACTAATACAAATATATATATTTTTAATCACGTCCATTGTTATACAGGCAGTACCTTGAAAATTGTATGTGGTTAATTTTATTTTTTCCTGAGATATGTGATGCATGTCAAAAGACACTACCTTTAACACGAATTAGAAAATAAATACTCCTGCCCTTCAAGTTGTGTTGGAGGTATGCAGTCACGGTGTGCTGATCTATTGCGGGAGTGATATTGACGTACTAGCTGGCGTATACATGTATTTTATTTGGCACGTGTATTTATTAATTTGTACGAATTTAAATTATTCCGGTTTATTGTAAATATACAAAGGCTGACATTAATTAATAGTAAATCTAGACCCTGCTGTTCGTTTATTGCGTTTGTTTTTATATTCATCACGATCTACGTTTTTAAATTCAACTGTTAACTATTGTTCTTACATTTCCAGGCGTTATTGCTTTAATAAAACTTATAAACTAATAAAATATTGGGAGGTACAGACTCTGTATCCCAGTGTGAATACACTAATCACATTGTGAACAAACTTTGTTTCAAAGTGTAAATTTCATTGTGAACACACCGCGTTTCACAGTGTTGATCACATTTTGATCACTTTGTTTCACAGTATGGATCACATTGTGAGCACACTGTGTTTCACAGAGTTGATCACATTGTGAGCACACTGTGTTACACAGAGTGGATCACATTATAATCACTTTGTTTTACTGTGTGGATCGCATTGTGATACACTGTGTTTCATAGTGTTGATCACATTGTTAACACACTTAGTTTTACAGAGTGGATGACATTGTGAACACATTGTCTTTCACAGTGTTTTTCACGTTGTGATCACACTGTGTTTCACATTGTGGATCACATTGTGAGCACACTGTGTTTCACATTGTGGATCACATTGTGAGCACACTGTGTTTCACATTGTGGATCACATTGTGAGCACACTGTCTTTCACATTGTGGATCACATTGTGAACACACTGTGTTTCATAGTGTTGATCACATTGTTAACACACTGTGTTTAACAGTGTTTATCACGTTGTGAGCACACTGTGTTTCACATTGTGGATCACATTGTGAGCACAATGTGTTTCACATTGTGGATCTCATTGTGAGCACACTGTGTTTCAACTTGTGGATCACATTGTGAGCACACTGTCTTTCACATTGTGAATCCCATTGTGAACGCACTGTGTTTCACATTGTGGATCACATTGTGAGCACACTGTCTTTCACATTGTGGATCACATTGTGAACGCACTGTGTTTCACCTTGTGGATCACATTGTGAACACACTGTGTTTCACATTGTGGATCACATTGTGAGCACACTGTGTTTCATAGTGTGGATCACATTGTGAACGCATTGATGCATGTTCGAGATGTGCTTTAGGGCCATTCTTTGAAAAGTGAAACTTTTTCGGAAAAATTGAAGTTTTATTTTTGTGTAGTTTTGTTCTATTTTTAGAATGATCCATGTGTAAAGTTTCATGAAATACATGATTTGAAGTTTAAAATGAAACTTTTTTACTCATTTGCATACATTTACATATTTCAATATTTTTCTAATAATCATAATTCAGAAAATAATCAAGATATCAAAAGGATAATTAGCAAGCTCATTCTTCTCACTTTCCTGTACAGGTTGATACCAAATTTGTAAAAATTCAACCTTTCATTCTTTTCTAAACCCGATATTATAAAATTCCCATTTTTCCATTCATATTGTACATGTCACACACGTGACCAACCCAAAATGTCACACACGTGACCAGACGTTGCCACATAATTAAGTACTATAAAACACAACGGTTTGATATAATTCTCATTCATTGCTATTGTTGTACTTACAAATGTATAGTACTTCTCTGGTAATAAGATGAACATTATAGCTATTCATATTTTAAAGAATTTTCCAAATGAAATTTAGTTATGAAAAAAGCGCTCCGTGCGAAGTCACACACGTGACCCATGCCATTTGACCTCTGACATTGAGTTACGTAATCCTTATAAAATCTTTTGTGTTAAGTTTGAAAGACTACATCATATTCAAGTCACATATGAAGTAAAAAATCATTATAGTCTCATACTTACTGAAATATAAGCATCCCATTTCAAAATTTGTCATGTTTTGGGTCACACACGTGACCAAGAATGGCCCTTTAGAGGATATCATTGAAATTTAGCGAGGTGAATAAATATCATAATGCTATTTACAAGCATTGAACGAATTATGGTGTATTGTCATGTACTACTCGTAGGAGGCAACATATAGTTATAAATAGTACGTTTTGTTCAAAAAATTGTTATGAAAACCCAACGTGCTAGTCAGTTCACGCTTGGCTAACAATCGATTTGGTTGATTAACTGTATACAACGAAGAAAATGCAAACACGGTGTAATCAATTGGTTCTTAACCACAATGGCACTCGCAGCGGCGTAGCGTGGTTACTGGTTGGGGGCACGCATAATCTTAGGCGGCTCAGAGATTCCCCCTTACGTTTTGTAACTATTGGCTTTTGTCATTATTTGGACCCCCCTCCCCCCCCCCCCCCCCTCCGTAGCTACGCCACTGGCTCCTTTCACATTATTTCGGATGACAGCCAGTCAGCCAGCCATACCCTCAACAAACATATCATATTCATCGTATAAAGCATTGAAGAGCAGAAAAGGAGAGAAATTAGGTTATCAACGCATATATTTCAGACTAAGTTTAAAGGGTTAGATCGGTTTTGGTTAACAAAGCGCAGCGGCTTCAAGAAATACATTTTTGTTTAGGTAATACAAAACTAAGTGTGAAATTAGAGGAAAAAACAACAACAATATTAACAACATAATCGATTTTGTTTGATCAAAACTGGTTCCGTAACAGCCAAGATATCCATACTTATAAATATATGTTTGGAAAAATGTCGGGGGACCAGTTTGTATTTGTATGATCACCCCCCCCCCCCCACCCCCCCCCCCCCCCCCCACTTCTGAGAACAGATATACGCCACTGCTTTGTACACGTTCATAGCAGCAACTGCGAATATTGTTGATGGCCATAATCTAGACATTTCGAACTCGGGACCTTACGATTGGTATGTGCCTATGTGCGTTTGGAGGTATGCAGTCACGGTGTGCTGATCTATTGCGGGCGTCATAGTGACGTACTAGCTGGGGTATACATGTATTTTATGTGGCACGTGTATTTATTAATTTGTACGAATTTAAAGGGGTAGTTTAGTTTTGGTAAGGCTGAACTTTAGTAACCAAACCTGGACAATAACCTTCAAAACTAATAGTAATAACTCCACTATGCTCGAAAAGTATACAAACTTGCAAAATGACTAAGTAAAAAGCATGTTATCATTCAAAAAGAGCCATTTTGATCACGAGAGGGCGCTTTTTTAAAGGCGTCAGTTTCAACCATTTTCCATAGACAATAATGCATGTGATGTTTTATTACCAGACTGATTTTATAGAGAGAACATCAACAACTACTTAAATAACACTTCCGAAATTTTTTGAGAAAGTGGAAGCATTTTTTGAATTTTTTGAAAAAACCGTTAATTATTTGGGCCCCAAATAATTATAAGATCAGATACATTTATTGATATTTCAGCCGTTTGTGGGCCGATTTCGACCAAATAAAGTTTATTCTGCCATTAAAATTGCATGTTCTCTCAAATTTGACACTCAGTTTTTAATTACCTCACAAAAAAATTGCGATGTGCAGCGCCCTCTCTACCAAAACTAAACTACCCCTTTAAATTATACCGATTTATTGTAATTATACAATGGCTGACATAAATTAATATTGAATATAGACGCTGCTATTCGTTTATTGCGTTTCTTTTTATATTCATCTCGATCTACGTTTATAAATTCAACTGATTGTGCTTACATTTCCAGGCGTTATTGCTTTAATAAAACTTATAAACTAATAAAATATTGGGAGGTACAGACTCTGCATCACAGTGTGATGTTAATCACATTGTGAACAAACTTTGTTTTACAGTGTGGATTGCATTGTGAACACACTGCGTTTCACAGTGTTGATCACATTTTGATCACTTTGTTTCACAGTGTGGATCACAATGTGAGCACACTGTGTTTCACAGAGTGGATCACATAATAATCACTTTGTTTCACTGTGTGGATCGCATTGTGAACACAATGTGTTTCATAGTGTTGATCACATTATTAACACACTGTGTTTCACAGTGTTGATCACATTGTGAGTACACTGTGTTTCAGAGTGGATCACATTATGAACACACTTAGTTTTACAGAGTGGATCACATTTTGAACACACTGTGTTTCACAGTGTTTATCACGTTGTGAACACACTGTGTTTCACAGTGTTGATCACATTTTGATCACTTTGTTTCACAGTGTGAATCACATTGTTAACACACTGTGGATCACATTGTGAACACACTGTGTTTTAAAGTGTGGATTACATTGCGACATCAAAGGTTTACAATGAAATTACACACATAACAAATCATTACTTCTGCCCTTCAAATTGTGTTGACATTTTCAGAAACGAGGCAAAATAAACTTGATCTAAAAAGAAACTAATACAAATATATATATTTCTATTCACGTCCATTTTTATACAGGCAGTACCTTGAAAATTGTATGTGGTTAATTTTATTTTTTTCCTGAGATATGTGATGCATGTCAAAATACACTACCTTTAACACGAATTAGAAAATAAATACTCCTGCCCTTCAAGTTGTGTTGGAGGTATGCAGTCACGGTGTGGTGATCTATTGCGGGAGTGATAGTGACGTACTAGCTGGCGTATACATGTATTTTATGTGGCACGTGGATTTATCAATTTGTACGAATTTTAATTATACAGATTTATTGTAATTATACAAAGGCTGACATTAATTAATAGTGAATCTAGACGCTGCTGTTCGTTTATTGCGTTTGTTTTTATATTCATCTCGATCTACGTTTATAAATTCAACTGTTAACTATTGTGCTTACATTTCCAGGCGTTATTGCTCTAATAAAACTTTGATTAAAAAAAAAACAGCAACCATTATTATATAATGCATATTGGGAGGTACATACTCTGTATCACATTGTGAACACACTGTGTTTCACAGAGTGGATCACATTATAATCACTTTGTTTCACTGTGTGGATCGCATTGTGAGCACACTGTGTATCAGAGAGTGGATCACATTATAATCACTTTGTTTCACTGTGTGGATCGCATTGTGAACACACTGTGTTTCACAGTGTTGATCACATTTTGATCACTTTGTTTCACTGTGTGGATCACATTGTGAACACAATGTGTTTCACAGTGTAGATCACATTGTGAACACACTGTGTTTCACAGTGTTGATCACATTTTGATCACTTTGTTTCACAGTGTGGATCGCATTGTGAACACACTGTGTTTCATAGTGTAGATCACATTGTGAACACACTGTGTTTCACAGTGTAGATCACATTGTGAACACACTGTGTTTCACAGTGTTGATCACATTGTGAGCACACTGTGTATCAGAGAGTGGATCACATTATAATCACTTTGTTTCACTGTGTGGATCGCATTGTGAACACACTGTGTTTCACAGTGTTGATCACATTTTGATCACTTTGTTTCACAGTGTGGATCGCATTGTGAACACACTGTGTTTCATAGTGTTGATCACATTGTTAACACACTGTGTTTCAGAGTGGATCACATTGTAAACGCACTGTGTTTCACAGAGTGGATCACATTTTCTGAGCACACTGTGTTTCACAGTGTGGATCACATTGTGAGCACACTGTGTTTCACAGTGTTTATCACGTTGTGAACACACTGTGTTTCACAGAGTGGATCACATTATAATCACTTTGTTTCACTGTGTGGATCGCATTGTGAGCACACTGTGTTTCACAGTGTGTGTGTGTGTGTGTGTGTGTGTGTGTGGGATATCGAAAAACCGAGTGTACAATTTCGAAAGAGCATAGCATTTTAATGGCAGAATAAACGGCAGAAGAAATGGGCCCCAAAGCTGTTAGGTGATTATTAAAAAAAAAAAAAATAAATGCTTACACCTTTTAAACAATTTCAAAAGAGGTTTTTAAATAGTTTTTAATGATATTTCTATACATTATAATCATTATTTCAGCAAAACATCACAAGCATAATTTTGTATGAAAAATGATTCAAACCAATGCTGTTTTAAAGAGCGCCCTCTTGTGTTTTAATGGCTCTTTTTGAATGATAACAGGCTTTTTACTCAGCAATTTGTAATTGGTTATACCTTTCAAGCATGGTGGTGTAATAAGTAGTTTGCAATAAACTGTACTACCCCTTCAATATAAAATAGTATCAGAATTAATATTTGTAGTAAAATATGAATTATAGGTTCAGAGAAAATAAACGCTTGTACAATCGTTTAATTTGAGTAACTCCACATGCGAGATGCCAACGTGTAATTTTTTATATTTTGTGTATAAATGTACGCTTTGGAGAGGGAAAGGGGCAATTATTACATATCCTGCCTTTCAATGCTAAAAACAGAAGGCTAAATTAATTAATGCAAATTCATTCAACCATTTACTGTACATTGATAGTTTGGAAACATTAAATAATCTTTTTTTTTGTCTTACTACTTTCTCAAAATGATTCATTAGACGCAAAAAAAAGGAAGATTTCCTAACTTTAAGAGCAACAGTGTATAATACATTTATATGCATATTTTAAATATGTTATTCCATGATACTATTGGGAATATACATAGTATTACACGCCTGTGAAAAGAATTAACCTTTTTGGGCATGCCAGAAAAAAAGCTCCGGATCCGATGACAGTTAAATAAACCAAACGAAAGGGGGTCAACCGAATATAACGGATGTTTGTTAAAAGTTGATTCTTTGTAGGTATGCTTGTCTTTCCTGATTATATGTTCACGTTCCAGATACAAGCTCAAGGTCACATGTGAGAACGGATGTTGGTTAATATTGTTTGTGTGTTGTGGTAATGCTTGTTTTTCCTGATTATATGCTCACGTTCTTTAAATGAATTATCTTATGTGGTTCCAACCCCGGACCTTTGCTATATATGCGGTGTCATACTGGTAGTGTATCTTTTAGTTTTTCCTGTTTCAAAAGAAAGAAAGGATGAAGGTGAAACCATGATAATGGACAATTATAAGATAAAATATCAAAAGCTTTGGCAGTAAACAGTGGCGTTTAATTAGATGAATAACCTTTATGTGTAGAGGGGGGGGGGGGGGAATGAGTGAGTAGGTCGAATGAACGAACACATTGGGATTGGCGGTATTACCATAGAAGTACAGAAAGCTATGACGTCATAAAAATCAATTTTTATAATTTTCAAATTTGAACTACATTTTCCGAAAGAGCATACAAAGTTATGTCCAAATACAGAAAATCAATATGTTAAGGATTGGCTAAGATATGCCCATCCGAATGTTTTTGTTGTTGTTGTCAATAGGCAATCATTGTCATAGTGCTCTGGTTCATAACTTTATTATTTTGTATGCCTCTTTCGGAAAATGAAGTTCAAATTGAAAATTCTATACAATTTTGATGACGTCACACTTCACCACTCTTTTGTTGGTTGAGGTATGAACACTGAACATTCACAACGCCGTAAATCAATCGTAGCATTTATACTACGCTTGATTTGTATAAATTAGGAAGCTGTTGATTGTATTGTCCGACAATATGACCGGCTATATAATTCATCTGGAATGTAAACTATGTACAAACACATGTTTTAAATATTATGATGAGGTTCATGCTGACTGGAACGTTATCATTATGACTATAAATATCATTCACATGACTATCTATGGGAGTATACAATACATGATACATGTATTACAGGCAATACGTTCCACAGAAACTCCACCGTATACGGTGCCTATTAAGTGTTATTTTTTGTTTTATTGCTTATATTTAGCTTGTAACCTAATAAACACTCATCTAATTTTCCTTTTCACAAAGTGTCCCTGATGTTTTATTTACGTTTACTAGCATTGGCAATTCAAACTTCAATGCTTTAACCATTATTTACATTGTCTTAAATGAATGAACTCTATCTCACGACCCGTACATTCAATGTATGGTTCTAGAGTAACCTTGTCTGAATCTACATGTAGTAACATTGTCAAAAGCAACGCAACTGATTTAAAACTCTAGCAGTTCTCAACATCTCTGGTTGTATCCGTATCACCAATAGACGCAAGGAATTCGTTTCGGTTTTTTTCGAATTTCTTTATTCTTTATACTGATATTTATGACGGTAATGTTAAATTTGAATGTCTTCATTGATCGTTTTAGCAGTGTACAAGAATATGACAATGGGTTTGTAAATGACATTGGAATTTTGGCTCATTATTCGGCAGTCTATTTCAACGTGGAAAAAACAACATTAATCTCATGCACTTGGTAGCGTTTGCATTATGTCAATACTGAATAAATACTGGATCCTGTGGTAAGCGTAACTATTGTCTATGGGCGTCGATGTAATACATATTCATCAGGGAGGATGAATGAATAGATCACCCCACCCCCCCCCCCCAGATGAATCAGTATCAATTACAGATCGACGCCCCGTGCTAATTGTCAAGGCATATAATAGTTAACATTCCTGCAATACTATCTGGTTTAGATTTCCCTCTAACCCTCAATATCTCACATTTATACGTGTAACCATATTTATTTGTGCATGATATTGTACAGATATTAACGGGGTAGTTCCGTTTTCGTAAGAGAGGGGCGCTGCCACAACACCCATTTTTTGTGAGGTAATGAAAAAATGAGTGTCGAATTTGAAAGAACATGAAAAAATGCTTTACACTTTTTCAAAATTGTTTAACAGCGGTTCATACAATAGTTGTTATATCTCTCTATTCAATCATTATTTCAACATACGTCACATGCATTAATTTGGTATGAAAAATTGTTGAAACCAATACTTTTTTAGAGATCGCCCTTTTGTGTTTCAATGGCTTTTTTTGAAAGATAACAGGCATTTTACTTAGTTGTTTCAAATTTTGTATACATTTCGAGCATGGTGGTGTTATAACTATTAGTTTGTAATATTACTGTGCAGGTTTGGTTTGCTAAAGTTCAGCCTTACCAAAACTGTACTACCCCCTTTATAACAATTATAGTGTGGCACACTTTTCAAGCTATAGGCCTATAGCTGCATATTTTACTCGTTAGTCGACGCTTCTTATGCTGTCCTACCTGATCAAATTAGTTAGAAATAAAATGATAAATACATAACTTGTTAAAAACGTTTATAACATCATGTCTAAAAAAAGAAATCGTTTTGGTTGCATACACATCATCTTATATGGCGTAGACTTCGGCGAATATCCTCCTCTACTATTGGTTAGATGGTCTGACGAATCAGATAACAAGAACCTGTGGTATTGTTTGTTAGCCTATGGCAGGCTATCACTGTAAAACAACAAGGAATGTCGATCTTTGAGACATTGACATTTCAAATTTGCGAGATAATGGTCACTTTTGAAAAAGGGGATACTTCGATAACTATCCTGAGAAAAAGGGAGTTGCAAATAGTGTTCCTTGGTAACTCATTGATATAAGATCACGTTACTGAAATATTAATAGTATAAAAAGGTGGTACACACTCCCTTAAAAAGGTGGTACACACTCCCTTAAAAACGTGAACGCTTTTACTCCCGCAAAACGTGGTCCTTTTCCCACATCACAGCACTCGTAAATGGACCTTTAATTTCATTGTGTGAATATCCTCAGGAAAGCTTTCCACAGGGAGGGTGATTTTAAAATCAATTATGTTGAACATAATTAATACAAAGATGGTTATAGGTGCAAAAAGTATTCATCTGTCGTGTTGTACTTTTTGGGCATCTATATTAAAATGTCTTGCTACAAGTCGCATTTATGTTGTACATTAACAAATTCATGTTACATTATAAATTGCACGTGTGGGTTCTCGTACGAAGTGCACTTTCAGGCAAATGTGTGGTGTTTAATGTACAGGAAAGTACGTCGACTAGATTTCCAGCTCTCTGATTGGTTAAGAGCAAACTATGTTCGATGTCACTACATGTACATATTTATGGATCTCAGTTTAATTGACACGAGATGCCTGTCATACTTTAAACAGCCATGGATGTCACCGGGCGCAATTGAATTTGCGTGACTTAATTTTTGTGGGCGAGCTAAGGAATATTATAATAAATTGAAAGATTAAACGAGAACTTGTTTGAGATTTAATCTCAATTATATAAGTAATAATAATGAGGGTTTACGTTCATATGAGACCCCGTCAGTGCGCATGCGCTAATCCGCAATATTCGTAGATAGCCGAGGATGTGCCTGCTGAACCAAGGCAGAAAGATAACGAGAACTCTGATTATTAATAAGACCCAACATTAGGGAGGGTAAGGGAGGGAACGTAAACCCTCATTATTATTACTTATATAATTGAGATTAAATCTCAAACAAGTTCTCGTTTAATCTTTCAATTATACTACGTAATACCATTTCGGGATTACGTTCATATGAGATTTTGAAACTCAGCAAGTACATCCGATCCTGACCACAATATAATGTACAAATACATTTATTGAATGTAGGTATGGCCGGCAGACAACAAGACCGTTTACTGACAAACCGTTTTGCCCAACTGACATTAGAGGTGTCTTGAAATCACTCCTGGCCATGTCCATTTGTGTCCATGAAGGACTTGTGAGTGCACCTGAACATTTTATGCTCCTGTGTGTGTACCTGTGAAGTAAATGTTCCTGTTCTTCACTGATTTCATGAATATTAAGCGTAGGATTACTTTCCGTAGACCAGCCTGCCCATTGGGCCAGAACTCAATAGGAACAATATAAATATAAACTAATATATTTTCTACAAAATCTATTCCAGCTCTTTAGCCAAGTTAACATGTGCGTGAGGTACTAGTACTGTCCGTTACCCCCATTGTATTTGTTCTGCGTAAGAGATATCGCAGGTAACTAAATACACATGAGCCTCCTATTCAGTGGGTGTGCCTTCATTAGATAGTGGAAGTTCCACATATACCCCGGATCCTTTTCGGTAGGAGGTCCACTGCACTATTATATGTCCAAAATATAAACAATTCAGTGACTAGACCCCCTGGGTCGACATAGAAAGGTGTGCAAATTATCATAGCCTAAGTCAAGCGTGAGGCGAAGAACTATGATAACACCCTAAACCTCCTTTAACCTGAGGAGGGCGTAATTAAAGACATCCTCGTACGACATAAGAGGGTGTTTATTTACTGGGCCTAATACCAGATATGCTGATAATGAGCTGCATGCCAGTAATCAATGACTCCGAGATCAAGCTTTCGTTTTCCGAAAGTCTGCCTGCAACCCAACAATGTGTATACATCCTCCTCTATAGATAGTCTAGGCCTCGTGGCTCATATTCAATTGATTGAGCAAGTAAGTCTAGTCGTATGGGTTATTGGGTTAAAACCAATATCCAGGGGAGGGCACCTCAGTTGATTAAGCCTAATAGAACTATGAGCAGACCAGCTGCATCTCATCATACAGATTGTCCCAAAATGTTAAGGATAACAAAGGATGGGAATTTGGAGAAACTCAAAACGACAGTGAATGCCCAATTAGGTAATAATCCATTTTACATATATCCACCCAAATAAGGCTAGTTCTGGGGACCAATTTCAAACAATTTCACTGAATGAATATGTATTCAGCACCTTAAAGTACCTGTACATTCGGTCTGCCTCTTGAGTTATTTTCCCATCAAACGGGCAACTAACATATCTTTGAATACATGTTTACTCGTACATAAGTCACATTGAATGCTGTATGCTCCCTCGTCGCTATATATGACGGCTTGCATCAATCATATCAATACAGGGTAGTACATGTACATTGTCCACATTAATTACAAAGGATAGAATGTCACATTACCCAGCAGCTACCGTTCGTTAAAGGTAGTTTATGCCGTAAAATGTAGTTATGATATAATAGGCCATTCTATTTCTATCAGCAACCTGTGCATAATTAGACTGAGATTGATAATGTAGCACCCAGCCATTCCCACTAGCATGCATGGACGCAATTCGAGCTCCGGTTTCGTTCTTCTCATAGGGGCGAGTAAAGATATCACATGGTTGGAACAACCAACCAAAAAAGTTGCCCTCGAGACATAATCATTATTTTACAAATAATGACTTACATTGAATGTCGCTTTACTGGGAGAAATTAATTCTCTCTCTCTAAATAGATGACAATCGACGAGAGGTCCACACATTCGCCTGCTGGAGAATCGAAAAGATCTTCCAGATAACCTTGGCACGATGCCTTATCGAGCGATCCGAATGATAATGCATATCTTCAAAGGCATTCTATTTAGAGCGCTTTGCATTATAAAGGTCTAAATATCATAGTTCTATATTCAAAAAGAAGTCAATGAATATAATTTCTTTTAGTGGGATGGGTGCTGATTTCCCAGGGTGAATAAAACCCAAGATACACAAGAATGTCAGAAGTAGCTAATAGCTCCCTTGAGCTGTTTTAATCCACTCCAATAATCAGGATTGTATCATCCAGATATCCTGACCCGACTTAATTTAGTATAGTGCATAGACCTGGTGATGTACCAGGGCCATAGAATAGGGCTAGAATTGTCAGCATAAATCATAGCAATTCAATCCGAGGTATAAATTATCCTCATGGGTAGTTCGACAATATACAATATGCGTCACGGAGATTGCTAGACAATTTTCAGGGAATACACAGTCCAGCACCATGTGCATGCATGTAGCCCGTATGGAATATCCATGTCAATGCAAATTACATGAAATTAGTCAACTCAGAAAGAGTCCTTGAGAATTAAGGCGTACCCCATTCTTTATTGGTCTAATAGTAATACAATATTAGATATGAATTCGCCCACTTATATCTTGGCAGGGCTCAATACCATTCAATTATAGACTAGAGGCTACTGATAAAACGGTGTATGCATTCAGCATCACATGTGACGCCTTCTACAATGAGCGTTCATGTAAGGATTGAATTATTTCCACGCCGGAAACTCATAGCATCCCATGACAGGCCTAATAACATTAAGGTCCGTAATTCTAGCCAGTTTTCTGACAACCTCAATCGACCCAAAAACTTGGGATTATTACAAATATTAAATATTAGCATTAGGCAAATCGAGTTCATTGAATAGATTCAGAGTAATCCACTTGCCTTGTCTGAATTTGGAGTTCTATTTACTCCTCTGCATGTTGGCCTACGGGCTCATCTCTTGGCACCTGGCACTAGCATCTGAGACTGGCTTAACTTTAGCCTGTCACGATTGAGCGTGTGGAGGTAGTCAGTCCCTCCTTTCTGAGTGTACCCTAACACAGGGGCTATTCTGCGATCACTAAACTCCTGACATAGGCCTGGATTACACGGCCGGCAGTGGGCTGGGCTCTACGAGTCCAAGCGGATATTCCGATCGCATAAATAGTGGGTTATAGTCATGTACGTCCCCGGTGGGGATGGCGAGGCGGTAAAAATTACCTCTCATGCTCATGAAGCAGAAAGTGTACGTTGCAAAGTACGTAAACCTTGCATTCAAGTCAGGGTGCATTATTTCTTATTGCAGATATTTTAGTTATAAGTATAAATTGCCATTGGCTTAGCAATTCAATGCCTATAATATATAGGGCCATCTAATCGATGTACCAGTACACCGCCCATATAAATGGAGCGTCTCACTCATTACTAGTCATATAGTCATAGGCAGCCTTTGGCTCCAAGATTGAAGCCGAAAGGAAACATAGATAATTTCCATTTTGTTTAAGAAAGGAGTCATTAAATTTCGCTAAAAGGGATTTATAATATAAGCATTGGCGCCCATTGTCGCCGCTAATAATAGTATAGATACATATTTGTACTCTATAAATTCGAGTCACGACATTCGTGGCTTTATATCTGTATATTAATGACTCTATACTCAGACTGACAATATCAAGTTCAGTTGTATTCTATATGCACTTGCTTGTATCTGGATAATTAGCGGAGAATCTTCAAGAAACAGTGTCACTGTCACCTCTAATATTAGGTGCGACATAAAGTAAGAGTAGACAAGCTACTTCTTATTCATTAAAATACAATAGATTCTCAAATATATCCAATGCGAATTGCCATTGCAAATTTTGCGGCGATAGAGAGAATGACAAATTGATCAGGTTTGCCTGAAATGTACCAACTTATAAGCCCGGTGAGCGGTATGTCATTCATAATAGCTCGAAATAGATATTTATCTTTGAAGCGCGCTAACCCCCGTGGGGCAGCGGACGGGTGTGAGCAGCCGTAGCATCGGCAGCGGCCATATAGGTCTGCATAATTCACGCTTACAATAAGTACTACGTACTAGTATATAGCGCTTCCATATCCAGTCTAGTATTAGTGAACGGAGATAAGGAATCACAGATTACGGCTTTAAAATAGAGCCAGTCTATTTCCCTGTCTCGTTATAGTTACTCATACTCATAGCCTTTGGCTTCGAGTTTGAATACGATCAACTTTCCTAAACCCACTCTTGGCGACTGTGTCACCAGCGGCCGTGCCGCAAGAGTAGGATATCTCGACCCCCGTCAGAGCCCGTGGCTCCTGCGCTAGGCTGTACCTAACATGCAGACGGGGGACGGACTCGCTCGATCATTGCCTTTGGCATCGAGTCTGACTTTGATAACTTTCCCCGCCCACTCTTGCCAACTGTGTCGGCAGCAGCTTTGCCGCTAGAGTGGGGAACTCTCCCCCCGTATGAGCCCGTGGCTCCGGCGCTAGGCTGAGCCTAATACGCATGGGGAATATGCAGCCGAGCTGCAATCCATTCTACGAGACGATCAAATCCGGCCTAAAATAACACTTGGAAAACAAGATTTGATACAAATAAACGTCTCAAAAGAACGAGAGAATATCAAATATAATCTAGAAACGATTTGTTACCTTCAAAAAGCGGGGATTGCGCGGATAAAATTGCATATATTCTAGAGATCGAAAGGTGTCCTTTCGCTCAGAATGCACGCGTAACCAACGAATTGCGGATTAGCGCATGCGCACTGACGGGGTCTCATATGAACGTAATCCCGAAATGGTATTACGTAGTATAATTGCATACTTGTAGTTCAAATGTTGTACTAATTTCCCTGCAACTTTTCTAACGGTTCATTTTCACTCTCGACGCTAGTCTGTGTTAATTGGACTCGGTTCTCTGCTGATCCTTCACATTTCAAAGGTAAGCCTTAATTTGTGAATAATATATACGGCGCTACTACAGTTCCGCACTCCTCTTTTTTGAATTACTTTAAATTAAAAATATATTAGTTTGCCTCACTAATGGACACGGTTATGTGTCGTAATATTTTACTCAACATTTAAGCCAAATTTGACGAGTTTAACCGATGGTTTTGGAGGCGTCGCGGAGCCGTAAAATATTCATTAACATGTAATTAACGGTACTGCATAACTCATGTTATAATTAATATTTGAAATAATCCCTTAAATTTGTCAAACTCAACTCTATTCACTTGGAGCATTCTCATAATATCCGGTACGTTATAACTGTGCATATGGTAACGTTTACATGACATTTACTTTGAGTTGCCAAATGTCTCCTTACTTTTATGGGTGAGTCTCCAGTTAAGTGGTGTTCTTGTGATGGCATCTATGTTCGTTCTCAGCATACTGTGTCCTATGCACCCCTACATTGTTTTCCAATCAGTTTTGATGTCTTAGTTTGATATGGTGTTTTACCAAAACAAAATTCATAACGTACGTCTCAACCTCTGCGTGTGGAAGAGCAGAAGCTTCACGCCATTCCCCAACATTTAGCACAGCAATGTTAGCTTTGTTTGGGAGCTGTACTGCCGTAATTATATGCTCATGCGTAACGCGTTCCTTAATTTGACAAGGGAAGGTCTCAAACTTATTCTATTGCGAAAGATCCTGCAATGGCCCGTGAGTGAACGATTTGCGATACGCGCTGTACTGACATGCGTACGGTTCTGGCCGCGAGGGAACGATGCTTTATCCCGCGCGAGAACACAACATGCGCATTTAGCGCGCACTAGCTGAGCGACTAGGAAATGTCATCTAGGTGTAGATATATCACACTCACAGTCATCATGGTGTGTGAAACCACGATTTTATTGAGAAAATGGTTATGCTTGGGTGTAAATCAACACATGCGAGCTAGTCTTGGCTTACCAGCGTGCTTTCACGAGTTTTTTTGGGAAAACTGCCGCGTATGTATTAGGGAAAAAATAGACGCGAGCGGGAAGCCGCCGCCTCATCCCGCTTGGACGATTTTCGCGCGCATTATTTCTCTTAAGTGCTCGCAAAACCGTTCTAAGCAGGACTTGGCTGTAGAACGGCTTTGATAATTTGTTCTTGATGCCTATATCGGTGTTGGCGCGGGAAATATAGTCCTGCCGCGAGATAAGTAGGCTACTGGCGGGCAAATTCCTTGTATGCCCTATCATTTAATTCCTTGTATCATCACCCAGTCAATGTGAACACGTGTCTACAGATGCGACACATTATCGCATATACATGGTTTATGTATTCATGCTCTAAATATTATTCAAATGGTAAAGAAGTTCATCTGTTTATTTGTGATCAAAAGTCTAAAAATGGATATCTTACTTTTTAAATGGATCTTGAAACCTTGCCGATTTGACAAATGATCAAAATCGCAGATGGTTGATAAAATGTGCAGTTGATTAACCTGATATGTCTGCCGAGTGCAACAGTGACATGAGCGGCATGATTATGACTGAGACTTTAGCGAAAAATGCTGGCATTAATATCCCTATGACGAAACGGAAGTTCGGAAAAGAAAATTCAGCCGCGGGATAAGTCCGAGCAAATTCCTTGTGTTATCAAATTCCTTGTATCATCACCCAGCCAATGTTCAGAGCAATTGTCTACTGACGTGACACATTGTAGCATTATTATCATGCTTATATGCTCTAAATAAACTGTATCCTTCAATTATTATGTTTAGAAATATATAGGGTCCGTATTATATGAACATTTTGTTTGTTAATAAGTTTTTTTTTCTTTAATAGTTTTTATATTGAAATACTATAATATATTTATCTATTGTATATGCACTCAGATATTCATTATATACCCATTAGGTATTTGATATTAATTAGCTCGCTTACTATTTTGATATTCTTTATTGTCATATCTCTGTCATATCTCTGCATCATTATGTTTTATACTTTTTGGGCTTTCATTGCCTTATTTATTATGGCGTAAATTAATAGTTTTATCTTATTCCTTGAAAGATTGTAAGAATTTGCATAATTTCAAATTCTTTTTTTCGTTATACGTTCTTTTGTAAAAAAAGAATAATTGAATGAATTCAAAAATAATTCCCAATTAAAATAATATTAAAGGAAATACAGTATAGTTTTAAAATGTTATCGTTTTATATTCTACATGAACAATATTTTAAAGGGATAGTTAAGTTTTGGTATAGAGGGCGCTACACAAAATAGTTCGTCTGTGAGATTATGAAAACTGAGGGTCAAATTTGAAAGAGCATACAATTTTAACTACAGAATAAACTTTATTTGATCAAAATCGGCTCAGAAATGGCTTAAATATTCATAAACATAATCAATTGTAATAATTGTGGGGCCCCACAATTATTTGATAATTTTGAACCAGCCGTTACAAAAATTGTAAAAATGCTTCCACTTTTGTACAAAAGCAGTTTTCAATAGTCGTTGATTCTCGCTATCTTATCACTAATTACAAATCGCATGCACAATATTTTATTAAAAATCGTTGAAACCAATAAGTGTTTAGAGAGCGCCCACCTAAGTTTTAACGGCTCTTTTGGAATGATAACAGGCTTTTTACTTAGTCACTTGTAATTTTCTATTTCTTTCGACATGGTGGAGTCCTAACTGTTAGTTTGTAATGTAATGGTGCAGGTTTTGGTTACTGAAATTAAGTTTGACAAAAACTGTACTCTCTTTACCAAAACTGAACTATCCCTTTAATTCATTGTAAATTGTAGTTAATTCAACGTGTTGGCTCCCATGTACAATATTTGTTATGCCACAATAAATACAAAACTGTATCAATTGTATTAAAATGGTTAAAAGTTCATCTGTATATTGGTGATCAAAAGTCTAAAAATTGATATTTTAATTGTTAAATGCATCTAGAAACCTTGCTGATTTGACATAAGATCAAAATCGCAGATGGTTGATAAAATGTGCAGTTGAATAACCAGATTCATAAAATGGGTAGAAGAATCCCTGCATTCTGATTGGTCAATTAGCATGTAAAAGTTTTTTACTGATGCATGGCTCACTTTAGTTTGATTTTCATTTTTTTGCGCTTATTTTATGAAAACAAATGCTGCACAGGGGTATTTCGTGGATTAACCAACAAAAAAAAATTATCCTTCAAAAACAAAAATTTAATGTTAAAATTGATATAAATTTGTTTTACCGTATTTACCGGCGTAATCGCCGCATTCGCGTAAACGCCGCATGCCGACTTTGAGCATTGAAATTGAAAACAAAAGTGGGAAAAAAGTGCGTTAGGAAAACTGGCGACAAAAAAAGCGGGAATTTAATGGTTTTCCAAATTTTTCTCCTCATCTTGATATATTTCTTTAACAATATTTACGAAAATATAGTTACAAAATATTCAGAATTACCTGAGTTTCGAGCAAAAATATAGTTTTCCTAAATAGGAACGAGAACTCTAGCGCTACATGTATTACGAGATTGCCAGCACTTACGAGATGGTCAGCGCAGCTGGCTTACGCATTTACATGTACAAATATTTACGTAGGTAAACGTTTGTACATCGAGTCAATCGCGTAGCTCGCAAGCACGCCTTAGCACGCGTATGCGGCGCTCTGCTGCCTTTGCCAAAACCGCTGCATCCATAACGCACGTAGTCTAGATTAGACCTTCGAGAGCTGTGGCCATATTCATAAAACCCCGATAAGCTAGGTTGATCAAATTACGATTTCGATGTCCGCAAGGCTTAACTGGTATTCACAAAAGGCCGATAGGCTAAATTCGCTATCGTAGTCAAGGCCTGGCCTAGCATGACAACCCATCTGTCTAAATTCCACAAGCATTTTGTATTCCACGACATTGTTAGTCGAAATGCGAACAATTACAACAATAGATCTGCGGTGCCGACTAAATGCATTGAAATCTATTTCTGCGGGACGTTCTGAATAGAGCTTTGTTGGACTTACAACAAAGGCGTGAAGTTGAATGCCGACTTAACACCCAGCTAATTTTTTCTTATTCACCAAAGCCAGATAGGACAAATTTTTAGCGACACTGGACCAAAATGATGTACCTCTAAATTGCTAGCAAGTAACAATCTGCCCGGTTTCTGTGTGTATATGCGTGTGGCGCGATCGTGAACATGGCAAGGGGAATATTCGAATAAGGGATATTAGAGATTTTTTATGATAGCGTGATGTTAGTTCAAAATAGTTCCCCAAGTAACATACTTTTCCGTGTTTGCCCTAGCATCCTTGTACTTCAGCAATAACATATTTTATCAGCTTAAATTACATGTTTTTATCTGGAGAGTAATTACCTTTATTTGTCCTTTTTGTGACATATTAGCTTACTTTTAAATTCTGTTTTGATGAATCTATCTATATATAATACTATTTAATGCAATTTCGTTTCTGTTTAGTCACTTTTCACTGCAATTGAATAGTTTCCCTTGTCATGCTATCATACTATAAGCGTGGAGGAGCTTGATCGTAATGAGGAGGGAGATGTATTTGGTTGCATTGGGGTGGCTATGAAAAATGTGTTTACGCGTGATCCCCCCCCCCCCCCGCCCCCCCCCCCCCCACCCCGCCCCGAAAAAACTATCATCCCTACTCACGCTCATATCTACAGTAACACCCTTACATTTAGGAATTATAGCAAGCTTTTTGTTTTGGACACAAGTTACCGCCCCCCCCCCCCCGTTTGACAATTATGTTCTACTACCCCACCCCCCCCCCCCTTACTGCATCACGTTGTAGAACACATAATACGCTTTTATGATTGGAACAATAAGGAACAATTCGTTCATTCACACGTTCGAGTAAACTGCGCTTTTATGCGATGTCAAACAAACTTGCAACAGATGGAATGTTACCATGACAGCCACGATGAATAAATTAGATCATCCGAGTTGTTAGCTTGTTATCGGTATGGTTGGCAGTGCTTCTTGAATTACGATTTAGCAACCCGCTACGAAGATTTTAAATGGCTATTGTATTACAGGGCTTAGACGCTCGTTGATTGGTCGATATGGTAAGGGCATAGACAGCGTGCAAAATCTACACACATTACTAAAAACATATCTATGCACGTGTGTGTTGTGCACTGGTTTGTGAAAACAAAGGTGATCACCCAAGCGAGTTGTGTGAGTTCCCCGCTAGTTATCGTCCAAACTGGCATTTCGGCAAGGAGATAAGGCCTAGCTGACAGATAGGCTATCGGGCTTTTATGAATATGGCCACTGATCTCCACCACCCCGAAAAAGCAGCCAATGAAAGAGCTCTGTATACAGCATTGATCTGTACCACTCGAGGGATCTGTACACACGATTTGTCCGTACAGATTCGAGGATTGCGCGCTATAATGGGGGAAAGGTAGATTTACCGGATTACGCGAAATATTTTCATTTTAAAAAATAATATAGAAATACAAAAATTATAAATGTTTTTTATTTTTTAATTTTAAAATAAATGTAAGCACAATTTTATAATTAAAAAAAAAAAAAAAAATTAAAATGTGAAATCAAATTTTTTCCCAGCCATGGGTCAGTTCTTTTAAAGCCATGGGTCAGTATTTTTGAAGCCATGGGTCAGTACTTTTGAAGCCATGGGTCGGTAAAAATGGGTCGGTAAATTTAGCCTATTTAGCCATTACTGAGAAAAAGTCTGATTTTCAATTTTTTTTTCGCGCCCATTTTATAAAACAAATGCTGACAGGCATATTTCGTGAATCGGTAAGAATTGTATGCACTCTTTTAACTTTGGAAATGGTCTAAAACCCACTCGCTGCGCTCGTTGGTTTAAACCATACCAAAGTTAAACTCGTGCATCCAATTCGTACCGATCCACTCATGCCTGTGCATCATTTGTATAATGTCGGCCGAGTGATGTGTAGAAATGAACGGCATAAATATGACTTGCAAATGAGAGAAAATGCTATCATAAATATCCCTATAACGAAACCGAAGTTCGGAAAAGAAAGTTCAGTTCCATGCTTCTGCCGCGGGATAAGTCCTAGCAAATTCCTTGTGTCATCAAGCCAATGTTTAGATCAATTGTCTACTGACGTCACACATTCTACCATAATATGCTTTTAATAAACTGTATTCGCATATTGCTTTCATTGTTGTGCATGCTAACAAAAATGAAGATGTAAAATCTTTTAAACTTCCTCTTCTGCCCTGAACACTGTAATTTTATACAAGTCCACCATAATTGATTAGACGTCAAGTTACGATTATTGACGTATGATAATAAACGTATGGATCTAGAAACCTTGCTGATTTGACAAATGATCAAATTTACAGATGGTTGATAAAATGTGCAGTTGAATAACCAGATATGTCCGCCGAGTGATGTGTAGAAATGAACGGCATACATAATGACTGGGAAATGAGCGAAAATGCTATCATGAATATCCCTATAACGAAACGAAAGTACGGACAAGCAAATTCAGTTCCATACTTCTGTCGGTAAAACAAATGTTCCCAGGTTTACCCGAATTAGTACTGTTATTGATGATACTGCTGTTATTATTGTATTTTTTTTTTTTTGGGGGGGGGGGGGGGGGAGGGGACTGCATGTGTAACTATACAGGGTTGCCCGCAACAAAAAAGGACCGGGGCACTTCCCAAAATATTATAACAAAAGGATTATGTTCATCGGAGTGTCCTTTCTAAAATAAAACGTTACCAATAGCACTGATTTTGGACGAGTAGTTTTTGTTGCAGGTCGTCTTAATGTCAGGTCCCATTTTTGTCATTTTTTTGGTCATGCAATGACGGGCAGTAAGTGCGATTATCAGACACTGACTTGCTGACAATTGACACAAATGGGAACCTGACATGGTGTTAATCACAGCGCCCTAAAACTACACAACCAGAAATAATGTTCTTGTTACGGTTTGTATTACAAAGGACGCTCTATCTGATGGACATAATACAGGGCGTATCAAAAAAAGCGTTACACTTTTTAAAAATCTGTCAAAATTACATTTCAAAATATTCTGAAGATTTGTTCATGTAGATAGATGCCCAATCGTCTCATCTATCAAGTGCCACTAACAAAACAAATTTTCGTTCACGCTTGGGCGAACACTGACTGTTTTTGTGCAGAGTGTGAACAATGACTTGCGCCAAATTGAAAGAAGAGGGAAAATTAAACCACCAGTCCGTATAAGTACTACCATTAAAACAAATTGCTCCTTTGGATAAATTTAGGTTTACGTCACCCCCCCCCCTTAGACCAAACAATTATTTTTTTTTTTGGGGGGGGGGGGTTTAACCCCCACCCCCCCCCCCCCCCATTTCAAATTTTAACTGTTCTCGAGACCAAATGTCATCAGTGTGAACAACTGTGGTCCCGGCCTCGCAATTGTCAAATTTTCCACGACCACCACCCCCCCCCCCCCCCCCCCCCCCCGCCCTCGCTTACAGGATTCTCAACCACTTGGACTTGTCGCCGGACCTGGCCTCGGTCTCGAAAATGCCAAAAATTCGCGGTCTCGTCTGCGAACATTTTCTACGACTACCACCAGTCCCTCCCACCCCCCCCCCCCCCCCCCCCCCACTCCTCCCCCCTGCTTTCCGGATTCTCAACCAATGGGTCTTGGTCACGAAAATTGTGGACCGGACCTGGCCATGGTCTTGAAAATGTCGAAAATTTGCAGTCTCGGCTGCGAAAATTGTCTACGACTACCCCCAGATTCTTAGCCACTGGGTCTTGGTATCGGCCTTGAAAATCGTGCACTGGATCTGGTCTTGGTCTTGACAATTTTGCAGGTACTTCGTCTTGGCTTTGACAATTTTCTACGACTCCACCCCCCCCCCCTCCCGCTGACAGAAATGTTGTTATGAACCCCCCCCCCCCCCCCCCCCTTGAAAAATCCTGGGTACGCCACTGGTACCCACTGGTTATGCTAGTCTAGGAATTATCTGGCAAAGAGCAATTTATTTGAATGGGAGTACTTATTCGGACTGCTGGTTGAATTCTCCCTCTTCTTTCAATTTGGCGCAAGTCATTTTTCACACTCTGGACAAAAACAGTCAGTGTTCGCCAAAGCGTGAATACAAATTTGCTTTGTTAGTGGCACTTGATAGATGAGACCATTGGGCATCTATCAACATGAAGAAATCTTCAAAATATTTTGAAAATTAATTTTAACAGATTTTTCAAAAGTGTAACGCATTTTTGATACGCCCTGTATAGGTTTTCCCATCCATTTTCAAACTATCGTTAATCAAATTCAAACAATGCTAACTTCAATTTCGTCCCGAGAAGTCAGGAAACTGCAATTGTTACATTCGATTTAGTCATTTACCATTCGAATTCATCAATGGTCATTCATATTCAAAATTAGCTCATTCGAATTCGTCATTTTGCAATGGAATTCGTCCCGACTGGTCATAAAACGCAATGTGAAGTTCAAATTCGTCATTGGTCATTCGATTTCAAGACTTAGTCGTTCAAATTCGTCACGTAGTGTGGTTGCCCTGGTCCATATGGTTTTCCCTATTGTAGCTCATACAATTCATTTCAAAATAAATAACTTCAATAAGAAGTGTTCCTAAAACCATCAACTGATCACAAAACAATTCATTTCGATATTGAAATTAAAAAATCGATAATTGACCAAAGGTCTGATTGATTGATTGATCGATTCATATACAATACATTGGTGTTGGGAGATACATTAACATATCAGTTGTTATTCCAAATACAATAACCGTTCAATATAGACATTATACTGAAATTGTGTGAATTTTTTGGGACACAAAACAAACATATACATTGAGTTAAAATTGAGTTACAAAGGATAACAAATGAAAGGGTAATAAAACAAAGTATCAAATACAGCTTTCCATGTTGTTGGACGAATTTGAATGGAAAATAACGAAATTGAATGCACAATGACGAAATTGATCATCACATTGTACATTGGCAGGAGCGATCGGACGAAATTGAATTCGTTTTGACTAAAATGATTGGTACAATGACGAATTTAATTGCGAAAGAACGAAATTGGATGCGCAATGACGAAATCGAATATTACATATGACCGGCGAAAGATTTTCTGGACGAAATTGAAGTTAACAATTAATGAAATTGAATGACGATTGTTTGAAAATGGATGGGAAAACCTATAATTTTGTTTTTATATTTTGGGAAGTGCCCCGTTCAGTTTTTTGGGGCCACCCTGTATTTTTGTTTAAAAACCGTTATTTGAATACAAGGGCTGATATAAAATAGAATGCTCGTGATAACATGTAATAGCATGTATATCAACAACTTTTTTGTTCAAGGATCAAATTTACTATTTGTTAAGAAAAGGGTTTGAGTATCTGGAATATAGCGCCATTTTTTGGTATTGTATGCTATGTGATACATTATTATGGATATATACTATTTTAGCATTATGTAATACATATGATTATTCAATGGTTTATAACTCCGGTTCTGATTAAATAGTAGTAAACTTTTCTAAAGTGCAGTGTACCAAGAACGGCGATATGCCTTTTAATGCAAAGCCTCAATATATCTTTTGTTCAAATCGAGTTCTCAAAAACAAAGCAGGAATGTGAAGATAAATATATCAATGTCATGATTTATATCGTACTAAACGGTTGTATAAAGCCAATAACAGTCAAACTTCAACGATTGTTTGCTTAGAAAAAGACTTTGTCCTAATCAATTGTATCATTGCAAAAAACACCGAAACCAGTTCCATGCTTCTAAAGTTGAATTGTGGAACTTTTTGTGAGGGGTTTATTTTTAGAATTTCTTTATTTGAACTTCATTGTCCGAAAGAGCATAACAAACTAGAAGGCCGACAAAGTCAGCATACCCACGCCTCCCATTAGCCCTGTTCTACCCCTTCGTCGGCCTCAACCCTGTTTTGCTTACCGATGCATCCTAAAAACATAGTGATCAACCGTTGAACAGAATCCCCCACAACTCCAGGCATAGTAAACTATGCTGACTGGGTATGCCTGCAGGGAGGGCTTGAAAATGCCGACATCTGTCCAATTTATTGGCGATAAATGTAACATAAATCATGAATTCAAACAAAATAAACTATTACAAACAATAACAGATACCTTATCTTCCTGATTCTGCAAACTTTTATGTCCATTTCTCTTGCATAAATATGATTTTAGATCTTTTCATGACAGCTATCTGCCGATTCGCACGTGTTTTTACTAGCTGCCTGTGTAGTATAGATATGCCTAATATTTATGCATTGCAATATGCACAACACATTACATGCGGGTGTGTACTATGTGTAAGTACATCTATTGGCATGGCGTGTGCGCCACGTTGTTTTCTTGAAATGATTTGAGACGGGAGAGACGAGGAGAGACTAGTGTGAGAAGGGAGAGGAGAAGAGAGACTGTGTGTGTGTGATAAGTACATTAGTGCGTGTGTGCCATCGCGATCGCACGGAGCACAAATAGAAATGCATAGACGGTAGTGCATTATCGGATTTCCCAAAATCCGTAACATTTCAGCGCCATTCCGTACTCCCGTAATTGTTGTCAATTTCCGTACCAATAAATACATACTCAAACTTCAAGGTTCCACAGAATTTGCAGGGGTCAACCAATCATCACCAAAATCTAATCGATTCTTCCATGTCACTATCCAAACATTCCCTGAAAATTTGGTGCAAATCCGTTCACCCGTTCTCTAGTTATCTTGTACACAAACAAACAAAAAAAAAAACAAAAAAAAAAAAAAACAAACAAACAAACAAACAAACAAACATACGGAACCCTTTACATAACCCCCTGCCGATTTCATCGGCGTGGGTAATAATTTCCAAATGTTGTAAATCAATCACATATGTTCAGTATTTAATTTTGCTCTGGCTCATAACGTTACGAACCAGAGCACTGTAACCTTGATATTCTATTGAAACAAATATCATTCGAATGGACATACTGACATATCTCAGCCATTACTTAACATATTCGATTGATTTTCACCATTTGGGTATTACTTTTTTATGCTCATTCAGAAAATGAAGTTCAAATTTGTAAATTCTACAAAAAAAAAAATTAAAGCAGGGTTCAATAATCGACGTCTGTTCCTTTGCCCTGGGCAATTACAAACTAATGTAAGACAAATACACTTTTACCAATTGGGCAACTATTTGTTATCAAATACGAGGGATTTTCTTTCCAAGCAATTTCTACATTGCATGGGCTTAATAGGTTGTTCAAGGATTGTTACACCAAGGTATTTTAGTTTGGTTGCAATATTTAAAGGGTTAGTTAGGTTTTGGTTTACACGGAGCTTCAAGAAAGACAAATTGTGAGATGATGACAAGATTAGTGTACAATTTGAAAAAGCACCCAATTATAATGACATATTCAAATAGATATACTTTAAAGGGGACCACCAGGCAAAGAACAACACCAAATTATATGTTTTGTTACCATGATATCAAATAGATGCTCAACTTTTTGCAAATGGTTGTGTAGTTCATAATCAATACAATTAATAACCAGCACTTACGGAACCATTATGACCTAATGGTTCAGTATGCGCCAATTCTGTACACGCGTACGTTATGAGACAATCGAATCACGAACGATGCGTTCGTCCTAGTCAAAATATAGTCTTTGTATGCATACACATTAACACATATTGAATGGTGAGGCTTTTTCCAATTACACATTTGTTCTGGAAACATATTTTTCTAAACCTTTCGGTGGAATGGACTACTAAAAATGTTACCTTTTATATATAAGACTATTTTGTTTGGGTGGTTGTACCCTTTAAGGTCTTCTTCTAGCGTTATTGCATATTTTAATACTGCAAAAAACCTTCTTACTCATCTCGTAAACTGTCTCTCTATCATTGAAGCTTTGTTGAATTAGAAGTAAATTACATTTGTACTTTGTTATGATAAAATATAGAATCTAGTTACCACAATGCAGTATCACTATGTATTCAATGTGTATAATTAATACTTACATGTCATACTTGTTGTGTTTTGTGTTGTGTTGTGTGTGTATGTTTGTTTGTGTGCGTGTGGTGTGTGTACACGTTAGTTTGCATTGTGTGTCTGTTTGGTGCGTTTGTATGTTTCTTTACCGAAAATATCCCTTTTATGACGTGGTTTGAATATGTATCAAATAAACATGATAACAGGGAGTCAGGCAGCAAGACGTCATCCAAGTCGCCCTAGTTATTAACGTGTTTTTGTTTAATGGTTTCGCTACAGAATGTTATCACTGCTACACCTCAAGAGACGGCAACGAAATGATAATGCAGTGCTGTTTGTTCTTATCGTGTATTTTTTTCTATTTCCCCCGTTATTTTCATCGAATATCTTAATCTGACAGATCCTCACGAATACCAATAATATCTCACCATGACGCCCTCACGAATTCCCGCCATCTTGGTTGCCATGGCGATGGTTGCTATGGCATCCGCGCAGACGACGCCTTACACGCCCTTCCAAAGTCCGGGTGTAATCGCGCCGGGAATTGACATCAAGTTCATGATCCGCCACGCCGGTGCGATGTGGAACCAGCCGCGAGCTCTCGACACCTTGTCCTACGCGTGTGAGAACGTCCTCCCCGTCATCTCAAGCGCGATTCCGAACGACGAATTCCCCGAGGAGACTTGGCGGCCGATTTGCAATCCTATCATAGCAGCCTCTGACCAAGCAGACCCTGATACCACGGCGCTCTGTTCGGGTGTGTGGAGCGAGATTGAAGCCATGATCCAGGATTCTATGACCGGCAGACGACGCCGACAGACAAGTAAGTCCAGGGCGGACGAAATGAAGAGCTCAGTTCCAAAAGGCAGTAAATCCACTTCCCATAAGAATTGAGTTACCGATATAATTATATATATGTTTGGGCTACGTAACTATGTAGGAATCCACATTTTACAACAATTAACTCACTCAAAAACAAATATATAAAAAGTATAATTTTCATACTCACATAGGCACGTGTACAAAGCTGGGCAAAGAAACCTGTTTTCCTCGAAAGTTGAAAAAGTGGATATAACGCCTTTTGGAAGAAAGCTCTTCAAATACATACATGACATAGAGAACGGTTCAGGTCGAGGGCTACTGCAATGCCATGATCCATGCACATAATGATAGTCCACACTGAGATCGCAGTCACATTTAACAAGCAGATGCGATTGATTTGATTAGGTCCATTTCAGTTAAACGGTCATAACGTGACAAAGCTTTTTATTGTGGGTTCCGCAATTTAGTTTGTTGCGATTTCTACAAATGGTACTTTCCTGATTATAGATTTTATTCAAAGAAAAAACAATATTAGCCAAATTATATCTTTACAGAAAGTTAAACTCATACAGAATATGAAAATATTACTTTCCAAGTACCTACTCGCACATCCAAAAATTGAAAAAAATAAAAATATTAAACACTGCCTCAAAACCCCAATCCAGCGACGAGCGGAGTCAGTAGCTGTGTGTGTTGTTCTGACGTCACCGTAGGGGTTATCCAATAGGAAGCTTCGGTATCTACCACGTCATATACCGGAATTATACCCCTTTATACCGAGGATTCCGTGGTTGTTTAAACTATTTTCTATACAATATTGGTGGTTTAAACTTTTTGAACTAATCAAATAACAATTTATATTCGTTGTAAAGTTATTCTTTTATTCATTAATGTGTCTGATAAAGTAAAAATAGGTAAATGAATCACCTAGTCTGCGAGTTGAATCATACTCGCTGGCGGCATGCATGATACATGCAGAGCCTCGACCGTGCGCGTATGGTGGACAATGCATGCAATATTGTAATTGAATGTGTAATTATTGCTTGGTGCCTGGTCACGCAGGACGCGTGTTTTCGGGTTTTCTCTTTATTATAGAAGGTTTATAGACACAAAGGAAACATGCACTGAATGCGTTTGGTCATTTTGTAACAATTATTTTTTGCCGTTTAGGCTGGAGAGGCCAGTTCAATCAGGGAGGTTATACACCTCCTTGGTTTGATACTCGTACGTTACCTTATATTTTCTTCTTTTATTTAGTTCTCGATGATGGACATGGTTGGGATCTCAGCTCTTCGGGTTGGGTCAGTGGGGCTCTGTAGGATGTGTGTGTATGTGTGGTGTGATGTTGTGGGTTCCGTTTTCTGCTCATATTTGTATATTTTTGTGCTAGGTTGCGGTTTTATAGGAGGAATATATAGGGCTGTCATTTTCTTTGTTAACGCCTATGGTTGAGTTAGATAAAATGAACTCCAATTTGACTTTTGTATCATTAAATGTAAGAGGTCTTAGAAATAAAGTTAAGAGGAGGAATGTATTAGAATGGTGTAAAAGTAAAGGAAGTAATATTATTTTTTTGCAAGAAACGTATAGTACTCGTGACGTTGAAGAAAATTGGAAGTTAGATTGGAGAGGGCCAATGATTTTTAGCCATGGGACAAATCACAGTAAAGGAGTTTTGGTTTTGGTTACTCAGAGTTTTGGTTTTAAGATAGAACAAACGATAATAGATGGAGAGGGAAGATACATATTTTTAAAAGGAGAAGTTCAAGGAGTAAAAGTATTGTTAGGTAATGTTTATTTTCCTACAAAAGATAAAGAAAAGATGCAAGTTGAATTTTTGGTGAAGTTAGATAAGGTCATGTTTGAATTAGAAGTTCGAGATTATATTATTTTGTTAGGAGGAGATTTTAATACTATAATGAATTTTGAATTGGATTATTTGGGATCTAATACTGTTTTTAAAGTAAAGGTTCGTGATTTATTGGTGAATTTTCTCTCTAAATATGATTTGATAGATATATGGAGAAAACGAAATCCTCAAGAAAGACAATTTACTTTTAAAAGAAATGGCCAGTAGTTAAAAGTAGATTAGACTATTGGTTCATATCATCCAAATTGGAAAAATTAGTAAGTGTAAGTGATATCTTGATATCAATTACACCAGACCACTCTGGCATTAGGATTAAGATTAGGCATCTGGTAGATACATTGTGCTATGGTAAATCATATTGGAAATTTAATAATAGTTTGTGTTTGGACAGGGAATTTGTTGAGGGATTGACGGGTGAAATTTTGAATTTGGATAAGGAATGGCGTTTGCAAATTGAGAATAAAGTCATATTTTGGGATTTTATTAGAATGAAGATGAGGGAATATACAATTAGATACTCTTCTGGAAAAGCTAAGGAAAGACGAGAAAAGATTGAAAAAGTAGAAAAAGAAGTGGAAGATTTAGAAGAACAATTAGTAAATACACCTTTAAAAATTATTAGTGAACAAATTGACGAAAAACGAATGCAGTTAAAGAATCTATACGAGTATTATAATCAAGGGGTAAGAGTGAGATCCCGGGAAGCATGGTTTGAAGAGGGAGAAAGAAATATGCAGTATTTTGAACAGCTTTTAAAAACTAATAAGAGAAAAGGTGTAATTAGAGAGATTTATAATGAAGAGGATAATATTATACAAGATAAAAAGGGCATATTAGAGGTGATTAAAATATTTTATAAAAATCTGTATGCATCAAAGGATATGGAATTATTAGATGGAAGTGAAACTGCATTTTTAAAGGATATACCTAAATTAAGTAGAGATAGTCAGGAATTATGTGAAGGTAAAATGGTGAAAGAAGAATGTCATAATGTTTTGAAGGAAATGAAATTAAATAAATCACCGGGTAATGATGGCTTTACTGTAGAATTGTATTGCACTTTTTGGCCGATTTTGGGAGACATGTTGGTAGACGCATTTAATGAAGCTTTTGATAGAGGGGAATTGTCAATTTCTCAAAAACAAGGGGTCATAACATTGATTGAGAAAGAAGGTAAAGATGTTTTGTTTGTAAAAAATTATAGACCAATCACACTTTTAAATGTGGACTACAAGATTGTCTCGAAAGTTTTGGCAAAGAGAATGAAAGAAGTACTTGGTGAAATAATCCATCATGATCAAGTTGGATATATTAAAAATAGAAATATAGGAGAGGCAGTACGTTTAATAGATGATATGGTATTTTATTCATTGAATAGATCTGTTGGTTTTTTAGGCGCCGTTGATTTTGAGAAGGCATTTGATTCTATTTCACATAGGTATTTATTTAATGTTTTAAAATTATTTGGATTTGAGGAATCCTTTTGTAACTGGGTCCACATGTTATATAAAGGTATAAGTAGTTGTGTAATGAATGGCGGGCATTCAACGGGTTATTTTGATATTTTGAGAGGGGTGAGGCAAGGGGATCCTCTCTCGCCTTATTTATTTTTGGTAGCCATTGAAACTTTGGCTTTGGTTATTAGGAAAGATGTTAATTTTCAAGGAATTAAATTTGGGGATCATGAAGTTAAACAAGTAATGTATGCCGATGATAGTACAATATTTGTTAAAGATTTAAAATCTATAAAAAGATTACAACAGATTTTTGAAGATTTTGAGAAGATTAGTGGACTTAAGGTAAATAAGGAAAAAACTAATTTTTTTTGGATGGGATGTGATACTGAAATACCAGGAGAACCCACTTTTGGAAATTTAGTTCATAAAATAAAGATTTTAGGAGTGTATTATACACGTAATAAGATACGGAAAGATGTTTTGAATTATAAAGAAGTATTAAGTAAGATAAAACGTTTATTAGGGTGGTGGAAGCAAAGGGATTTAACGATGATGGGAAAAATTCAGTTATTAAAAACGTACGCACTCTCAAAATTAAATTTCGTTTCTTCTTTAATTTCGGTACCTCGGTGGGTTTATGAGGAAGTTGATAAACTCTCATTTGATTTTTTGTGGAATGGTAAGGATCGAATTAAGCGAAAAATTTTGTATCAGAATTATGAATTTGGAGGGCTTAGAATGAATAATTTTGAAATTTTTGTTAAAACTCAACGAATAATGTGGCTTAAACGTCTTTTGTATGGGGATAAGCATTCAGGATGGAAAGTATATTTTGATTATTGTTGTAGATCAGTAGGAGGAAGGTTTGTGTTTTTATGTGATTATGATATTCATAAGATGGATTTAAAAGAAGTTCCGCCCTTTTATGTAGACATTTTGAAAGTTTGGCAAGATATAGATAATTGTAGACACTTTGAAAATGAAAAAAGTAATCCCTTTGTTTTTAATAATAGACATGTGTGCTTAAGAAATAAAATGATTTTTGATAAAGATTTATTACAACGAGGTATAAGCAAGGTATCTGATATAATGTTGAATGGTAATTTGAGATCTGTTGCTCACTTTGTAGGCTTGGGAATAAAAGGAGAAGGATTATTAAAGATTCATGATATTTTTGGGGCATTGCCCCTTCAATGGAAAGATGATAAAACTACGAGTGACTTTATTCAAGTAGATATTCGAACATTTGAAATTAGATTAAAAGTTTCGGGATATATAGGAATGTTAATTGATTTAAAATCTAGGCATATGTATGAATATTTAGTTAAAACATTTCAAAAGGAATATAATTTGTGTATTGGGGATGGACATACAAATTTTGATTATAGTAATGAAGAATTGAAGGATATATTTTTAAGATTAAAGAGCGCAGTTTTGGTGGGTAAGTTGAGAGAATTTCAATATAAATTATTACATAGGGCATTATATACAAAAGAACATTTATTTAGGTTTGGATTTGTTATTGATAATTTATGCTCTTTTTGTAAAAATGAGATTGAGACATATTCACACTTATTTTTTAAATGCTTATACGTACAAAGGTTTTGGTTAGATATAATTGAATATTTTGATTTGATTGAAATTAGGAATGTTGATTGGAAAATAATTTTTGTAGGACTGACAGGTAGATCGCATAGAGTTAAGTATTGTAACTCTATTATTTTTTTGTTAAAATATACTATTTATTCTTTTAGAACAAAAGGTGTACTTCCTTCTGTACGGAAAGTACAGAAAATTATTTTGGATTATGAAGAAGAAGAAAAAAAAATGGCTATTAAAAAGGGTAAACTAGGAGTTCACTTACAAAAGTGGGAACACCATAAAATACATGTATAATATGATTAATTTAATTTTGTTAGAATTATAGGGAAGTCGTTTATTATTATTAAGGTTCTGGGTTTCTACCCTCTTTAGTTGAATGTGACAGCTTTCTATATTGTTAATTAATTACTCTTTTGGTTGAAAAAAAAACGAGCAGAATACTGGAATGGGTGTCTGCGGTATGTGTGTGATTGTGGTGCGATCGGTGGTTGGATGGGGATGGGGTTTTTCTTGGGCTAAATTGGGGGTGGGGGGGGGGGGGGGGGGGGGGGTAAAGGGGCATATTTTAGTTCCTTTTACTTTTAGTTACAAAACCTCCATTATGTTTATTTTATGAAGTCAGGAAATTGAATATACAGTTGATTTGTATTTGTTTATGTATGTAAGATAACCATTTCTATTTTCGTTCATTATAATTGTATATGTATATTTTGTTTAGTATGTATATTCAAATGTAAATGTTATATATGGAGGAATAAAAATCATTTAAAAAAAATTTTAAAAAATATAGCGGTTAGTGCAGTGTATGTAGCTCGCTTCAATTCAGCTCGCGTTAGTGAGTAAGTGCACTATTATCAGGCCATTTTTTTGCTGTTTTTGCAGGTAATTGTTCTCGTATTTGTTTTAAAATCCCTACAAACCTGTAAGTAAAATAAGAGATAGTCTAGAATAGGTGTGATCGTAATAATCTTGCATTTTCTTTCCTTTTCGGAGCTTTTTAAAAGTGCAGCAGCTAGCTAGGTAGCTAGAGCACAGCCTGTCTCGCGGGGTGGGGCCGCTGAAACTCTAGTGCGTGTTCCGTATCATTCAACTGACGGGCATTTTTTTTTTCGAGGCACGTTCAATTTGCGTCTCTCAATTTGTCAAACAAATCTCTAATTTTGGGAAAGTAACCACTCATACGGTAAAATATGTACTTTTACACTAACATTGGGCAATTTTCTATATTTTTGTTTCTTCATTTCCGATGTTGCAAGACGAGCGAGCGATGGTTGTTGTAAACAAAATACTGCACACAAACTTATGTATACCGCGATATAGCAGAGAATTCACCCCCTCGTCATACGTCATCGACCTAAGCGGCGAGATCGGGTTGAATTTGGGCCTGGTTTGGAGGGTGAATTTTTCTCATTTTCGATTTCGATTTAAAAATATTTAAAACAATTCAAAACATCTGAATTTCTCGAGGCTTGTAAAGTACAAGATTACCTTCACAATCATACCAAACTCGACTCAATTTATAATCAATGAGCAAAATCTTTCACATAGAGTCGCTGATTCTGTTAAAATTGCAAGTCAGGCGCAAGGTTTGTTTTCAAACAAGATTGGAAAACGTCTATTCTTTGACCGCCGCCGACCGATGACGTAGCATGCGCCCTCTCGCACTTTCATAATTATAAATACACTTACACACATATACACTAACACGTACACACATACACGAATAAACGCACACGCACATACGCTGACGCAAACATACGCGCACTCATGCACATACATTATGCACACGCACAACACACATTAACACACAACACATACACATATAAACGCACGCACACACATACACATCCACACAAACATACACGCATACATATTCACGTCTCCTTTCTTAAACACTGGAGTGTAGAGCTCCCGCCCCCCCCCCCCCCCCCCCCCGTCCCCGCAGAGATGTACCTACTGACCATGCATATATCTTACCACGAGTTGTCTTATTGATGCCTAACAGTTTTATTGCTGCATCTTCTTAATCAATTGTGAAGGGCTCACTGGGAACATTTTAAATCGCATATGATTTACAATTTCACGTTAACATTAATACTTTATTTTACAATACTAGATAACAATTAACACAAAGTTAACAAACAACAAGTTTACAAGTTATTGTCGTGGTTCGTTAGATGAGGCCAAAAAGACACGCAGGAGACAGTTTGTTAGTTGCCATCTGGTTATTGATTTATTCGGCCACTGTATCTCTCAAATGTAGATTCTCGCAGATCGAGACAAAAACCCCAAGGTCTAATGCCGACCCGCTGCAGCACACAACTACAGCTCAAGCAGCCATCTATCTGCTCAGCAACTCGTACAGCAGCGGTAAACTAGCTGCAAAGCCACGCCTTGGCAAAGGCAAAACAGCAGGCCCGGAAACCTCGGAAGTCTGAACACAGGCACAGTGACAGAATACACCCAAACTTGACCATGTCAAATGTGCTTCTCCGATGTTTCCCTATACTAACACCTGCACTATAACATAAGCGTGGGCGGCGTATTACACATTATCCGTCCGCGAATCTAAGTGTAACATGTGTAGTAAACTCATTTGCATAATAGGACTCGGTGCGGAATGTTCCATGAACTACCTTACATAATCGGACAAGTCCGCGATTTACATACGATATAAACTAGTCCGCATTCCCACATATTCCCCGCTTAAAATAGCTTTCGTCCCGAAAGCTCTAAAATCTAACTATGGAACATATCACAACCCCTCTAAAAGGTTACTAATTCCACTGAACTTCAAATTTTCCAAAAAAACTTCAAATTTTCCCCAAAAAACCCCTCTAGAACACACCCTGTTCATCTTACAGTAATACAACAAATCTTCTGGACCACACACTTCATTATGCAGTAATACAAAAGTCCATTTCTGCAGTAACACAAAAAGAATCCTATAGCCTATACACTATTTATTTTTCCAAAAAACTACATCGACAAAAACATCACTTTCTACACAAGTGTACTGTTTAAATGCACACATCTCCTATGAGTGTACAAATCCGGCTCAAACGACCAACATATAAACCTCGTTTCCTATATAATAACAAGCAAATCCAAACTATTTACATATAAAACTTTATCTAGCATCAACTAGCTTGCATTATCAAAATATGAAACCTTTTATACTCGATCTAAACCGAAATCACTTTGTAGCCTATTCTCTTCCCTCTTTTCTTTTTTTTTTTTCCCAACCAAAAATAAAGAAAACCATGAACATGCAGTTTCCTTCCCACAATGCACTCTATACTCCAAGAAAAAGCAGTAAATCTTCCCCGCTTATTTCTTGCTGAAAACTCCCAAACCATGCATAAAATCTTCCTTAATGCATAAAATCTTCCCCGCTTATTCTATGCTGGATACACAAAACAAATGCAAAAAAAAACCTCCCTAGCTGCATAAAGCGCATCAAATGCAGAAATGCAAACAACCTCCCTCACTGCATAAAATGCAACATGCATAAAAATGCAAAAAACCCATCCTCGGCTAAACAGCCTTATTTGTATAAACATACAAATTTACATCATCCACCAACCGGTATATCTGACCCAAAACATCTATAATTTGGCTTCCACTGAGACTCCCAGGGCCCCCACACAACTTCCCGGACACGCCCGATGTCACTCCATACTGCATCACGAGCAGCACACACCTCAAAAGCAAATGTAAAGCTAGGCATGTATCCTACCTCCCTCGGATAACTCCACAACTCTTCGTCTACCCTCTCTATCCCCACATGGTCCTTAACCCTACGATACTCGAGTGTCGACAGTTCGGAGCCCTCTCTAACTCCTGGAAATGGGAACTCCCCAATTTCCTCCTCCCTAACCGACCTATCATCTATATCATCCCTAGGGTCAACATCACAGTATACGTCTACATCTAGATCGTCGACATCTATAACATCTACATGTACACCTACTTCATCGACGTCTACATCATTGACACCGACATGTACCTCATCTACATGTACATCTACATGACAATCAATATCTAACTCTAAATCCTCTGTATGTACAACATCTAACTGTGTATCATTGACCTCTACATCTATGTCATCGATCTCTACATCATTGACCTCTACATCTACATCGTCCTGCTGAACCACCGTTCCACTAGACACAACATGTGTTCCTGAACCTGTCAGCACATCTCCCTCAATCAAAGGACCACCATGGAGAAGTACCCGCAACACTGCTTCTTTGAACACCTCAAAACACTCACCCTGATGCTGGAGGTAAAGCCGCCTCACAACCACACGTTCATCCACATCTCGTGTTCCCTCAACAAACTGATTGGCCAGGGCTCCATCCCTCAGCTGCCTCAAAGCCGCAGCTTCCACCTCATCGCCTGCAGCATCCACAACCTTATCATACAGACGCATGAGAGCCCTACTAAACCCTGCCAAATCCTCATCCTCACCCTGAACACGAGAATGGAACAAAACCCGCAAATACTGACATGTCTCACAGCTAAAACACCGCCTGAGAGCCTTAACAATCTCCTTGAAGCTGCCCCTCTGCTCCTCAGTCAAGCAGTACTCAACCTCCTCTCTTGCTGGCCCAGTGAGGTTGTCAACCAGAACCTTCGCCTTCCCCTTGTCGCTGAGTTGGAATGGCCCTACCAGGAGATTGAACTCCTCAACCCAGTTAGAGAAAGGCGTTTTAGTGCCATCCCTACAGTCCCCACTGAACTTCTCTATCTGCAGTCGGCCTAGAAGGAGATCTGCCAAATCCACAGACTTCCCTAGAGCCAACAAGGAGGCAAACATTCTCTGAAGGTCCATCTCTCATCATGGCTCTGCAACACGCCAAGCAGGCCTTTACCTTGAGACAAAAACCTGCAAACAAGGTAAAACAAAAAACACAATACAACAAATTAATGAACACCTAAAACCAATCTGAACTCTAATTTCAGTCTCTAACGTTCTTTACCCATCTAGACTTTAAAAGTCAGTTCAAAAGTCTTTCTTCGTTAGCGCAGGCCATCAATTCCCGAGCTGTCTTCTTTAGAGCTCAGCCACCAGCACGGACCATCTATCCGAGCTGTCACTGTACACCATCTATCCTAGCTGCTGTCAACATCGCGGACCATCCCCGAGCTGTCATCTACAGTCCACAGAGCTCGGTCACCAGCACGGATAACCACCCGAGCTGTCAGCGCGGACCATCCATCCGAGCTGTCATCTCAAGCTCGGTCTCCAGCACGGACAATCTACCCGAGCTGTCAGCTTGAAAGTTCGGTCATCCTGGACACTAGTCATCTTCGCGCTGTCGTTCACTGAAGAAGTCCTCTCTGCGCCGTCGTTTGCTGTAGAACATCAAGCGCCGTCGTTGCTTGAAGAGCATCTAGTCTAGACCCAGCTCAGCGCCGTCGGTGGGTTGCCTCGTGGAGACCAGGGGGTTTCTGTCGTCATCGTCTGCGGTCATCCCATCCTCGTCGCCAGTTTGTCGTGGTTCGTTAGATGAGGCCAAAAAGACACGCAGGAGACAGTTTGTTAGTTGCCATCTGGTTATTGATTTATTCGGCCACTGTATCTCTCAAATGTAGATTCTCGCAGATCGAGACAAAAACCCCAAGGTCTAATGCCGACCCACTGCAGCACACAACTACAGCTCAAGCAGCCATCTATCTGCTCAGCAACTCGTACAGCAGCGGTAAACTAGCTGCAAAGCCACGCCTTGGCAAAGGCAAAACAGCAGACCCGGAAACCTCGGAAGTCTGAACACAGGCACAGTGACAGAATACACCCAAACTTGACCATGTCAAATGTGCTTCTCCGATGTTTCCCTATACTAACACCTGCACTATAACATAAGCGTGGGCGGCGTATTACACATTATCCGTCCGCGAATCTAAGTGTAACATGTGTAGTAAACTCATTTGCATAATTGGACTCTGTGCGGAATGTTCCATGAACTACCTTACATAATCGGACAAGTCCGCGATTTACATACGATATAAACTAGTCCGCATTCCCACATTATCATTATAAATCACAGTTTACAACTTAAATTAAAAGTGTTATTTTTGTTTACAGGTGGCGGAATGGACGCTGAAATAGGAGAAATGTATCTCTCGTCTGTCCTCAACGCGACCAAACTCATCTACGGAGTGGACCCCACAAACCCGGACATCCTAAATAGCTCCAACATCATCTGCGGGATCGCCGACCGGTTCTTGCTCCCTTCTGTACCAGACCAGGTGGTCGCTTTCACGAAGGAGCTCTTGAGCGGGTAAATGGTTCATTTTACACACTTCGTTTTAAAGGTTCACTTTTTACTGGGACTGAGCTAATCTTGCCGAATACAGCTCAGACTTTTTAAATGACATGCGCACATTATATTATTTGATGGCTTTGTCCAAGATATGTCCGAAATATTACCCGATCGTTGCCCTCAAACTTCACAATTTTGCCCGACATATCACTTGGGTTTGTTTAATTATAAACGTATTTGCCAGCAAACTGTTTTTAAAACTAAATATTGGGGGCTGCAGATCAAGCCCCCGCCTTGTACGATGTTAATGAAAATCAAATAGGAGGAACAAATGTGTCTCCCCAGCCCGAACCCACTCTCGACCATTCCCTACCTACATCCACGTTTCCCACCTTCCTTGGTACTGCTCTGTTTGTGTTTGTTACATGTATATCGTCATTCTGTTTAACTCGATTTTTTTTTTTTTGCAAAAATAAAACATGTACTACGTCTGATTGGGGGAGGCTTGCCTGGTAATTAGGGTACTCTTCTCAAATCTCTGTCAATCCTTTTCTTTCCGCTCTTCATTCGGTAATCTTTTGTTTCTTACTCAAATTGTTTTTTTTTTGTTGTTGTTATATAATATGCAATTGCGAACAATAGGCCACTAGGCCAATCAAGTGGTTCGCTGCAACTCAAAATAAAATAAAATAACAAAACATAAAATAGGAATAACATAAATTCACCTAAAAAGACTTAGCATTTAACAATCAAATTTTGGATAGGAAGAGAGCATGTACGCGTTAGCGTTGCAGCTTCTGTCTAGCGAATGGGTCCTGGCATGCGGTATGGTTAGTGCATGGTCTGGCATGGATGTGCTGAACCGAGTTACACGCGTTCTTTCCATTGGCGGAGATTTCCCTTAAACAATCTGAACACTTACTGCGTCGATCAAGCCCTGGGATCTAGCACTGCTAGATGACAATAACTGCTTCTGACAAGGATGGCTTGCTTGACAAAGGTGTGTCCCGCAGTATCCTACCCCTCAACCATGTCAACCCTACCTTTCTTCCTCACCTTTCTTTGTTTCTTTCTATAGTATTGTAAATGTTTTTAACTTGATAATTTCCTTTTAAAATTATAACAGGTACATGAAAACCTGACTATGTGGTCACCTCTCTATAGCAGCCAAACTGCACACATTGTCATCCAAAGGATATCTACAACATAGACAACTGTTATGAATCCCATTCAAGAGGTCATCTGTTTAAAGTGGCCACTTGTGTTGTATCCCGTTGATGATCACTATAATACACAGGTTTGACTTTATATCCTTGATCTAGCGAATAATAACGTGTGAGAAGAGTGCCCCCCTGCATCCCCTCCCTCCCGTTCCGGCTGCTACCCATTTGGTTCTCATCCGTGCCATCACAGTTCTTAACCCAAATGTCTTTCTTTTCACAATCTTAACAGATACTCCCTCGACCTGGCGAAGACCTACATCTGCGATGGGTGGGGCGACCTCATCAACTCAACCTTGGGAAACCAATCAGACATATTCAATGACATCGCCGATATAGGGGCACGGTCCGTGGGTTTTTCCAATCACGCAGCGCTTTGTGAAGAGATCGACAGCGCTATAACAACAGGAGGTAATCATTTTTCCTTTTTGACGATTTTGATTAAAGGAGCAGGAAATCCAAGCATTTTAACAAACTGAATGTGATGAGAGCATAACTCTTGTCATTGCTTGTCACGTATTGATTTTGTTTAGGTAATCGGGAATATTCAAGACTTGAATTTTTCCGATTACAACAATAATCAAGATTTAACGGAGCACTGTTGTCTGCTTTCAATGTAATCGAGAATATTCAAGAGTAAAAAAGTGACTAGCAATGACGTAAGTTATGCTCTCATCACATTCAGTAAGTCAAAGGGAAAGGATTTCTTGACCCTTCAACACATAAAACGATTTATACAAATGTAAAGATTGTGCACTTTTTTTAACGAGCATATACGTTCATGCTATGTTGTTATACTAAATATATTATTTCTATGAAGTTGGCAAAATATACTGTGCATTTGCATTTCCGGGGCTGGGGGGTGGGGGGGGGGGGGGGGTGGGCTGGGGTCACCCCCCTTAAGTGTAAGAAGGGTTGTTTTTTTTGTTGGGGGGGGGGGGGCACCCATGAGAACCCCTCTTACAAAATACAAGTTGTCTCAAGGCCAATTTATAATGGTCTCAACCATCATTAACTATGGTCTCAGCCCCGGAAAAACAAGTGGTTTCGTCCTCCAACCTCCAACCTTCCATTCTTCACCAACACCCAAGCGCTTCGAAAAATCATTACCAACATCCCCCCCCCCCCCCCCCACCAACCTTGGAAAAAATATTGGTACGCCACTGATACTGTGCGTTTTGTGTTCTTTCTTTACCAGGTTACAGTTACAATCAGCAGTTTGAAATAAATCATCTGATCGAAAGTCTCTGCCTTCAATTCCACAGATAAAATACATGTAACATATTAATAAGCTTGTATTCCTAAACAGTGACTACATACTAAAAGGAATATTTCAAAAACCGTCGCAGACAACAACACATCATCCCAGCGAATATAATATATTCTACAAAGGAGTCTCAAAATCACTGTCGGTTGTGCGTGCATTGAGAGTATTCCCTTAATTATTTCCATAATAATACTGCCTTTTTCACAGGCTTCATATGAAAGTGTTCACTTTTTTGTATTTCTTTGATTGTCCAGTAACTGCACGGAAGGCGCTTGCAGAGAAAATTGTTACGAAGCTAATCGAGCTCTTCACCCTAGCTGCTCCTTGCAAGCAGTACACGAATGACGTCATCGCCGTACTGAGGCGCCTCTTTCCAGCAGAGTCCGGAGTAGACATAGATGCCTACATCTCCGGAGAAGGACTGAACCAGTACACGGGGTTCAGCAGCATCGATGAGATATGCGATTACATCGGCAACAGCTTTGAATACTGTTAGTACTAGTAAATGTTGGTTAAACGGGATTAGTATGCATCACTGGCATACATTCAACCACAATTTGAGATCTCCCGAAGAAAATAATGTCAATAAGAGAGCATCATAATACACAACTCTTGCGTTGAAATGATACCAATTAACTGAACCATTTTTATTTGTTTTTATTTGTATATGCTTTATGGTACTGTGGTGTTCATCACGTTTACCGTGCCACAATTAAACGGTCAGTTAACAGCCTTTTAGTGAACAACCAAATACCAGGCGTTTGGTTAGCGATAATTTGTTTTTAATTTTGGAGGAATTTCTTCTTCTCCCTCTGGGTAATATCAATGGCTCAGTCCTCTAGTGTAATTTTCACTGTTTGGTCAATAGGTATATTCTGATAGGGTTTCTAGATGCATATCCTGTCGGTGTATCTTGTGTCTAGCATCCTCAGATAATTTTGTTCAATCAGTATTACTTTAGTCCGTTGTTTGAGAGAGTCATATAAACCCCTCACAAAAAGTTCCGCAATTCAAGTTTGAGCGTTCATATCTCTCCTATTACCTAATTACCGTTCATGAATTTGGTATTATTGGAAAGCTTGTATTCCCCCCTTTACGTTGATATGACATTTGCTATGAATATTTTATCATCGAATGTGCATGACGCCCGAATATGAGGCAAAGTCAAAAGTGAAATGTTGCAAAATGCATTGATATTGTCAACAGTGTACCCTCGTTTTGTTGGGAGAATAACGTGTTCTGAATGATGCTAAGTCGGTCATGCGTGAATGTCATTGGTGTATTATCGTTTTCTTTGGTGGATGAAATGTGTCTTTATAATTTTGAGGTAATGCAGTAATGTTTGTGTATGTTGTTTGGAAGATGTAATGTGTTTTATTGACTGATTGAGAAATTATAATTATGATTGACTTTTACACAGATATTGCAAGTTTGTCAGTTTTCCAAGTTTACACAACACAATTACAATACAAACGTCACTTTTCATTGTCCAAACAACAGAATAATTCATTATTGTATTCATGAACACTTCAAAATCATTCCATCCTCTAAGGGAAATGATTATACGCTATTGACATCATTCATGATCGCCTCAACATCATTAAAAATGTCACTTATTTTCCCAATGACATGATAAATCATAAAATTATTGACAATAACAATGCATTTTGCAACATATCACTTTTGACTTTGCCCCATATTCGGATGTAAAGCACATTCCATGATAAAATATCCATAACAAATATCATACCAATGTTAAGGGGGGAAAACTAAGCTTTCCGATGATAACAAATTTATGAACAGTAGTAAAGTAATATGAGAGAAATGAACGCTCGCACTTGAATTGTGGAAATTTGTTTGCAATAATCTTTCTAACATCATACACAAACGTTATTGCACCACCTCAAAATCATGATTTCATCCTCTAAAGAAGATGATAATACGCCATTGTCATTCACGCATGACAGACTGAACATTCAGAACACTTTATTCTCCCCCCCCCCCCCCCCCCAAAAGGAGGGTACACTGTTGACATGGCAATTGCAAAATTTCACTTATAGACGTTGCCCCTTATACGGATGTCATGCACATTCCATGACAAAATATTCATAGCAAATGTCATATCAATGTAAAGGGGGGAATACAAGCTTTCCAATGGTACCAAATTCATGAATGGTGATAAAGCAATAGGAGATATATGAACGCTCAAACTTGAATTGCGGAACTTTTTGTGAGGGGTTTATATTCAATTAATTGGGAGTGGTCAGTAATCCTCACGGTTTTATCTGTTCTCGCGCCATTTGATTGTCCCTCTTTTCTCTCTCTATGCACCACAGCTGAAGCCACCGTCAGCACCACAACTGCAGGCAGCAATGCGGCCTCCATGAGTCGCTTGGTGGCGGCCCTGATGTCCCTCGGAGTGATGGTTCTCAGTCTCTAGATGAATGGACAGACACCACTGATATACACTGCAGCTTGGATAAAGTATACCCTTGTTCACTCCGTTGTAAAAGGCTTACCTCTCTAAGCAGCCTTCGTTGTAATCAACATCAACTTTATTATTGATTCACCCTTAAGACAAAAACAACACGGATATGACGTAGAACAATTTCACAATAGCATACAATTGTTACTGCACTGCGTAACATAACAGGCATTAACCTCAAAATAAATGGGCGCTGACCGATCTAGCACCTTATATGCAATAGGGAGGTTTGTTAGTATGTTGATTGACGGATACCATCTAATTAATAGCGTGGCCATCTTTATTGGTGCTGACTATGCATTTATATGGTTTGTTTTACCCATCTATGTTTACAGATAAAGCTCTAGTCTCATTTTATAGGGATAGTACCGGTTTGGTTTATAAGACAAATTTACTAATTTAGTTGTGAGGAAATAAAAAATTAAGTGTAGTACGTAGGAGAAGTATATTATGATTTTAAGATAAAACTAAGTTTATTGGAGTAAAATAGGCTGAGAAACAAGGGAAATACGAATAAGAATATCTAACTTGATTGTATATTAGTGAGGAATATCTGGCCCAACGATAAAACATCGTCACAAACTGTACATGAGCCTTAATCATTAACATGTGGAATTAATAGTGCCTTTTGTTCGCTTGAAGTACAGTACGTAACTGCATAAACTGGTAGAAAAGCTACTAAAAATCAAACAAATACAAGACCAATGACATAACATGTACTTAAATAAGATGTATGTAATATAATATGCATACAGTGTATAATTAGGTAATTTGTAGTGAATATAAATAATCATTATAGTGCCTAATTCACGTTCGAGTAGTCAGCAAATGGGAAATAATGTACTGAATAAAAGGTACTCACAAATCTAAATAAAAACTAAGTTATCTATGCGAACAATGAAATATAATGATTTGAAAGAGCTTCATGTTACATACTATGCAACATTTGTAGAAGGTTATTTTTTAAATAGAAACAACTTTTTTATTGTAAAGTCTCTACCAATAAACTTTCATGTTACCACAATAATGAACTCACATGATGAGCAACATATGTTTTAAGAATCAATTTACAAACATTTACAAGTGCCTTCTTGACGAGTATTATCTTGTTGGTAGAACAGACAATTAGAATGTTGGCTTCATGAGTGTGATAATTTGCAAATAACGTTCACATTCCTAATATAAACATTATACAGTGTTGTATATGTATATATCAATAATTAATCATTACAGTGATTTGTATTTGTGGTTGTATCTTTGTACTTGAATTACTATAATGAACCTATTGAACACGAATTGAACTATGTGCATTACAGTATTTCTATTTTCAGTCGACTCAGTGGAGCATAGCGTTTGTGAATATCAGGTTTTCCAGGGTTCTAATAACATTGTCAAAATTCTCCAACCTACATTAGCGGGTCAACGAGGACTGGTCTAGTTATCGTGTATACAACTAAATGACTAGTTTATGTTGTTCTTTATATATATAAATCGGGATAATGTGTATGTTTATTGTATATTGCGCAGTAATGATGGTAGCTGACTCTTTTGTGAATAATATTAGTTTATCGACTATAATAATTGCTTAACTGCATTTAATTGAGTCTTGCATATTACATATATATTTGTTTTCACTTCACATATTTTCTTTAGGGAAAGAAAAAATGTACTTAGTTGATGAATTTGAACATACTTTCTTTAGCTATGTTAATCATAAGTGTTTTAGCTCTTAGGAGGCATAACTCTGACTGAAATATATACTGCAATTTAACGAACTCGTAGGGAATATCGTTTTTCTTCTAGCAATATAATACAACAATTTAAAGGCATCTAGTAACATTGTCAAAATGTACAAGTTACTAAGAACCTTAACGGTTCTATCATACATACTTGAGTTCGTCTAACCAAATATGGGCATGCATGCTTCGGTTTTCCGAAGTTTCCGCCCGTAAAACGTAATAATTTCAACTGTGTTCAAAGTTAGTGTAATGAGTTACCAAGTATCACTTTGCATTATGGTCATTACTCGGTCATACAACATTCACGTACAGTATAATGACATTTTGACGCATGATTCACTTTAACGAAATTGAATTGTGTAAATGCTCATTATAACCCCTCGTCTGATTAAGCACAATTACTACGACAATACTAGATTACGTGATCACTTTGAGTCATTGTATACATGGTAATTGCTGTCATACTTATCAATTATGATATGATGTGCCTCGGATTTTAAAAACTATGTAAGTATATTAAATGTTAGATGACATAGATAATTGTCAAATGATTTGCATTTTATATATTGGTATAGTACTAACTAATAAAAAAAAGTCTTCTGTAACGATGTTTTCTCATGTGCCCTCTTTTAAGTCCTTTGGTTTTTGTCATTAGTATCAATAATAAGATACACGCATGTACCAAACTGGATTCCTGAAATGAGATTCCGGAATATATAGCATACTACAATATTTCTAGATAACAGTATATTTCGGATGATACAAAATTCAAGATAAGCCATCGTACCGTAAGGAACACAGTCACCTTAAGTGTGAAAAACACATTTTATAACAATGTGTCACATTATCAAATTATATCAACATGTGAACACACTCTCCTTTTCACAAGGTCTCACTTTTCACACTGTATATGAAGAGCTCAGTTCTAAAAGGCGCTAAATCCCCTTTCCATAACAATTGAGTTAACGATATATCTACATTTATAAGCTAAGAAGCTATCCACATTTTACGACAAATTACTTATTTTAAAATCAAAATATAGAAAGTTCAATTTTCATATTCCCACAGGCATATACACAAAGTTGGGCAAAGAAACTTGTATTTCTCGAAAATTGAAAAAGTGGATATAGCGCCTTTTGGAAGAAAGCTCTTCATATGTGCCTAGCTGGACAAAGTTCCTAGCTGGAATGCTCTCCGCGTTGTGGGTAACAAGGTCGGATTGTGTTTATATATCGAATGCCGTATATACACTAGAAAGAGATGAAATCGATTGTAAAGTTGCAATTACTTGCAAGTCAGATCATGTGACTAAATGCGCATATCTGATTAGTTGAAACGCGCACATTCTCTGACGTACAACTGATTGTAACTTACAGTCGAGTCTGCATCTTATTCTGCAACGGGATCCTGGAAATTTTGAATTCGGGACCTCACGATTGGAAGGTACACGGACAATGATACCCTCTTAATGTTTTCGCTGACACGGTACGATGAACATTACCCAATTCAAAGTCCCTTGATATACTTTACTATGATAATGCCGAAATTTTTTCTGCGTAGCATGTATCATAATATTATAGGTGTCGACGAACTTTAGAATGAATAGATTCCCCCCAAAATGCTCAATCCTCCCTGTCATGCACGTTTAGTTACTGGATCCTGTACAATTGTATTATTCTATATAGTACAAAACATCTTTTCAAATTACCAAAGTAAACAAAACGCATCGCATTCTCGAATTCAAATAAGTCACGTGTGAACATTCGATTTGAAGAGACACAACGATCGGTTTCAAATTCGAACAAAAATAGGAAAATACTAGATTTCACAAACAAAAGAAGGTATTTTTACTTTATTGATGCATTGTGTTTTCCAAATGAATCGGCGCCTTTGACTAGGATATGTGTGAATATGAGAAAATTTTCGATTTGAAAAGAAAATCTATTACCACAATTCGAGGACGCTCTGTGTAAATATCAAATTTATATGGTGATATACACGTACACCATGGACACAAAGTGATGCTCATACAGAGTTCAGTGCATAACGTTTGTTGGAAGTTGTTCATGTGTGTCGCACACAAACCGTGATCAGGGGGCCGTTCCCACGACCATGGCGCAGGACCAGCCCTAGTTCCACTGATCTCTGCCTATGCTTGGATAGAAATATAGACCTGATTTTGTAACTACATAATTACGATTTAATGGCGTATTAGGCCCGTGTGTTTGAATACACTCTCTTAAACATCTTGCTTTATAACGTTTACCCAAAAGTTCCTGGATGGTTCACTATACAGATACCCGTAGTATGAGTTGAATTATGTGTTACTCTATATTGACATCGATGAACTAGGGCCAATGATTATAATTGCCATACAAATTGAATAGCTACTCTCCCAGATGCATGAACAGTGTCCTGAAAAGGGGTGTGCTGTTACCTTAAGTCAAGCAAACATTTTGCACGTTTTGGCCAAATCACATATCTTTTGGGATCGTTAACGGACGTTAACTAGATGCGATGTTCACAAATATGTTTCAATGGTTTTATATACACTTTGTTGTTTATTTTCATGATTGTAACCTTCAGTTATCAACTTTGAAACTAGCTATCATGTGAAATGTTGATGGTAACGTATGTTACACCTTTTTATCAAAATGAAGCACACAATTCTTGCACATTAACATTTGGTGCCAATTTTCTCGGAGATATACTACCAAGTATGTCCTTTAGATTGGCATTAAAATCAAACGTTTGGCAAGAACTTTATTTTTGAATTTTTTTGCCTGTTCAATTGTGCCGAGATAGTTTCACATGTTTTCGAAGTAGAATCAAATAAAACACATACTAAAGATTTTTATTCCAAATGCTAAACTATGAGCAGTGCAATGTTTTTTTGTTTGCTCCGATTTTTGATAAAAATACTTTATTAAACTAATAGCTAAAATGGCATTTGGCTAGACCAATCAACGTCAGTCCAGAAAAACATCACGTTTCGGCAGCAAACAAAAATGATGGCACCACTCAGAGCATCCATAAAGAGCCTGCGATAGCAAAACAGAAACTATGCACACCCTTCAAAAGAATTAATGGAAGGGGAGATTCAGAGACATTTGGGGTGCGTGAAAATAGGTTTTCCTACACAGTTTGCTTTGTGTTATACGTATTGGTTCGCTTTAACTCCGCATACACGCAGGCACATAACGATTTTTATGCATGGACGATGGTAGTACCATTTCAACACGATGATATATTCATGTTGCATCTGGCATAATATTGCATGACACGGCTGTATACTAATGATACATGACTGGCGTTTGCTAAGCTGTGGCTTGATCAGAGTATTTTAAAAGGAATTAAGATTGTTTCATTTTAGTCGTTCGCCTGTTGTATTTGCTGGACTGAAACACAAGCATCAATAAACATATACTACTGTTTTATGACGTAAGTATTTAACTTTTTGATAACGTAAACAATGCAATACTTTTTTATGACGGTGTGAAAACACTACTTTGTAGAAGTGACACAATTGATTATTATATGAATTGTCCAACTGACACAGCTCCCACCCCTAAGGCGCGATTAGCTGATGATATTTCATGCAGATGCGTAATGTTATACTAATTTAGATTTAATTGTATATAAACGTTTACAAATGCAATGAGTTGATTTCGATTATGCAGTGGAAATCCGCAACTTAAATTGGTAATTACTTGTATAAAAGTGAGGGAAGTCGTTGTAACTGTACGATATAATCAGCCTCAATTATTAGGTTTTATTCAGGATTATTCAATATAATCAGAGTATATATTTGATGAAAGCTGAACCAAATATTGCGATATACATAATAACTTTACGTCAACAAGATGTCAGATTTACATTAAAACGTACTTGCCAACTAATATGACAAGATCACTGTGATATTTCCAGAGGTAAGTCGATATGCAGGTGAGCACAATATAATGTCCAGTGAAGTACTCTCACACCTGTAATAATTGATGTAAATAATGATAACAAATAATTGATTGGACATCAACTTTTCATAATTAAATAACTTGATGATTTGTATTAAAGGGATCTAGTAACTTTGTTGAGATGTGCAAAAACTGATGAATGGTTGATGCAATGTATACTGTTGTTATCTCATATGTCCTCAGGGTATTGTGTGAAAATTTCAGGTCAAATGGACAATGTATGGCCAAGTAATGACCGAAAATGCAAAGTGATATTGGGTGATATTCACCAACTCACTGCATTCACTTTGTACAGGGATGAAAATCTCGCCCGGAGATTTTCTTATCTAAATACTTCAATCATACATATCTTTGTAATGAAAGGGAAATTTGAAAAACCGAAAGCTGTCCCATGATTTTATTGTTAATACGAATACAACAAGGTATAAAGGAACCGCTAGAATTACAATTTTATTTTGAGGATTTGGACAATGTTACTAAGTCCCTTTAAAAGCTGTGTAATACAAACTGGTTTTAAATAAATCCAGTGTGACAGACAGTTTTGAATGTGACTAATTGACAGTGTAATGATCCCAGCTAATACAAATTTGTCATATAATAAATGCTGTAAATCCGTAGATCTGTAAAATATCAGCCATGCCTTTTTTATGTGGAAATAATGTGTATTTGATTATTTAATGCATATAGTAGCTTGAATGGCAAATCCATTTTGTGATTTGTTATATCCACTATGTAATATGTGAATATTGCACGCTAAATGTATGTTATACGGCCGAGTAATTAATGAGCGAAAATGCTAAATAATTCGCTGACCCATAACTAAGAACAAATGTATAACTTTCCGGTGTATAATTCCAAATCTGACCACTAGAATAATTTTCAACAAGAATGCAGAATGCAGATATTGGTATACAAATACAAAGAGGTTTTTAGATAACCGCTTGAGTTTTAACTTAAATAATTTAGTTTGAATATGGACATAGTTACTAGATCCATTTAAGAAAATGTACGAAACAGTATTTTCATAGAACTATACTATTGGAGTTTAACTATGTTTTTAATAGAATGTAGTGTTCAATGCTTGAGCGAAAGGTCTCAACAAATTACACAATGGCTCAATAAATTTGTTAGGCAATGTTAAGAAAGTTATATTGAAACAGATTTTTGTTATTGATTGTCATAACAAATATGATAGCATTTGATGTTATAGGGATAGTTGAGTTCTGGTAAAGAGAGTACAGTTTTGGTCAAACTGAATTTTAGTAACCAAAACCTGCACCATAACATTACAAAATAATAGTTATAACTCCACTCCACCATGCTCGAAATTAATACAAAATTACATATGAGCAAGTAAAAAGCCTATCATCATTCAAAAAGAGCCGTTAAAACTCAAAAGGGGGCTCTCTAAACACTTTTCGGTTTCAACCGTTTAAAATAAAATATTGAACCTGTGATGTCTCGTTGAAGTAGAGATTAGATAGAAAGATAATCAACCACTATTTAAAAACATCTTTCGTAAAATTTTGAAAAGAGTAAGCATTTTTTTAAATTTTGTAACTGCTGGTTCAAGATTATAAAATAATTGTGGGGCCCCACAATTATTACAAATGGTTATGTTAATGGATATTTCAGCCATTTCTGAACCGATTTTGATCGAATAAAGATTATTCTGTCATTACAATTGTATGCTCTTCCGAATTTGACGCCCAGTTTTGTATTATCTTACAACAAATTATGTTGTGTAGCGCCCTCTATTCTAGAACTCAACTATCCCTTTAACTTTAATGATACGAAATACGTTCAACCCTATACATCCAAGCATACTTGTCATCATAGCTTTCACAGTTTTCTTTTTATTTTCTCCAAATGTGTTGAATTTTTTGGTCATCTTATTATTGCAAATATGTGTGCATACAATATAAAAAACCATTTGCTACTAACTTTTGCCTTGGTAACCATTAGCTGAAGAGAGTATGTTTGAAACTATGTTGAAATCTCAGTAAAAGAAGTTGAGTTCGGCTTTTTCAATTTAAATCATGGGTAATAGGTTGACGTTAATTTTAACTTTAATTTTGGTTAATTGTAAGTGTGAATTGACAGTTCTTGGTCTATAATATTTGCACAATAACATATCAAGTTCAGATGAAACTTTAGATAAACCAAATATATTCAACAATGGTACATACTCAAACATGTTTAGACAAATTCATCACACACCCTGCCCATAATGCAGTTTAATTTGGATAAATTATGATATTTTACAATTTCAATTGTTGTACGGTACTATTGCAAGCATTCGTTTATACACAAATCATAATTCATTCCACACGGGATGCAATGTCAGCCCTGTATAATAAGTCATAGGTGATGCATCACACGTATTCATGTATGGTGTGTGGGTAACACCCCCTAAGGCAATGAACACAATCACAATTCCGAGTGACTGTATTCGTTCGTTCAACCATGTTATCAGTTAACTAATACACAAATATGGGCTACTACATCATAAAACATTTCGTTCATTTGTTCGCAATCTAAAATTTGAGTATCGCTGATTAATTTGAATTGTTGAATTTATCTATGTATGTCTTTAGTTTGATATTGATTGCGGATTTATTTCTTTTTGTGCCTCTATAAATGCATAATTATCAAAAGCTCGAAACGCTCCCTCGAATTGTAATTAAGCCTTCACAGCTGAACAAAAAGAGTTTTGCATCATGTTTTTTGCGTACAAATAAATGGGAAAATAGGAATCCGAAAAAGGCCCCGAAAGGCTCGAAAACGGGAGGAATTTAGTATTATTAAAAACTGTCCGAATAGCGTTACTGTTAATTATCACTGGCTGGAAACTAGCAACTAAGGGATAATGCAGACACGAACACGTTTTCTCATCACGTATTGTTTTTATTTCACCCACATTTTCATCAAATATCTTAGCCTGACAGATTATCGGGAATATCAATAAGATATCACTATGGCCTCTTTACGAATTTCCACCATTATGGTTGCCATGACGATTATGGCTATGGCATCCGCGCAGACGACGCCTTACATGCCCTTCCAAAGTCCGGGCGTAATCCTGCCGGGACTCGACGTCAAGTTCATCATCCGAAAGGCTGGTGCGATGTGGAACCAGCCGCGAGCTCTAGACACCTTGTCGTACGCGTGTGAGATCGTCCTCCCGGCTGTCTCAAGCGCGATTCCGAATGGTGGATTCCCTGCGTCGTATTGGCAGCCGATTTGTACGCCGATCGTATCAGCCTCTAAAGAAACAAACCCCGATACTACGGTCCTGTGCAAGAATGTGTGGAGCCAGATTTCAGCCATGATTCCTGAGAATGCCACGACCGAAAGACGACGCCGACAGACAGGTTAGTCTATCCCTGAACGTAATACATATAGAACGCTACGTTCCTCCTACAAGGATACACCCATCTGGACGCATCTGCCCTAGCAATGAAGTGCGTGCGTGCCAACGTTTCCAACGTTCCCAACATTGTTGTGTTGTATAAGTAGCATGATGATGTAATCTTAAGATTAATTGCCATTTAAAAGACGTTAACATGTGACCTTACACCACAAAATGACCCTTAAATCACGGGGGAGGGGGGGGGGGGGGGTTCAAGTTTCTCTTCAATCTGAAATAGTCGCATTCTGTTTGAAATGATGAGATTCTGGAGTAACTTTCAAGGGGTAGAACAGTTTTGGCTAAGTTACCAAAACCTGCGCAGTAACATGTAAGACTAATAGTTATAACTCCACCATGCTCGAAAGGACTAAGTAAAAAACCTGTTATCATTCAAAAAGAGCCTTTAAAACACAAGAGGGCGCTTTCTAAAAATGTAATGGTTCTAACCTGTTTTTCATACAAAATTATGCATGTGACGTTTTGTAACATAAAAAAAAAGAGTAAGCATTTAAAAAACAAATTAAATCATCGAATAAATTTGGGCCTACGACTAAATATATTTCTTGATTTTGATAGCCATTTTTTAACCGATTTTGACCAAATAAAGGTTTATTCTGCCATTAAAATTGCATATCTTTTAAATTCGACACTTAGTTTTCCATTATTTCACACAAAAAATGTGTTGTGCATCGCCCTCTCTACCAAAAATGAATTACCCCTTTAAGTACCTTTTCGGAAAATATGAATTTTCATCCAATAAACATGATCATAATTATTACAGCGCTTGAATGGAAGCCGACATTTGAAGCAGCCGTTTTCTCCCTCTTCGAGAATTTAGACGTGTTACAAATATTAAGCGTTAATTGTTCTAGAGGTTTTGCTTAGTCCGTATATGACACATTGTAAAGGTAATACTTGTCTAGTATGTCATCTAAAGATCAGCTCACCCCTTCTTTTAAACTTATTGGTCGTTTTGTGGAGAAGGGTCACAAATATTACATAATTTGCCTCATAGATTAGCGAGTGCGGATAATAGGCATAATGTAATGTAATCTAGTATATTCTGGACCCATTTCAGATTATACTTGCAGTATTATGTATACCAATACTTTCATAATTGTATAAAGGAGCATGTTCCACAAATACAACTTGCTTCTTACATACTCTACCATTATGGTTTACCACAATTAGTTTTTTCTTTAAAGGGACAGGCCCCTTTTACAAAACGTCTGAACAGTTTCCAGTTGACGGATGGGGATGAATGTAACACACATACAAATATCAGATCGAACAGCCCTGTAATTTGGATTCTACGAATGAAAAACGAATGCATCCCTCCATCAAAGTATATATCGGTCAATAAAGGAGTTTAACTGATTTAGCATAATATTACAACAATATTGTACTTATTCTTGTAAAGGTATTGTGAAGCCGACATTGGTAAAGGTATGTCACGTAAAAAAGATCTAAAACATGGATTCAGTTTAAGTGAGGTTTGGTTATTTTGTTTGGTATTCGCCTATGCCGATGTTTGATCTGTGCGCGGGTCACGTAGCTAGCGCGGGTCACGTAGGGGTCACGCACAGTAATGTGGTACTCCGTGGAATATGTGTGCGAACTTTCTCACCGGGTGAATACACGTATAATGCACAATTAAAAGTTGGATGTCGTTTAACACGAAAAAGAGATTTCAAGCCCGACTTTTTTCAGGCATGCTGTTAAATGACATTTGCTTTTAGATAGGACAATAACCTCGCAATTTTTGAAATTTGGCTTGCAAAAGAGGGCCTGTCCCTTTAAGATAACGTTATTCATGAATTCGAATGTTTCATAACAAATCCCAAATCACAATAGAACTATTTTGACTCACAGATAGCGGGATGGGGTCTGAATTAGAAGGCATGATCATCACGCCTCTTTACAACTCAATCCAAGACATCTACGGTGTGGACCCCATGAACCCGGCCGTCCTCACCAACCCCGACATCATCTGCGGGGTCGCCGACCGGTTCTTGCTCCGCTCCGTGCCCAACCAGGTAGTTGATTTCCTGACGGAGCTCATAAACGGGTAAATTTGTTTGTTACATACTTTGTCAAAATGCTGATCATATTTCACCGAATATTTTTTGTTCCTAAAATATGTTCAGCTTACCTTGAATAATTCGCCTGACGTATAACATGAGTTTGTCCAAATGTAACAGATTTGCCAACGAATTCCTAATTTAAACTATCGGGGGCTACGTACTGCGGCCCCTGCCTCATACGAGTTAACGAGAAGAACTTCATGAAGTAGGAACCAGTTTGAGCAATTGATGGAGGAGAGGGATGTGATTTGCTATAATTATCTTGTTTGCATGTTGGGCATTGGACTGAATAGATACACGAGACCAACACAAACCAATGATAGAACGATGCTAAAATTGGCATCGTCTATGTAGTGCACACATAACAGGCAGCATGATTTTGGTAGATGAGGTGTATACATTGCCAAGTTTTCAAATGATGCTGTGTCTATTGGACAAAAACAAAACCTTATTGATGTAGAATTGTGTGAATACAAACAGATTTTACTGCCTTTACATCTGCCTTGTTGTGTCATGAAGTTCCCCCAACATTAATGCTCAAACAGAGTACTTACAAGGGTGGTTTTGCTGCCGAAATTGTACATTTCTGTTCCCAATATAATGTACTACCCCCCCCCCCCCCCCCCACCCCCATTACACATCTTTCCTTCCACGCTCTTCTGCTTGTTTGACTGTACTGCCTTGATCTAGAGAATAACTACGTCTGCCAAGGGTGTCCCCCTCCCATGCCTATACAGGGTGCCCCCCCCCCCCCCCCCTCAAAAAAAAACGGAACGGGGCACTTCCCATAATATAGTTTAGGACGCTGTGAGTGAGACCATGTAAGGTGCCCATTTTAGTCAATTGTTACCAAGTCAGTGCCAGTTAACCTGTAACACCATTGAACGACCATGTCCATTCTCTCGGCATACGGCTAAGTGCGCACTAACAATATTACGGGTAGTAAGTGCGATTTACCAGGCATTGACTTGGTGAAAATTGACAAAGATGGGAGCCTGACATGGTGCCACTATCAGAGCCCCCTAAAACAAAATCTACACGACCAAAACTACTGTTTTTGGTATCGTTGTTCATTGGAAAATATATCAGATGGACATAATTTGTTTGGCACTATATTTGGGGAAGTGCCCCGTTCCATTTTTTGGGGCCACCCTGTATTGCACCTTTACAAACAGTTCCTACCTCAATTATCTTTCTGGTCACAACCTAAACAGATACTATCTCGACCTGGCGAAGACCTATCTGTGCGACGACTGGAGCAACCTACTGACGACTTTTGGAGACCAAACAAATGCTATCGTTGACTTCGTGGAAATAGGGTTTCGGGCCCTGGGTTTTAACAATCGCCTAGCATTTTGCAGCGAAATTCACAGCGCAAGCACAGCAGGGGGTAATAATTTCGAAATTTGTTGACATTTTCGATGAATTAATATGTTTTTTTTTAATACACAAAATATAAAAGGGTTTAACAGACATTTAAAAGTTCAATAAAATGATTCTTAAACAACATGGAAAGTATGTTCATCATGTCTTCTTTTTTTAAAATATTTTCCGAATACCATGGATAAGTTGTTATCATTTAACCAAAATAAAAAAAGTCGACCGCTTGAATATTTATACAATTTGATTCAATAATTTAAACAAAGACTATGTTTAACATAAAGGGAAAATGCTGCATGCAATACTAGTGTAGCCCAATCACTACCTTTATTGCACGCATTAAGAGCATTGCCGTTATTCTAAACATAACACCGCCTATTTCAAACCTTCCTATTATGCATTATGAAAATGTTCCCAATATCTTAATTCCATCCTTCTTTGATCCACCTAACACGGTGATTACACGAAAAACGGTCGCAGGTGAAATAGTGGCAAACGCAATCATGCTCTTCACCGAAGCCTCTAGCTGCAAGCGGTACACGGCTGACACCATCGCTGTAGTGAGGCGGCTGTTTCCACCAGAGTCCGGAGTCGATATAGATGACTACATCTCCGGGGATGGTCTGAATCAGGTCACGGGGTTCAGCAGCATCGATGCCATTTGCGATGAGGTTGGCGCCAACTTCGATTACGGTAAGTACCAGTAATGTTGATTAAGTGGAATATATTCCTACTGACACATTAATTCAAAGACTGAAGCTAAATTGCTTTTGGTGATTTGAATGGTATCTTTTAAAAAGCAAATGACCCACATTTGGAAATTAGGGCGTGTACTGAACAAGAGAGCCACATATGTGTTCAATACCATCACACGACACAATGGGATTTGTATAATTAAAAAAAGTTGTTCCTATTGTCTAATTTTCATTCGGAGTTTTGTATTCGTGTTCTATGCAAGCACTCATTGCTTTCATATTTTCTTTCTTCCATGAACAGAGGTGTTGGTGTTCCAAATTTCCTTGACAATAACGTCTTTCAACGGAGTTCCCCTCGAATTCAGTGAGCCGCTGCTAGACGAAACAAGCGAAGAATACAAGAACCTGGCGCGCATATTTCGCCAACTGGTAAGTCATAAAGTTCTTAACAGATATGTACGGCTCTTCCAAGTATTAGGTAGGACTTCCGTTGACTCAAGATTATTTCCTTACTGAAAAAAGTTGTATAACGCGAATGGGTTAAATACTACTAATATCGTTACTTAACGGCTGTTACACTATCCAGGAAGATTCGAATACTTTTCTGCAATTATTTGATGCTTGTATTATTTTCGTCTTATTTAATTACAACGAAGCAAACAAATGAAATAAACTTTTAAACAATTCACGGACTTATCGAGAAGGGCTTTAAGATTAATAATATACTGTACAGTATAATGCTTCTCGGAATAGAATGTATAGTTGATGGCGCATTAAAAATGCTGGTGTATTATCATTATTATTATTATATTAGTGTTATTATTATTATCATTTGTATTATTATACATGTAATTTGCATCATTATTATCATCAACAACTTGTTATTTATAGACACAAAAAAAAAATAGACACAATACACAAAAATTAGATTCTTGTTACAGACTTTTTAACCTAGAAACGTTATATTATTCCATTCTTTACAGTAAAAAGACTGTATCCTACATTTAAATGAAATAGTTGTAGGCCTTCTTTTGCATTAAAAGTTAAATTTTGATTTGTAATGCAAAAGAAGGCTTACAACTATTTAATTCACAAAACCTGTAGAATCTGTCACTAACTGTCTTACTCTTACTTTCAGATCCTGTTGCGACTGCGCATCATCCGCGCTATCCGCAACCTGAGATTTCGAGAAGGGAGCGTGGTCGCCGACTTCCAGATCGTGGTCGAGAGTGGGGTTTCGCCCGACGATGTCGCAAACATGATCGAGACCGGGTTGGATGGTGGTAACTTCACTGTGGGAAATGATTCCATTGGTGTCGACCCCACTAGTTTGACTGTCACTGGTAAGCATAGACAGTGAATTTGTTTTGGTTTCCGTTTTTGTTTGGTTTATCAATTTGTTTTGTTTGTTGTTTGTTCGATTGCTTGTTTTGTGTGCCTTATAGTACCATACAAAAAGATGAACAACGTACAATTACATAGCCCCCTGGGAAAAAAAAGCTCGTAATTCGTTTCTTTGTATAATAAAAACGATTGCAAATGTATATACGAATTGTAAAATTCATGTATTTGTTTTGTTTAAAATCCAGGATAAATCATTTATGCATGCCTTGTCAGTTGTCACTGTTCAATTAACCACCGCAAGGTCTGTTTTCAAAATAGCAAAAATGATACATCTTTTTAACCATTTAAATGTTGACAAGCATGAAACAAACGCTATATTCATGACCTTGCATCAATTTTGTATTACAAATGTGATCTTTTTAAGTTTCATCTCAATAGAAAAAATTTAAATGAAGACAAACTGTTAACTTTATAGGTTTTATTTTCATCCAAATCTAACCAAATGGGGAATTCCATGGCTAAGGTTTATTCGTCGAAACCAAAGTTTGTTTCCTTATTTCAGCAAAAAAACTTGGTATAAATTCTTCTCAAGAATTCTACCGTAGTACAAATATCTTAAAAACCTGATGCCTCCCTTGGTCAACCATTTGGGCAGTCTCTAACATGTCACCTATCTTGGGAACTATGGACAAAGGGATAGTTTAGTTCTAGTAAAGAGAGTACAGTTTTGGTCAAACTGAATTTCAGTAACCAAAACCTGCACCATTACATTACAAACTTATAGTTATAACTCAACCATGCTCGAAAGGAATACAAAATTACAAACGACTAAGTAAAAAGTATGTTATCATTCCAAAAAAAAGCCGTTCATACTAAGGAGGGCGTTTTCTAAAAACTTATTGGTTTCAACCATTTAAAATAAAATATTTTGCATGTGATGGCTCGTCAAAATAGTGATTACATAGAGAGATAATCAACAACTGTTAACAAACTTCTTTTGAAAATGTTTGAAAAAGGGAAGCATATTTAAACAATTTTGAACGATTGGTTCAAAATTATCTAATAATTGTGGGGCCCCACATTTATCATAAATGGTTACGTTTATGGATATTTGAACCGTTTCTTAACCGATTTTGATTAAATAAAGTTTATTCTGTCATTAAAATATTATGCTCAAATTATACACTCAGTTTTTCATTATCTCACAAAAAAAGTACAATGTGCAGCGCACTATATATCAAAACTCAACTATCCCTTTAAACTTGCAGGGGACATATGAAACAGACAAGCTTTATGCCTCAAAGACAGACCAGTATGTTGAGGTTCTCATAATCTGGCCCTCTTTTATTGGAAAATGTGCATTTTCGGAGTTTGTTCATGACAATAAGATTACAGAGTGTCATAATTGACTTGCCCCGCACATCTTGTTTCAATCAGGACGCTTACTCATTGCAGTCGAATGGTGCGGTCCTCCATTGTTTTTGCTATTTTTGAAAACAGACCTTGCTATTGTTAATTGACCATTTCAGTTCATGCATGAGCAATCGCACCTTTAATCTATACCTTGCCTGTAGATGACTACATTTCCTTTAATTTAATATATAATAATGTTCACTTTGTCATACATAAATATGAGTATATATAATAAAGACCATAATGAATGAAGAAAGCATACACATCTCTCACTTCTCGAACATAAATAGATGGAATAGCGTCCGTCTTCATCATCGCTCTCAGCCTCGGTTTGGTTCTGGTCGCTCTCATCTTACTTTTCTCCATGTGCGTAATCTGTCAAAAAATACGAAGTAGTCAACAGTATGGGCATGATCCATACAATGATAGAGCCCAGAAGGGACGCAGCGAAGCCGGGAAAGGACCACACATCGTTCACGAAACAGCCGGCGTTCCATACCCGGTCTCCAAGGCGAGGGGCGTCGACAACCAGATGAGAGGGGGCTCTCATGTTCATCCCCTCTATCGAAATGATGGTTACCATGGAGATGCAACGAGGAACTGGTTCATCGGCTATCAAAGCTAGCCGACCAGTGAGAGCATGTAACCCGTTTGTTTGGTGAGAACATTTAAGCATATTTACACGATCATCAAATTGAATGTATACTAATCAGGCTCTTGCAAACCCTAAAATGTTTGTATCATTGTATCAGGGTAGATTAAAATCGAACATTTCCACGTGATTTGTGTGTGCACATGAATTTTATCTTGGGTACTATCTAAGTTTTTTTCAAAAATGTTGATTGCCAAAATAGTCGATTTCAAAGCACTGTTTTGGGAGTCTATTCATTCTCTATATTGACAGATAAGTTGTCGGGGATACACGTTATCATTTCACCGTTTAGTTTCTTGGATATTCCTCACCCGTTGATCTTGATCATACGTTGTTTTAATTCGATCAAAATGTAACATTTTATTTTATTATGTTTTATATCTGACAGCCTAGGAGAGCTCGAGGCAGACAGTGCCAGAACCCCTAATGATCACACAACGGCCACACCCGTGCTCCAGACTACTTCACTGATGACAGTACAACCAGCCCTACGTCTATGGGGGAGCTATCTAGCTGGAACAAATTATAACAAACGTCTCATGTGTGGGAGAACTCCGGAGAAGGGTTCCTGTAATGTAAACAATCCTAGACAAATGTACCTCTTTAAAGACTTTATGGAATGTAATGTACATATATATACTCATTATATACCTTATATTAAATATAATTGAATAAACTTTGCTTTATCTCCTAACGACCCGAATAACCAACGCTACAGCCTACAGTCAACCCGTGCACCAGACAACTATATTTCATTGATGACTGCTGTAACCAACCATACCTCATGGGGGAGTTATCTAGTTGGAACGACTTACAACACACATGAGATGTGTGGAGATAGAGTTTTTGTAATATAAATAAACCTATACAAATGTACCAATTTAAAGACTTTATTAAATTTACAAATATTACTTTATAAACTTGTATAGATTACAGAAATATCACAATATAGACCACGCAATACCTTCTAGGGACCAAAGTCTTTAAAATGGTACATTTACCGGTCTAGCAATCTGGAGGTCTCGGGTTCGACCCCCGTTTGAGTCCTATTTTCTTTGCTCTTTTTCATTCATAGCTAAAATAATCATATATACATTTGAATATCAGGTGGTGTGATGAAAAAAGTTTATGTAAACACAACAAAAAAAGTAAGTCCCCCCCTAATCAAAATAGTGTAACTTTTTAACACATAGGGTTTGAGCAACATAACTTGGCAGGATTGTTTCTAAACTTATTGGCTAACGTCTCAGTGAAAATGAATTTGATCCGCCATGCCATGCATGAGTGAGCACACATTAAAGGCAAAAATTTCACTTTTCAAAAGTCACAAGAGTAAAAGTGACAATTTTGCCTTTAAAGTGTGTTCACTCACGCATGACTAGACGGACCAATTTCGTTTTCACACAGAAGTTAGTCAATAAATGTAGGAACAATCCTGCCGAGTTATTTTGATCAAAACTTTTCGTTAAAAAGTTATGTTATTTGATTAAGGGGGACTTATTTTTTTGTTGGATTTAATTAATCATTATTGTTAAAAAAACTCAACAAAAAAGTAAGTCCCCTCCTGATTAAAATAATGTAACTTGTTAACAAAATGTTTTGAGCAAAATAACTCTGCAGGATTGTTCCTACACTTATTGACTAACTTCTGTGTGATGAAATGAAAATGAAATGAAATTGGTCCATCGAGTCATGCATGAGTGAGCACACATCAAAGTAAAGATTGGCACTTTGTGTGCTCACTCATGCATGACTCGATGAACCAATTTCATTTTCACACAGAAGTTAGTCAAAAAGTGTAGAAACAATACTGGCTAGTTATTATGCTCAAAACATTTTTTTTTTAAGTTACGCTATTTTGATTAGGGGGACTTTTTGTTGAGTTTATTACAAAAGCTGGCATAATTCATGTTATTGTATGCAGCAGTAGTTTTTACTCTCCGCAGAATTGCATTGAAATGAAAATGTTTAATTGCTGTTATAATGTGCACTCCCTTTCGATGCATTTTTTTTGGTAGAATCATACATTATATTTAGTAATAGGATGCCTATGTAATAGGGTTAATTTGTTCTATGAATACTGTGTAAATTGGGTGTCATGTAATTAAATATAAGAATAAAGCGAATTACCATTCTAAAATCTGTAACGATACAATTTATTTCTACCACAATAATGAGAAAACAGATGAATTAACAAATATTTCAATGTGATTTTGTGATGACTACTAACTTGTCGACATCAAAAACAATTCACACGTTGGCTTAACGAATCTACAATGCACCTATTGTTTAAGTATGTCGTATCGAAATGTAACCTGGATAGGTTGTGAAACTATTCTACTCCTATTATACACATCCATTGTCGTAACAGATTGATAAATATTTCAGACCCTAGTCAAAGTGGGTTGTATATTCTACCATGAGTTAACTGTATATATCGGACTATGTTTCATATTGGAATTATGTTTAATTGTGTTATCATAATGTATGTCATTATTATAATCACCCGACTAACTACAGCTTTTCGCTCGTAAAAACATCAGTCTTTCGACTCTAAATATATCGCTGTATTTACTATTATATCCCTCAGAAGTACTAGCCATGTGATTAGTCGAAACGCCGTCACGTGTTCAAGTATAATTTCTCCCATCAAATCCCAACCTCATATAGTACTGTTGTACAGTTCTTTTTTTGTCGAGGGCAACGAACTTTTGGGCGCCGCACGAGAGTTATAGTAAATTGCTGCTTCACACAGTATACGCGCATAGAGCGTGTGTTAAAAAGTAGTAAGTAAGGCATCAGTGAATTATTTTTTTAAAATAATCTTTTAGTATCTTAGCTTGTTTGCCGGTTTGCCCTACAATGGATTGTTGAAATTTGATCAATTTTGAGTGAGCAGTCAACACGTCATGCTGGGGAAGTGTTGCCTACTGCAATATTGCATGATAGACTATTTATCAGATAAGCCTTCTGGTTTAACTTTAAGCCAGCAGCCCCAACCTATCATTTATGACGTTTTATAAAATAATAGGCTTAATTATCAAGCAGCATGCATGGGACAGAGTCATAGTCATGCTTGGCATTGTAATTATTATACAGTCGCACCTGTCTGCATATGTAGCTATTGTATAATCCGGTAGCTGCGCTGCATGGATCAAGTTCGTCAACAATTCGTGCGATCGTGTGTTCGATAATGTCGATGGGTCTCAAAGTCAAATCTCGATCTCGATCTAGCCGCGGCTCGCGTCGTCGCGTGCGCGATCAGTACAAGTACTTGCATTATGTGCATGCAGTGATCAGCTGATTGTAATGCTATTTTTAGCCTACAATTATAATGATGTTATGTATTGCGTAAACGGGTTGGTTTGTTTATTCATACTTCTATGGTATCGACAATACGAGTACTGTTTGCGCAGGCACGCGCCTACGCGGTTAAGTGACCAATCATATTGTGCGGATTGAAACAAATACGCGTAATGCGCCTTCATTGCACACCTTGTTACGCACGGGAATATCCATATAAGAGATCGATGGCCGGTCGATGATGAGGGAAATAAAACAAATAACCAAATCTCCTTGCTCGGGTGATGGAGGCAAACTATACGCGCCTCGGTGATCTGCGAAGGTACCATCATGCCTCGGCTATCGCCTCGGCATGATAGTACCTTCGCAGATCACCTCGGCGCGTATAGTTTTACCATCACCCTCCCAGTCGATGGTTATTTGCTTATTATACCTGCAGACAATATATTATTAATATTTGATAGGTAACCTTAAAACATCGTCTACATTCGATGACTGATTCATTTTGTATCTGTATGAATATGATATTGTTTGGTAGAATTTGTGTCTTATTTTGATATTCTCAGAAGTGATATTAGCTGAACAAGGAAATATCTTGTATATTAAATATTTCTTTTGACTATAAATATTGTTTGACTCTTATCAATTATGTTTTGCGTAATATCTATTGTTCAAATCATTTATATGTTCATTCTTTTGAGGAGAGATAAGTAAATTGTTGTCTTTGTTTAAATTTGGTAAGATGTGTTAAGTATGATTAAAACTACATTTATTATTAAATAAAAAGGGTAGTTCAGTTTTGGTATCGAGGGCGCTGCACAAAATAATCATATTTGTGAGATAATGAGAAACTGAGTGTAAAAACTGAAAGAACTTACAATCTTAATGATATAATAAACTAAATTTGGACAAAGTCGGTTCAGAAACGGCTAAAAATCGATTTATATAACCAATCGGAATAAATCTGGGCCCCATATTTGTTCGATGATTTTGTAAAACATTTAAAAAATGCTTATAATTTGTCAAAACAATTCAAAAGAGGTTTTTAAATAAGTAGATAATCTCTGTATTTAATTATTTTTCAACAAAACATTACATGCATCAATTCGTATGTAACCAATGTTTTTTTAGAGAGCGCCCTTTCGTGTTTTATTGTTTCTTTTGTAATGATACATGTAACAGGCTTTTTACCTGGTCGTTTGTTTTTCTCTGTACCTATTGAGCATGGCGGAGTTATAACTATTAATTTGTAATGTTATTGGGCAGGTGTTGGGTGCATTAGCTCAGCCTTACCAAAACTGTCCTATCACCTTAAATGAAAATAATTTGGACTGAAATATAAACTGAAAAAGTATGTATGTAAAATGGTTGAAAGCAATGCTTTTTTCAGAGGGCGCCAACTTGTGTTTGATTGCCTCTATTTGAATGATACCAGGCTTTTAGCTTAGTCGTTTGTAATTATATAAACCTTTCGATGGAGTTATAACTATGGGTTTGTAATGCTATTGTGCAAGTTTTGGGGTACTTAAGCTTTATACATAATTTTGACTGAAATATATACTGTCAATTCCTAGCAAATTTTAAACAAGTAAAGTATTTTCAAAATACGCAAACTCACTTATAACTACTTGTGGTTCTATCCAACGTCGTTGTATTTGTCTTACCAATAGATGCCTCCATGTTTTTGTTTTCCCTGAATTATCTGCTTTTATAATGAAAATACTGATTGTAGGGTTTTGATTTGAAATGTTCTACTTTCTTTGTTTAAAGGGAGTGATCCACTTTATCAAAATTCTTCAAATTTGGTACAAATCTGTACGATACTAATATTATGATGTGTATGAAATGTCATAGCTGTAAGTGCCATTATTCATCTGTAAACTAAGAAAAACTAACCTCCTGTTTCTCCCCTCCGAGCAAAAGTTTCCTTTGCTCGGTCGGCGAGCGAATTGTATTTGAAAGCACGCCATCTACTGAAATGCTAAGGCAATGAATGTAATTATATCCGTAAATCTTGACCTTTGATCTCGCCTCGCGCGAGCTATTTTTGTCCGTCGATTCGGTTGGTAAAGACACTACAATTTGGCCGTGTTACCTTGTGTGTGTGTGTGTTTGTGTAGTAGCAGTGCACACGTCGTATAATGTGTGCATGACATGGGTAACGGTAGGTAGCTAGCTCTGCGCTGCACAGTCACAGCTTTATACCGCGACGAAATCCACTAACTACGTTGGCTAATTTGCATAAAGTAAACAAAATCTGCCGTACTATGCGAAAGAAAGTAAACAAATTTACAACCCAATATGTCGAAAATTATAGATATTTACTCCTCAAAAATGTAATGATAATCATAAGTATGGATTGATGATTTCATAGATGTATTCAAAATTAGAATTTGATCACGAAAAATGTGAAATTTTGCTAATAAACGACACAATAAAAAACGACAAAAATTCGCTACAGAATTTCCTCAAAATGCATACTTTTCAATAGAGACTCCGCAAAATCATGATAATTTACTTACGAAATTTCAAGAAACAATTCCCCCGCCCATGGATATGTCAGAAAAAAATAGATGACCATGTCAAAACCAAACTGTCCGTCAAGTGCATCGTATCCGAGTGTAGTCCCACGTATTCATCTTCACGCCTGCGTCGCGCTCGGCAGTCATGCACTCGCCTTCAGTCCCACATGTAGATAAATTCCGTGCTAATATAATGCGCATAGTTCCCGTGTATATCGATGAACTAAATTCGTAGAAGTCTGTCATGAATCAGAGAATGTTTTATTGGAACACAAAAGCCGTAATGAAATACAAATAATGAAGATGGATTGAGATTTGAGAGGAATTATAAGATATTTAAAAGATTAAATTAGTACAAAACAAATGATTCAACAACAATATTTTCTCTTTGAAAAATTACACGAACTTCCCTCTGGCCCACGCCCACCTTTCTATTCACACCCCCCCCCCCCCCCCCCCAATTTCCCAGGTATTCAAACCTGAATATTTTGGATGTATCGACACAAAAAAATCTGACATCTGTTGCTTCATTTTCAGTTTACATTTGTGCATTTTAATTTCGGATTTTGAGCAATAAAATTAGATGTAAATACATTTCAAAGAGTTATATTCTTGTCTTTGTCTTTGTTTTTAACCCATAAACTGCTTGAACTTCTATTAGTACCACGAACTGCCCAGCATATTTCTCGGTACATCATCATAATTATCTGCATCATCATCATCATCACCATCAGTATCAACATCATCACCGCATTGCCACGATCACTTTATCGTTGTCACGATCATATAAAATCATCATTGTCACTTATATACCATCACAATCATCACCATGAATATCAACATTATCATCACCATCAACATCATCGCCATGCATCGTCACGATCACGTCATTGTTGTAGCGATCATAACATCATCATCACCATCATTATCATCAACATCATCATCACCACCGCATCGCCACGATCACGTCATCATTGTCACGATCATATAAAATCATCATTGTCACTTATATACCATCACGATCATCACCATGATTATCAACATTATCATCACCATCAACATCATCGCCATGCATTGTCACGATCACGTCATTGTTGTAGCGATCATAACATCATCATCACCATCATTATCATCAACATCATCATCACCACCGCATCGCCACGATCACGTCATCGTTGTCAATAACATCATTGTTACGAATATCATCACGATCGTCATGTCATCATCACCATCATTATCAACATTATCATCAACATCATCACCATCGACATCATCACCACCGCATTGCCACGATCACGTTATTTGTGTCTCATATACATCATCATTGTCGCGAATATTATCATGATTGTCACGTCATCGTCATCATTATCATCACTATCAACATCTTCATCACCATCGACATCATCGCCACCACATCGTCACGATCATAACATCATTGTCACAATGTTTCTACAATTACGTCGTTGTCACGATCATAATACATCATCATTGTCACGAATATCGCCATGATCATCACGTCATCGTCATCATTATCATCACTATCAACATCTTCATCACCATCGACATCATCGCCACCGCATCGTCACGGTCATAACATCATCATTGTCACAAATATCATCATGATCATCACCATCACCAACATTATCATCAACATCATCATCACCATCGACATCATTGCATCGTCACGATCACGCCATTGTTGTAGCGATCATAACACCACCATTGTCACGAATTTCATCACCATCATTATCACCTCATCACCACAATCACGTCATTGTCACAATCATCTTCAGGATTGTCATCACAACCATCACTGATTCAGCAAAGTCATTGTAATGATCACTTCAAAATCGCAATAAATCCTATTATCAGTACATGTACTTAGAAAAATGTTATTTTCACACAATCAACTTACTTTCTTTTAAGCTTGACGTTTCAAAAATCTTCGTTGTTCTTCATCAGAATGTCTGACCGCTAGATGGCGCGGTCAGACACTGGTAAATTGATTGTGTAAAAATAAAAATGTTCTAAGTAACAATTTCACAATCAGGTGAATCTTATCAAGGACCTATTATCAGTATTTCAAAAAAAATAATCAAAGGTTTGAACAAAATGTTGTAAATATAATATATGTTTGTTATTTTATAATAATCACATGCCAATCAAAATCAGAAAACAATCATGATATGACCATGTATAATACTATAACAAATCAATTGAAATTAAACAAAATTTCTCAATTCAATCCCCATTCTCTTAGAAAGCATGTGCCATGTTCAGCAGCTATTATTTCACGTTATGAAAATATGTATCAGTCAATTTTCTTTTAAATTCCTTGAATCGTCTGCTCTGCTTTTTGCTACAATTACTACAAGGGGTACATGGTACATCTAACCCTAGGCACATCTACTTAGTAGGAGGTCCAGAGGTGATGGGATGTGACGATGAACAGCGCTGCATCCAACAAGGCCAAGGGCGCAATTCGTGGGAGTTCATCGACATTGTACATCGACATCGACGATGTAGCACGGTAGCAAGGACATTCTGCACCGGTATCCGAACTCGAATACTGTAAAAACAAGAAGATATCAATTGGCAACATACAAAAATTGGATTCATATCAATGAATCATTGCGTGCAAATTATACAATAACAACATCAACACGATAAAGACAGGCGATTGTAGATAGTGACAGAGTCAGAGGAGTTGTCAGATATGAAGGGAGAATATAGCCAAAATGGTTAGGCATAGATCGACATCCTTTCTGAGAATCTATGAAGTTTTTTCTCAACAATTAATTAATCATTACCAGACACTGCACCGGCGACCCATCATCATACATCATTATTCACTCGCAGCTCAGCCACGCCCACGGTCACACTCACAGTCACAGCACATAAATCGTTTCGATTCTTCCCATGTCGTGATCGTTATACTTCCACAAAACTGCTTTAGAGATGTATATTTTCCACACTTAACTACCAAAGATTCATCTGAAATGTGTGACAATAATTTTCTTCTCCCATTAACTATGTTTCATCACGTGATTAACTTTTGACCAATCATAGAGCAAGATTCTTAGTAGGGACAAAGAAGACAAAGTTGAAGGAGGAGAAGAAAAACAACAAAATAATAGAGGTTCAAGGTAATCCTTATAAATACTTAGAGAACTATACAAATGTTGAAATAAAGAATCAAGCTTTTTTGTTGAGATTGAACTCAATGCATGGTTGATTGGTTGGTTTGGTAACAAATGGCTAACATGTAGACTATTATAGAAATTACAATTGCGAATCTTACCTTGCATCAGCAGGAGTGGAGATCTTATGAGGTTGGAATCCGCTGGTACTTGATCTGAAATAATAAATAAGAACCAGTTTACCAGTGAAATAGTTTCTTCTCATATTCTGGTGGACCGAACAAAAATGTACTGGCCCCAAAATTGTATTTTATGAGTAAACTTTTTACTATTCAAAATATTACTCGTTCCTAATCAAACATGTGATTACACATGAAGCACGACACAATAGAAACAAGATTTTTTCATTATGCAAATGTTGGGTTGAAAATCTACTTGCCGATCGGGCCACCAAAAAATTACTTAAAATTTACTGGGCCCAAAGTTGTATTTTATCAGTAAGCTTTTTATTATTCAAAATATCACTCGTTCCTAATCAAACATGTGATTACAGATGAAGCACGACACAATAGAAACAATATTGTTTTCATTATCTAAATGTCGGTTGAAAATCTGCTTGCCCGATCGAGCCACCAAAAAATTACTTTTACATGTTAGCCATTTGTTACCAAACCAACCAATCAACCATGCATTGAGTTCAATCTCAACAAAAAAAGCTTGATTCTTTATTTTGAATCATCCAGAAAAAAATAAGTTAGTGTACTCTTTTCTGGATGATTCAAAATAAATAAATAATCAAGCTTTTTTTGTTGAGATTGAACTCAATGCATGGTTGATTGGTTGGTCTGGTAACAAATGGCTAACATGTAGACTATAATAGAAATTACAATTGCGAATCTTACCTTGCATCAGCAGGAGTGGAGATCTTATGAGGTTGGAATCCGCTGGTACTTGGTCTGAAATAATAAATAAGAACCAACAAATTATTAAATGACATTTGAATCTAATGCAGTCAGCCTCACGCACAACGCCCAAATATAGTTGTTATTTTTAGTCAGTGGCCCAGATTACCAGTGAAATAGTTTCTTCTAATATTCTGGTGGACCGAACAAAAATTTACTGGCCCCAAAATTATATTTTATGAGTAAGCTTTTTACTAAATTCAAAATATCACTCGTTCCTAATCAAACATGTGATTACAGATGAAGCACGACACAATAGAAACAAGATTGTTTTCATTATGTAAATGTCGGGTTGAAAATCTGCTTGCCCGATCGGGCCACCCAAAAATTACTTTTACATTTTGCTGGCCCCAGTAAACAAAAATAAATTAGTATAGGGATTTGTGTACTCTTTTCTGGATGATTCAACATCTTCACTCTTCTAAAGATTAATACCTCAATACATAGAGGCACTTAACAATTGCAAACAGTTGTAAATGTAGCAATTGATTCCAACTTTAAAGACAATAATTGCCCTTGGGGCTTGGGCCAATAAGATTTGTGGATTTGGGTGCATTCATTATAACTTTACGATTGATTGCTAGTTTTTAAATGCAACAGGCTTCCTTGTCCATGGTTTACAAATAATTATACCACATCATTTGTTTTTGGCATGATAATAAAACAAGGCTTTTGAGGGACCTCATGAGAGATGTTTATTTTTCACTCATAAAACAAAACTGTATGAGATCATGTAATTGATTTAAACACATGGTTGGCAAGATGAAATTGAGTCAATGTCTTACAAACTATCATGGAGAAGCTTTGGTTAAATTAGTGGTATGAACTATATAAATGAATTTCAAATTTTACCTTGCATCAAAGCTTGATCCTGCTTGTGGGTGTTGTAGGCCAGAGCCGCCAGATGCACTAGTACTCGGTCTAGAATTAGGAAAGAAAGACATGGACATGCGCTTGATATGGAGTGAAACTTAGGTACCACAACAAGACTTAGTATAAGAAAAATGTTTGTACCCCTGGCCCTAGGGGTACGTCTTGTGAATGAAAAGAGTACCCTGGCTAGCTACAGGCATAGCTCCTCTTGAAGTCCTGCTAACATTGATTTTACCAGCAGCGAAGTACGAAAAGTTTGGGGCCGCGAATCATGAAAAGAATGATTATAAATGTTGACCAAAATATTACAACAGACCATCGAGGGATAAGTGAATAGTACAGTGAGTAGTACGAGCCAATTGATTTCAATTTGAAGTGATGCAAACAAGAATTAAAAAACTCACTGACACTGGTACATCAGCAGTAGAGTGCCTAGCCCTAGGGCTAGACTAGTCTAGAGTGGTAAACAAACCAAACAGACTACCATACTTACGAACTTAGTTCTAGTCACACAAGGGAGCAGAGCTATGCTGCCCTGTACGGGAACAATGTGGGCCAGTACAGAAACAGTTTGTCAAACTTTCACACAACATTCTGAACTTAAATTCAGCAAAATCAATCATAACTGGCACTAAAAATGATACAAGTATTATTTGAACTTACCAAAATGGTCCAAATTATTCTTCAAATGTCGAAGAAAAGTGAAAATCTGCAGTTTTGGAAGTACATCATTCATAACATAATCCTTGTCCTTGTCCTTGGCTTGGCTTGGCTTGGCTTTACTTTTACTGTTATTTTAGTAAACAAATATTCAAAGTCAAACTCAAAGGAAAGAAACATTACGTTACGATTTCAATTCACTAGAGTTCAATAGAATAATAATAGTTTGTAAAGAAAATAGTACAGGCATAAATAATCACTCACCCTGCGATGTTTATAGCTTCACATTCAGTAGACGCGATCGACCTGGTCATGGGCTGTCTGCACCGTCTGAGCATCCTCCACCAGAACCCTGGCAAGCTCACGAACCGTAACTCCCCGGGCCTTGGGCAAGTTCGCACCACCTTTCGTACACGTCCAAGTCAACGTTTATTCTCCTCACGTTCAGACGATAGTCGATACGTCTCGTCCCTCGTCAGCCTTGCTCTCTTTTTCGTACTAACAGCAGGTCTCCCACGGCCACGGCCACGCTTCCGTTTCTCTCCTCTCTCTCTCCTGATCCTCCTCCATTTCAAGGCTTCAATCGTAAATTTAGCGTCTTGTATCCGTGATATCGTGAATGACTATTGTAACGTACCTAATGCATTGCGATATATAATTATGCATGCTATATTGCGCATTCATCAAAAGGTACGTTACCGCACGTACGCGCGCGCGGTCGGTAGATAAGATCCAGCTGCCAGATCAGCTACTCGCCCGCGCGCCCGGCCGGCCGCTGCTCCGGCTGCGCTGGCCTGTAGACTAGGCCTACCGGAGAACGTCGAACCCGGACAATTTTTACTATGATTATCTCCGCACTAAAACTGTCGCATCGCATGAATACCAAATACACTATCCAACAGCGAACGTAACGGGCGCTAGACAGATTATTGTGAGATTGGTTAGTAAATCGACGTCCCTCATTTTATTAATCTATAGCTAAAAAAAAAATAAAATAAAATCCATAACTCCGCCAAAACTCATTGTCAAGTCATAATCTTTTCAGAATAAATTCTAAAAATCATGATCTATAATATTTGAGGTTAATATGACAACTTATATTTTTTGGCTTGCAAAAGTGGATCACTCCCTTTAACTGTATACAAAGTTAGTGCAATGAGTTCGCAATGCCGTGTTGCATTTTTGTCCATATTCGGTAAAAATGATGACATTGATTTATTATGGAATTTCCACAATTCACTCAGTTGACCATCATATAAAATAAATACCATTATCAACCCCTCGCTAGTTTTAGCATAATACTGCCAACATTGGATCGCTTTAGGTCAGTTTATACATGGTACAATGTTGGCATACTTATCAATAGTAAAACCATGGACCCTACTACTGGTAAAACATACTTGAAATGTACATTTTATAATCGGTGTAACCATGTACTCAGATAATGCTTACTTGAGCATATCATGTGAATATTACGTAATGGTCAAATGACTCGCATTTCATTATAAGCATTATTACTAATAAAGTAGTTTTATGTTAGCACTCTGTATGTATTTGTCTTTCTTTGGTATTTTCAATAGTATATGTATACGCATCTGACATACCGGAGTAACAATGGAGTAAGTAGTTGGAGCACAAGATGCACCTCCCCACCCCCCCCCCCCCCCCTCCTGTCCAATAATGTAATACGAAACAATACACAACATAAAATAAACAAACTATTTAAAATGTAGAACTACATACGATGTGCCCCTAATAAGTCTTAACCCCCCCCCCCCCCCCCCCTTCTACATCAGTTCAACCACGCTGTGCCACTGCACTTGATTAATTCATCCGTATACTACAACAGTATTTGGGGTGGAAATGTGAATAATACGAAGATGTTTACATTTAATGTGAAAATGTTTCTTCAAACCATATTAATCAGAATGTGCTTTAGTGTGAAACAATAGTGTTTATTAGGCTGTGTAGACACTGTGATTTAAAATAGATTTGCGCCTTTCCGCAATGATGTCAGCTCTGTCTGACTGTGTTAACAAAGTGATCATATTTGCCCCTTCGTAATGACAATCGTTACTTCGCGTCATAAGGCATCACGCAGTGGCCTTTATCCAGTGATAACCCGTATACACATTGTGAAGATTTTAACGGAATGATAACATGTTGAAAGCATACTTTGAGAGCACATGATCGCTATAATATAATATTCACATTTTGTTTATATAGGGTGTTTGTCTAGTAAGGCAGGACATGCTAGTTAAAGGGACTTAGTAACATTGTCCAAATCCTCAAAATTAAATGTTAATTCTAGCGGTTCCCTTATACCTTGTTGTATTCGTATTAACAATAAAATCATGGGACAGGTTTCGGTTTTTCAAATTTCCCTTTCGTTACAAAGATATGTATGATTGAAGTATTCAGATAAGAAAAACTCCGGGCGAGTTTTGTCTTCCGTGTACAAAGTGAGTGCAGTGAGTTACTGAATATCACTTTGCATTTTCGCTCATTACTTGGCCATACAATGTCCATTTGACTTGAAATTTTCACACAATACCCTGTGGACATATGAAATAACAACAATATACATTGCATCAACCATTCATCACTTTTTGCACATTTCAGCAAAGTTACTAGATCCCTTTAAACGATTTATCAAATGTTGATAAATCGTTTAACTAGTTTATGTAGGCTTGCAGCTTTGCGTTCGATTGAGCAGAAGAATCACTATTTGTAAGTGTAGATCATAATTGTATTTTAAAACTAGACCAACTACACATTGATAATCCATTACAACTCAAACCTAATGCATACTAATATGAATAAACCTGGTTATTTCTGAAATGAAAAGAAAATACACTCTAGAGATTGTCGAACGCCTAAAACATTTTTGTTTTCTTGGGGGGGGGGGGGGCTGTTTGGGGGTTATAAATCCGCATGTCCTGCCTTACTTGACAAACATTTAATGGCTCCTTTAAATTTAATTTGACAGGTTATATTCAGAGTTACGACATCAAAATAGTAGATGTGTCAAAAGTTGTTTTGTTACCCACGCCGATGAAATCGTCAGGGGGTTATGTAAAGGGTTCCGTATGTTTGTTTGTTTGTTTGTTTGTTTGTTTGTTTGTTTGTTTGTCTGTTTTTTTTTTTTTTTTTTTTTTGTTTGTGTACAAGATAACTAGAGAACGGGTGAACGGATTTGCACCAAATTTTCAGGGAATGTTTGGATAGTGACATGGAAGAATCGATTAGATTTTGGTGATGATTGGTTGACCCCTGCAAATTCTGTGGAACCTTGAAGTTTGAGTATGTATTTAATGCACGTGTGTGCCTAAATAATATCTGCACGTTATAGGCGCGGTACGGTAACCTCGCTGAATCCAATCGAGCAGCAACTAACAAGTTTAGTCCAGGTGTGCATCGCGATCGCGCGCACGGTACCATATGTTATGGTACGGTACTTTCGATTCCGGGTTAATTAATACGGAACGGAATTGAATTGCAACACGCTGATCTGAACTTTGAAGCGCCAAGAAATTGGTAAGTTTCCGAAAAATACATTTATTTATTTAATAATTATTATTGACCCGACACTAATGTGAAGATGAACAGATGTTCATTTTTACATATTGAATACATCTAGACTGGTTAGAATCAGGAAAATAGGGGAAAATGGATTGATTATACAAAAGTAAAACAGTGTGCAGTCTCATTGTCAATAATTTTTTACACTGCCTCGCCATGGGGCTGCCGCGCCGCAAGCAAGCGGCCTACACCCTGGCCTAGGCATTAATTCTTTAAGGTAGATCCTTGGATGTATCTATGCCCGTAATTCATTACTAGTCTGTTATGTCTTGTGATTTTACCCTCTTTGATTTTGGTTGTTATAAAATACAGAATGTTTTACTTCATTTGTGAAGTGAAATTCGACATTCCAATAAATAATGATGCAGGGAGCATATTTGCTCTGATGGCGGATGACTCTGACGACGAAACGCAAGGAGTAAGTCTAATTGTGCAAAGTTTTTAATAATTGTGGGTTTTATGGCATGATACACATGCAAGGAATATAGCAAGAACTTAACTTGGTAAAATGTTGTTGTATGGTTGTGTATATCATATGTTTTCGTTTTATTCCCCTTCGAAACATCGTTCGCTAGCCGGTGGCGTTATGTTGCTAAACAAAGAACAGCCCGGAACTCTGGCGTCACGGCGCGTCCCCGCCGTGACACTGCGGTCTGCAGCTCGAGCAAAACATGAATAAAAGAATATAAAAAAGAACCGGGTCAAAACGAAAATGAATGATATTACAAATGATTGATGTAAATCTCCCAGATATGTGTGAATCATAATCTCCTGCTCTTGAAAACCATTTTAGTTTTAATTTCAATACCAATTCACTCACACAACTTGCACTTGCCAAGATTAGCACTGAGCAATTCCACGCCAAATGAGCCAAAAGTGGAAAAATTAAATGAGGATTATTTCTGATCTTGTTTATTTTTTCTGGATTACTTTTGAATAAATCATGATTGATATCTTTTATTTTATATGATTTACAAAAATTATGGGTGTCTCCTAATAGGAGAAACGGACACCATAATACATGAACCTAGACACATGGGACTACACAGTCCCTATTTCTAGATTGTCTTCATATTTTGCATTCCTTTCTGGTATTTTTCAGTTTAAAGGTACCAAATTGGATGATTGAATATCACAATGTGTGTTCAGGTGGTAATTTTAGTATTTTGAGGGCCCTAAAGTATATTTTTAATGAATCAAACTTCTGTCCTTACATTACCGAACAGTGAAGTATTTAACTTCTTGTGATTATTATACCAAAAGACATATTTTTTTCAAATAAGTGTAATACTCTTTGAACATTAAGGAATGGATTACGAGCCAATATAACATGATATTCCTTTTAGATTGACAGAGATCGGATCATAACTGAAGAACATGAAAATCCATGTCCGTTTTGCTGTCCTTCCGTTACCGGCCTCATTAGTGTCAATATTTAATACACGTAATGTAAAAAAAATGTTTTTAAAATAGTAAATCAGAGGTGTTCCACCAAGAATCTCAGAAATGTAATTTGCAATGATGAATCATAAACAGCATCCTGGAATTATTTGATTAAATTTCAAAAATTGACAGAGATCCGATCATAACTGAAGAACATGAAAATCCATGTCCGTTTTGCTGTCCTTCCGTTACCGGCCTCATTAGTGTCAATTTTTAATACACGTTATATAAAAAAAAAAATGTTTTTAAAATAGTAAATCAGAGGTGTTCCACCAAGAATCTCAGAAATGTAATTTGCAATGATGAATCATAAACAGGATCCTGTAATTATTTGATTGAATTTCAAAAATTGACAGAGATCCGATCATAACTGAAGAACATGAAAATCCATGTCCGTTTTGCTGTCCTTCCGTTACCGGCCTCATTAGTGTCAATATTTAATACACGTTATGTAAAAAAAAATGTTTTTAAAATAGTAAATCAGAGGTGTTCCAAGAATCTCAGAAATGTAATTTGCAATGATCAATCATAAACAGGATCCTGGAATTATTTGATTGAATTTCGAAAATTGCGTCTGAATGTCCTTCCGTTACCGTGGAATTGCCCCACTGCAGTTCGCCAGTTGCAGTCGCAAAATAATAATTAATGGCATTAATGCACACATCCTGGCCCAATGACCAGAACAATGGTGATGATCCTCTCAAGTGGACAATTTACATGCAATTTAAACTTATACGCTTAAGATAAACATACAGTTCATACACTCGTTCTGTTCAACGGTTGATCACTATGTTTTTAGGATGCATCGGTAAGCAAAACAGGGTTGAGGCCGACGAAGGGGTAGAACAGGGCTAATGGGAGGCGTGGGTATGCTGATTTTGTCGGCCTTCTAGTTTGCAAATGTATTTAATCCGCCGAGTAGGTCATAATTATGCGTTTGAGCACAAGAGGGCGACATTTCGAATTGTCCAGATGTAATTTTGAGTGCATTATTTGTTTCGATTTGCAATATATGGTAATTTAAATCATATCACTTATTTTGGGGCTATCACCCTTATTAGTATCCCCAAATATAATCCAACTAACTTGTGTTTAGTTTAATTGATGGTATGATGTCTATAGAATATGGTGATAAAGTTTTAGACAATAATTCAATCTACAAGTGGTTTAATTTTACTTTCTTTTTATTTGGATGTATTTATTGACGGATATATATGATGTGTGTGTAGTTGCGTTTGAATTTCTTTTCATTTTCTTTGTTTTCTCAGAAGTAAGATTTACAGAAAGTGTGATGTGGTTTGACACGTTTATCTGAAGTACGCCTCATGTGAATGAGCTGAAACTTTTCACGATGCTTTATAAATAGATATTCTAACATCGTAAGGAGTTTTTTTTTAATAATTATCATGTACGGTTTTCGAGTAATTACTTCATGAATACATAATTAGGCCCCCCCCAAAAGACGAACAAATTATTAATAAAAAAAATAAGGTGATTATGTTAACAAAAAACTCCAAACGATTCTAGAAAATCTTGTTATGCTTCTTGTGGCCAAATTTGGAAGTGATTGGATGTTTAGATTGGACAGGAGAGTTAGCGAAATGATTGACCTTGAACGGGCCTTAATTTTGCTGATTATAGTAATGAGATGCGTGTGGTGTCGGATTGACTTACTTGACTTGTGCCGTCCACACCATCGCCTGGATGTGTGATGGCTTCTGTTTCACAATGTCTTGCCACATCTTCCTGTCTTCGGTCAATCTTTTGGCTCGAGTAAGAGAATGTATGCGTCTAGTAGCACAGTCCTCTTTTACACAGTCTGTCCACATTTTGGCTGGTCCTCTTGGTCGGTTACCATGATGTATTCTACCGTTGAGGAGTATTTGTGGATATTATTGGGGGTTCATTCGATTGACATGTCTAAAGTATCTCAATCTTTTGGTAGTGACTTTATCGTTCATCGTTTCATCCATATTTAGGTTGTTCCGAATGAATGTGTTCCTGAGCCTGTCAAGTCTAGTTACTCATGATTCTCCTTAGGCATGTCATCTCAAAAGTGTGTAGTCTATTGGCATCAATCTTTTTGAGGGTCCAGGTTTCAGCACCGTAGAGGAGGATGGATAGTACAAGTACTTTAGACAGTTCTACTTTCGTTGTACAGCATTTGTCCTTTGCTGACCAGATTTGGTTAACCCTAAAAAGGCCGGGCTATTTGAGGTCTTCCTACGGCCGGGGGGGGGGGGGGGGGGGCATTATGGCCCCCTCCCCCCCCCCCTCCCCCCCCCCCCTCCCCCCTTAAGATCTCGGCCGCGGAGCGGCCGGCCGATCGCCGTGAACAATTGCACGCATGATAAGTGAAGTGTATATAATACAATGGTAATTTAAATTTGTTGAAAAATTCATTAATTTGCATATTTATGAAATTTATGCAAATAAGGTCATAAATTTCAAATCATTACCCATAAATCACATATTCTTCATAATTAAACTCTGGTTTTCACTACATATATTCTTTAGAGCATTTGGAATAATAATACGACAACAACATTTGGAAGAGCCAGGTTCTTCCTTATGTTTTCTATTGATTTTATAATTTCTTATGTATTTCTTTGTTTTTTTTCTAACAAAACACTCGTTTGATCATAGTCCGTTAAGGAATATTATAATACAAGTCACATGCGATGACTGTAAGCCCGAAAGACTTATTGGCATAATTGGAAAAAAAGCACATCAAATTATAACCTAACCAGGCACCTGGCATACTCTCGTGACAAATTCATGAGTAGCACTCATTATTACGATACAAACATATGGGTTTGCACTTACCTAATTTCAAATTCTTTGACTACAAGTAGACAGTTGTCCACCTCCAAAATACATGTTTCAATTGATAGATACCCAAATTTCGCAAAATAACCCAGAATTTGGATGGAAAGATGAGCGCGGGGATCCGCGAGCCCGCGACTAAGACACTATGAAAAAGCCAAATTTTGTGAGAAATACACAGCAAACAGGCGATGCCGGCGAGATGCGAGCGACCGCGGGAACGATACGAACACAATTGTTGTGTACACTGGAGTGCGCGCAGCACTAAATTGAATTATGGGATCGCCGATTAGCTTCCGGGGTCATCATTTCAGTGCGATCAGTTGGAATATCAGCACGGACTACAGTAAAAAATCATCAATTTGGGGTAAGTTATTCTTCTTTTTTTATCAAATTATATTCAATGTTCCAAACGTTTATTAACTAAAGGTACTTTGGAGCGAAACAAATTCAAATAATGTTTTTGTTAAAGGTGATTTTTCACCTCGTCGCATATCTACGGTAACATTTTGAGCGTCTAATCGTTACAGTTAATAAAATTCATGCAAAACCATTTTGGTGTTTTTCAGCAAATGTTATTTGTTCACTGGGCTTGGGGAATGGGGACGGGATTATAAGCAATCATAACAACAACAGAACAGAGTAACATGGTGTGGGTTATACAGGGTGGCCCAGAAATAACGGAACGGGGCACTTCCCAAAATAAAGTAACGAAATGTCCATCGGATAGGGTGTCCTTTCCAATGAACAACGATAACAAGAAAAGTAATTTTGGACGTGTAGTTTTTGTTTTAGGGCGCTTTAAGTGAGACCATGTCAGGTTCCTATTTTTGTAAATTTTTACCAAGTCAGTGTCTGATAAATGAGTCTTACTGCCCATCATACTAGTGACCAATTAAAATTAACAAGAATAGTAACCTGACATGGTGTCACTCAAAGCGCCCTAAAACAACAACTACACGTCCAAAATTACTTTTCTTGGTATCGTTGTTCATTGGAAAAGGACACCCTATCCGATGGACATGTTCATTAATTTTTGTTACTTTACTTTGGGAAGTGCCCCGTACCGTTATTTCTGGGCCACCCTGTATAGAACGTAATATTGAAAAAGGGACCATAAACAATAGAGCATACCCTGTCCCCATGTTAAACACGCACTAGGACGTCATGGTAAGATGGCACAATTAATATAATGTAAATGAGCTTTAATTATATCATATATTACGAATTTAATGTTAACAACGTAATCATGGTTATGGGGAATGCCTTAGTTCCATTATAAAAAAGTTGTATGTCAATATATATGATTTGTTGGTAGTACTGTGTGCAGTTCAAAGAAGTTGACTCCGATTGCAAAGTCCAACAAGATAAACATGCAGGTCGACACAATGATATTACCATGGTTAAGGCATCTATCAAAATAAACATATCGTTATTTATATCAGTACAAATATATACGTTTTACAAACACAATAGATACTTGGAAAAATAGCGCACCCTGCCAGCATAGTTAAATGAGCAATGCCATGTATTTAAATGATATAGGTATCTAAGCAAGCAATACAAATATATTAATTTACCTTTGAACTGAGAACAAAAACGGCTCTATTTTGTTTTTAATTATAACGGGCCTTATAGTGCAATCAGTGAATGGCGTTGCCGGAAAAAGGGAAGTGATGGAATGGGATACCACACATTTGTATGTACATTATATTATATTGTATTATATATTATATTATATTATATTGATGCGCATAGACAAACTCGGTCTGGTTTGGGCGTCATTGTGTGGGAATTGTTGATAGTCTATTTATATTGTACGTACCTTCTGTTTGCGTGTGTAATATGCATCATTAGCATATTGTAATACAAGTACATCCATGGCGGAATAAATGGGCATCCATAGTCGAGATTGACTGTATTTACGGGAATCAATTAATTTGTCAGATTTCAATCAGGTTCATTGATCTAAACCAAACACAAAAAGTAATTTCCCCCTATAAACAACAGCTCATAATTTCATAACCAGGAATCGTTTCAAGCTCAAATAATAATGGTAGTTAGGACATTAATGTGTATCAATTAATTCATGTTTGAGTAAGCAGAAATTAGAAAGAAAATCATAGGCCTACTTCTTCAAAATTCGGAAAAGGCAATATCATAACTACAGCTAACTGAATATGGAGCAATTTTGAATTGCACTGTTTTACAATTGCAATTAATGTATTTAACCACATGTGCCGTCACACTCTCAACGTGGATATAATTTCCAACAGCATAGTTCAACAAACCAAAAAATGGGTAATTTTGTATTAAATGTATTAAGTGGTAAACATCATGTGCATAACAATGTATAGATAGTGTAGTAAGATGACATCTTGAAAGAATTATCGGTTATGACATGCAAACGAGTTGTTTATAGGGGGAATTATTGTTCGTGTTTAGTTTATAATTAGAATATTGGAATATTGCATCGTGTTTGCTCTGGCGCCTACTAAACAAATTATAAATTCAGGGGCAAAGGTCGACGACAATAAAATATCGAACAGTTCATTGTGTTCTGTAAATTGCGGACTAGTACAACACAAACATACCCGATGTACAACGAAGAACGATATGGCAATGAACGTGACACTGTAATGCAGCGGTCTAACGATACGTAATGTGTACGTTTGTATGTGCATGCAAACTGGCAATCTCGATCTGGTTGACTAATCATGGTTTGCGCATCATAATTTTGTGGAACTTGGTGATATTCTAATCATTCATGTATTATATTGATTATAGTCGCATTCTGTTGGCAATTATGAGATTCTGGAGTAACTTTAAAGGGGTAGAACAGTTTTGGCTAAGTTACCAAAACCTGCGCAGTCAAATTTAAAACTAATAGTTATAACTCCACCATGCTCGAAAGGTATACAAAATTACAAACGACTAAGTAAAAAGTCTGTTATCATTCAAAAAGAGCCTTTAAAACACAAGAGGGCACTTTCTGAAAATGTACTGGTTCTAACCTGTTTGTCATACAAACTTATCAATGTGACGTTTTGTAACATAAAAAAAAGAGTAAGCATTAACAAACCAACATTAAATCATCGAATAAATTTGGGCCAACGATTAAATATATTGATTGATTTTTATAGCCATTTTTGAACCGATTTTGACCAAATAAAGTTTATTCTGCCATTAAAATTGCATTTCTTTAAAATTCGACACTCAGTTTTCCATTACCTCACACAAAAAATGTGTTGTGCAGCGCCCTCTCTACCAAAATTGAATTACCCCTTTAAGTACCTTTTCTGAAAATATGAATTTTCATCCAATAAACATGATTATAATTATTACAGCGCTTGATTGGACGCCGACATTTGAAGCAGCCATTTTCTAACTCTTCTATAAGATTTAGACGTGTCACAAGTATTAAGCGTTAATTGTTCTACATGTTTTGCTTAGTCCGTATATGACACATTGTAAAGGTAATAATTTATTGTCTAGTATGTCATCTAATGATCAGCTCACCCCTTCGTTTTGTGGAGAAGGGTCACAAATATTGCATAATTTGCCTCATAGATTATCGAATGCAGATAGAAGGCATACTGTAATGTAATCTAGTCTATTCTGGACCAATTTCAGATTATACTTGCAGTATAACGTATGTATACCAATACTTTCAGAATTGTATAAAGAAGTATGTTCCACAAAGGTAACTTGCTTCTTAGATACTTTACCATTACGAATTACCATAATTATTGGATACTTTAAAGTGACAGGCCCTCTTTTACGAAACCTCTTAACAGTTTCCAGTTGACGGATGGGGATAAATGTAACACACATAACAAAATCAGTTCGAACAGCCCTGTAATTTGGATTCTACGAATGAAAAACGAATGCGTCCCTCCATCAAACTATTTATCGTTAAATAAAGGAGTTAAACTGATTTAGCATAATATTACAACAATATTGTACTTATTCTTGTAAAGGTATTGTGAAGCCGAAATTGGTAAAGGTATGTTACGGAAAAAAATCTAAAAAATGAAGAACATATAATTACATGTAGTCAGTTTAAGTGAGGTTTGGTTATTTTGTTTAGTATTCGCGTATGCCGATGTTTGATCTGTGCGCGGGTCACGTAACTAGCGCGTGTCACGTAGGGGTCACGCACAGCAACATGGTACTCCGTGGAATCTGTGTAGTCAGTTATTGCACGCATTAAGAGCATTGCCTTTATTCTAAACATAACACCGCCTATGTCCAACCTTCCTATTATACATTATGACAATGTTCCCAATATCTTAATTCCATCCTTCTTTGATCCACCTAACACGGTTATTACACGAAAAGCGGTCGCATATAGAATAGTTGCGAACGCAATCAATGCTCTTCACCGAAGCCTCTAACTGCAAGCGGTACACGGCTGACACCATCGCTGTAGTGAGGCGGCTGTTTCCACCAGAGTCCGGAGTCGATATAGATGACTACATCTCCGGGGATGGTCTGAACCAGTACACAGGGTTCAGCAGCATCGATGACATTTGCGATGAGGTTGGCGCCAACTTCGATTACGGTAAGTACCAGTAATGTTGATTAAAAAGTGGAATACATTCATACTGACACAACAATTCTAAGGCTGAAGCGAAATTGCTTTTGGTGATTGGAATGGTATCTTTTACAAAGCAAATGACCCACATCTGGAAATTAGGGCGTGTACTGAACAAGAGAGCCACACTTGTTTTCAATACCACCACACGATACAATAGGATTTGTATAATATTCCCATTACCTAATTTTCATTCGGAGCTTACGCCTTTTGTTAAATCCACTTAAGCTGTACAAAATCAGTTTAACGATGCAGGGTTGTTCGTTACTGTGTGCGCTAGTCCGAGTTGAACCTTGACCGCACCGCGCAACACTGAAATGTTGTATGTTTATGGTCACCCGATACGAATTGCATCCTCGATGAGCATTAGGTACTTTGGAAATTCTGTTCAATATTGAATGAACCCTTTTGTAACACATCCAACATGTGTTGGAAGAACGTCCAATAAGGATTGGACACTATGTTACATTAGTGATTATGACGTGTATGTGTATATTAGACTCGTAGACCAGTCGACTGATGATCAATTTGGTGTATTTTCTATTTGGTGTTATTTCTTGGAAAACTAGTGTACCAGGAGGCTAATGAGCCCTATTCGGCCCGCGTGGCGTGGCATTGTGGGGGGGGGGGGGGGGGGGGGGGGGGGGGAGGGGGGGTGCGGACGGGTACTGGGAGATTGGCTTCACCTAGCCTAGCGCGCAGGACTAGCTCTAGTATTGAACAATTATTTACTGATCTCAAATAATGTGCTTAGGGAGTCAATGGAAAGGGAACATTTATGTTGTTACAAGTGTGTGTGTCTTTATGGTCATGCAAGGGCCGGATGTTTGTATTCAACTGAACTGCCAAATTACCATGGCATGGTTATAATGCTGGGTCGGTTTGAGCCCCTAAGGCCTTACCCCAATTCTGACGGTTCGTCCACACCGTACCGGGGGAGTGGAAGGGGCGAGGACTGGAAGATCGGCTTCACCTAGCCTAGCGCAGGATTAGCTCTCCTAGTATTGAACAATTGACTGATCTCAAACTAATGCTTATGGAGTCAATGGAATATTGATGTTTATGCTGTAGGTAGGTCAGGCATGGGCCGGCCGGATGTTTGTATTCAACTGAACTGCCAAATTACTATGTCATGGTTATAAGGCTGGGTCAGTTTGAGCCCTTTACCCCATTCTGACGGTGCGTGTCGCGCCGCAAACCTGCAGCGAAGCGTCAGCGCTAGCTAGCCCGGAAGGTTCGGCTAGCTAGCAGCTGCCCGCGATCGCTGCTAGCTAGCTCTAGCTAGCTACCAGCGTACTATATGAATCGTATACCGAAACTGAGGCAGCTGAGCTGGGGCACCATGAAAAGGCGTGATTGTCTCGAGATTGGGAATGAACATTTTTGCTATTATGCTGATTGCTGGACCCTAACTTTCAAGTCTATGCAGGCTTAAGACGAGCTGTGCCTGTGGTAAGTAAATCCAAATACAAAACGTGTTCTATCTTGGCCGATTAAAGTAAATTACCCATTTATGATTTATGTCCAGTTGGGCCAATAAATTGGCCCGTTCACGTGAGACTGAGTGGACCGATTGAATTGAGTGACCCCCACATCGGCACACTAAAACATTCCGACAGTTTAAGACTTAACAATTGTAAAAATTTATTGAATTTGTACTCACACATTGAGAAAATAATCCAGATTCCCGATGCGATGATCACATTTGTGATGTATTAATTATATTTTGAGATACCGCCTTCGAACGCGCGCGTTTTTTTTGCTTCACGACACAAGTTCGAAGTGTTTTAATACCGTCACCCCCTCAACTCTCGTTGACAATGCACGCAACCCCAAATTTCTTGTGCGATGTTAATTTTATTGGCATAATTTCACAAATTTACTCGTAGCGGACGATCTACGCATTATTCCTCCTCAAAATTTCGACCAGTTTAATTTTTAAGGGTAGCGCGCATCATCAGACATCACATGCGCAATTTTTCACAACACGCGCAAAAACAAATATTACGCGGTGTGCCAATATTAAAAACAGTGCCGATGTGTAGTAGTACAACTACCATACCTTTGTAGATGTGAGTTGGCCTTGTGCCTTTGAAGTTTGCCTGACCGGTGACCCGGCCTGGCCCTGGTCCGGCCGCGCATATTTTTTTAACACTGTCCTTTTCGCCCAAAGCGCGCTGGTAAGCCCAGACTAGCGCCTGATCTAGCGATACAATTTCTATGCATCAAATTGCAAATTGTGCGACTCTGCGATATCGATCTAATTAAAGTCCAAGGGCGAGGGTGACCATTAATTAGTGGCCGATCTCGATGCGGACTACGACCACGAATATGAGACTAGGAATGTTCATCTAGGTGTAGATGCAATACACTCACAGTCATGGTGTGTTAAACAAAGATTTTATTGAGGAAATGGCTAGGCTTTTGATGCGTAGAAATGGTATCGCATACAGCAGACGCTAGTCGCATGCAGCAGGCTAGTCTTGGCTTACCAGCGCTTGGGAACTACAGTGTAAACAAAATATGCGCGGCCTGGCCGCATCTATTTTTTTCTGTACCATTAGCATTAACGCGTCAGTTTTCCTCAAAAACTTGTGAAAGCGTGCTGGTAAGTCAACTTTCATTCCAATTTAAACACACAAAAAGAGGTATTTAAAAAAGTGATTTCAGCAGTAAATAATGCTTATCAAATTTATAAGCTTAAAAATTACAAATTTATATTGCTTTAGCAATTAAACATTGCTTAATCCAACATGTTATGGATTTGCGTTTAGACAACCATCAATACAATTTCAAGTGAAGTGCTAGGAAATTCCTCTTCCTATCCCAAATTGATTACAAAAGCTCAATGAGGTGGTGATCCTTAAACATTTTTTTAAATATCATATTCGGATGTCAATGTCAGCTTTAATTAAAACTACCTTCATGTCTGTGTTTCAGGACAGAACAAGAACTGGGCTGTTCTCGCTTACCTGAGCCTGCGCACCATACTGGGACTGCACACCGAGCTAGAGTACTGCCAGATGGAGAGGGGACATACCCGATGTCTGGTAGATGGCGGGTTTGGCAGAATCAAGCAACTCTATCGAAGGTATTTATTTGATTTTGCCTTGATAGGCAGTAGAATACAGGGTGGCCCCCAAAAAAGGGAACAGGGCCCTTCCCAAAATGAAATGATAAAATGATTATGTCCATCGGATAAGGTGTCTTTTCCAATGAAAAACAATACCAAGAACAGTCCATTCGGCGTGTAGTTTTTGTTTAAGGACGCTGTGAGTGACACCATGCCAGGTGCCCTCTTTTGTCATTTGTCGGTGCTAGATAGATCACACTTACTGCCCGCCATAGCATTGAAGAGCAAGCATTACGCGCACAAACTACTCGTCCAAAATTACTGTTCTTGGTATCATTTTTCATTGGAAAGGACACTATCTGATGGACATTTTTAGTACCATATTTTGGGAAGTGCTCCTTTCTGTTATTTGGGGCACCCTGTATAGTGTCAGCCTTTTGGATAGTGTCAAGACTTTTTCTGGCTTCTATAACCCTCCATGAAATTCTGTTAATTTTGGTTTTTAAAATATAATTCACGGTGTCTTCAAAATCATGTAATGAAATATTGTTTTTTAAATAGTGTTGTCTATTATAGTGATTACTATAAAAAAAAAAAAATATTATCAAGCGATACATTTCTGCCAAGTTCTAAATAGATCATACATGACCCCTTGTAAAAGGCTGACACTACTTTAAATCTGAAGTTATCTTGAAATGTGCTATGGTTAAACCATGAACTGATATACATGTATATGGATTTTTTTTGCCATTGAATAAATTAGACGATACTGTGATTTCATCTAGAAATGAAGAATAGTATGTAAATCAATTTTAATATTAAATACCTACAACGTGTTGCATGTCCTGTTATATCTTGAGTACTGAGGCTGAAGTAATTAAGTATAATTTTTTTTCATTTGCTATTGAGTACAAGTATTTTTGATATTCAAACTATTCATGCATTTCAGGTCTGACTGTAACAGCCTAGGAGAGTTTGCAGAGGTGGTGGACAAGTCCTCATCCTTGAGTGTCCCCAAGCTATACAACAGTGGTCAGGGATGGCAGTGGCATGACTGGAAGGGCTTCCTGTCCAAATACTTCAGGAAATTAACTGGTATCCGGAAGTATGCGTACTTCCGATTCAGCCAAGACAAGCCGGGTATTGTCTATGTTCGTGAGAGGATCGGAGATGAGGAAATGGCCAGAAGCTTGATGAAGAGGGGTGTGGAGCCACCACATGCGATGTGCCCGGCCATACTGAAGCCTCCGGGACTTAGTTTAGACCGCCAGAACTATCTCTTCAAGCAAAATTCGGCCATTTGTCAGGCCAGCCTGTCGGGATCTGACCTGCCTGAGCCTCAGAGACTAAGATCTACTGAACAGTAGATCGAGCTTGTCCTTAGGCAACCTCTCCAAATAGAACAAGTTATCACACGGGTGATATTCAACTTGTCCAACAGTGGACAAGCATTAGCCCTCACAGACATTTTTGTTTAATGATGAATTGTGATACTTTGTTTCTTCCATGAAAATTTTCACACCAAGGTACACCAAGGCATATCAGCTTTTTTCACATTTTGTTGTATGTCCCCTTTAAAGGGACAGGCCCTCTTTTACAAAACGTCTGAACAGTTTCCAATTGACGAATGGGGATACAGATCGAATAGCCCTGTAATTTGGATTATATGAACGAAAAAACGAATTTGTTCCTCCATCAAACTATATTTAGGTCAATAAAGGAGTTTAAATGATTTAGCATAATATTACAACAATATTGTACTTTTTCTTGTAAAGGCATTGTGAAGCCGACATTTGTCACGGGAAAAGATCTAAAAAAAATAAGAATATAATTATAATGACATGTAGTCAGTTAAAGGGAGGTTTGGTTATTCTGTTTAGTATTCGCTTATGCTGTTGCTATTTGTGCGCGGGTCACGTAGCTAGCGCGGGTTACGTAAGGGTCGCGCATAGCAATGTGGTACTCTGTGAATCCGTGTGCGAACTTTCTCACCGGGTGAATACATGTATAATGCACAATTAAATGTTGGATGACATTGATTAGTTTTATGTCTATAACTCCCGAAAAAGAGATTTCAAGCCCTAATTTTTCAGGCATGCTGTTAAATGACATTTTCTTTCACATAAGACAATAACCTTGCAACTTTTGAAATTTGGCTTGCAAAAGAGAGCCTCCTTTAAAGGGATCTAGTAACTTTGTTGACACGTGCAAAAAGTGATGAATGGTTGATGCAATGTATATTGTTATCTGATATGTCCCATCAAATGGACGTTGCATGGCAGAGTAATGAGCAAAAATGCAAAGTGATATTCACTAACTCACTGCACTCACTTTGTACACGGTTTCAACTCCAACAGAGTTTTATTATCTGAACACTTCAATCGTACATATCTTTTTTAACAAAAGGAAAATTTGAAATAACCGAAACCTGTCCCATGATTGTATCGTCAATACGAATACAAGGTATGAGGGAACCGCTTGAATTCAAATTGGATTTTTAGGATTCGGGCTATGTTACTAAGTCCCTTTAAAAAGAATGTTTTACCATTTTTATATACTGTATATTGACAGAACGAGGCAAACCATGGTTTTTCTCTTTTTCTGTATGTCGCCACAATGTTAATCTATACTTATAGGGTGACTAAATTACAAATGCATGTTGACTTTGTTGATCTGTAATAATGAATACATCACATATCTTTGTCATATTTTTTTTATGTTATTTTTTTCTTTTACTTATATTCTACCTGCTAAGCTCCATTAAGAAAATAGTGCATTCAGAGCTTGGAATTGCCAGATCTTTATGTTAGATAAGGTACCTTATATATATATACATATATTTTTTGTATTAGTTCCTGTACAATCAATATACTATTCTGTCCAATATTAAAGGGATAGTTGAGTTTTGGTCAAACTGAATTTTAGTAACCAAAACGTGCATCATAACAGTACAAACTAAAAGTTATAACTTCACATGCTCAGCAATAAACGACTAAGTAAAAATCTGTTATCATTCAAAAAGAACCATTACAACTCTAGAGTTGGTTACCAGCATTTTTCATACGAAATTGTGCATGGGATGTTTTGTTAAAATAATTATTAAATAGATATGTCATCAACAACTATTTAAAACCCTCTATTGAATTTGTTGAAAGAAGTGTGCATGTATTTATTGTATGTATTTTTAAACCTCTTAGCGTGCCAGGGATGTTAATGCTCTATGTCAATTGTGTGCATTATAACACGCAAACATGCGAGTCAAGATAATGCCTGGCAAGACAATATTTAAATAAAATATTTTGAATTCAAATTTTAAAACTATGAGATAATTTGATCCTATTTTCATGTCCATCTCAAATATCTTGATGTTTGAAGAAGAATATCTGTATACATTCATCTGCATTCAAATAACCTTTATTCGTCTTATGATAATGGAATGTGTTAAGGTTGCGTTTATATTTTAGTTTTCATTTCTTTTATTATTTTCTGTACATTAATAAATGATTTCATTTTCATTTGTACAGGGTTTAATATTGAAATGCCTATATGGTTCTGTGCATTTTTTCCTCATCCCAAATCCTGTAAGAGTTATGTTGCTACGGTAACAATGATGTAAATATGTAAATTAAAAAATATATATATTTTTTCAATCTTGATATCCAGAGCTTCTTTGTATGACTTGAAAATTCTTGGTTGTCTGGGTTGTGTTCGGTGACTGACTTGCATGTAATTGGGTGTGATATACATGTGTGTAGAGGATAAAAAAAGAGAAAAACACAAATGATTTGTTATCCACTAGAGTGGTGAAATGTGACGTCATCAAAGGTCTATTAGAATTTCTCAATTTGAACTTCATTTTTCGAAAGAGCATAACAAATAATGTCCAAATGTCAAAAATAAATTGAATATGTTAAGTATTGGCTGAGATATGCAGATCCGAATTCATTTTAATTCAATGGGCAAGCAGTGTTATAATGCTTTGGTTCATAAAGTTATGAACCAGAGCACTGTAACACTGTTTGCCTATTGGAAAAACAAATTATTTGAATGGCATATCCCATGCCAAACTTTACATATTCAATTAATTTTCGACATTTGGACATTATTTTTGATGCTCTTTCGGAAAATGAAGTTAAAAATGAGAAATTCTAAAAATAGATTTGTATGACGTCATAGCTTCTGTAATGTATGGTCTGTAAACACTTGGTTGTCATGGTAACAAGACATGTACTTGTTTTTTAGTGGGGGGGGGGGGGGGGAGGCAGGGTTCATGTCACTCAATCTGTAAAACAAGTTAGAAAAGATGGTCTCTTTTTAAAAAATTATATGCATTATCTCTAATCCAGTAGTCTGTAAGAAATCGGTTACCATGGTTACCATAATAATTATTTCATTATTTTTATTCTTTTTAGATTTGTTATCCATTCAACAATATCTGAACTTCAACTTCGTGTATGCTTGACAGATATGGGTCGTGTAGTGAAGAAGGGATGACTATTATGAGTGTATGCGTTTGTGTGTGATTTGCATGCGCAGTGGGGAGAGAGAAACTTGCAGAGAAGTTACACAATAGCAGAATTGGGGGCAAAACAGATTTTTTTCAATTACCCGATTTTGACACTTAGGAGTGGAATTTCGGAAATTTTTTTGCATATCCACAAACTATAGAGTTTGTACTTTCATTTGGTAGTGAAAACTAATTTTTGGTATTTTATGGCCTAAGGGCCCTTTTTACGCGTCGCGGCCCATATGACATCATGCACATCACAATGATATAATAATCCGTGCACGGGTGGGAGGACTCATCAGTTGCTCCCCTACTGACAACACGCCTTGCCAGCGCGCCAGTATATGGCAACAATCCCTCATGTTATGAAGGTGATTTTGTCCAAGTACGGATGCTTTTCATGTTTGAGGAACATTAATATGAAAGCAGAATGTATGCTAAGCTTTTTTCTCTCGTTTGTATGATCTCTGCAAAATGTCTTCATCATGTTAACACATATCTTATTTATTTTCATGATTTTTGTGTGATTTAAAACAGAGTTCAAGCAGTTGATTCCCAGTTTATTTTGCTTATGAATCAAAGATGTCTCACCCTAACCAAACATTATTACATGTACTGTACTTACCTTAATCCTAAACCTAAACCATGAATACTTTCACTATAGGTTTCTTATAATCCTTGGAACAACTGTTCATTGAGCAAGTGTGGTGAAGCCAGTAATTGTTTGACATCCTTTAATATAATGCATGAGTTGTGTCTTGTGCATCATTTGAAGTTTGAATGGTATTGAGCTACTATTTCTTGCCTAAAGTTTTGTTTGTGACAGATCGCATGAAGTTATGAACCATTGGGTAATTCTGAATCTCAACATGTAGTGTTTATTTTTTTTTAGAATAGCTGACATAATTATGTACAATTTTGTATTCCTAATTGGTCAAATCAAGGTAAGTGCTTTAACATTCAATACATGTGTGAGTTGTACTCATTAAAGGGATCTAATTACTTCGTTGACAAAAAGTAATGAGTGAAAATGTCTATTGGTGTGATCTGATATGTCCAAAAAGTAATGTGTGAAAATGTCACGTTAATTGGTGTTCTTGGGGGCTGAGAAATAAGCAAAAAGCAAAGTGATATTTACTAACTCATTGCACTAACCTTGTACACGGATGCAATTATCCCGTAGACAATTTCTATCAATCGCTTTTTTATAATGTTCGGGGGCTTTTTCTTGGCATTCTTGGGTCAAGTAGGTCCCTAGAACCAGGGTACTATTGTAATCGCTCAAGTAAGTTTGAGGAGCTTTATCTGGCATTTGGGTTAAATCACCCCTAGTCCTCTAGTGTACCTTTTCACTAGTTCAAATGTTTTCTCTTTCTCTCTTCTTTCTTTATCATGTGGCAGTTAGCACCCACAGAGCCAAGAAGGCCCTCATCCAAGAGTACGACGTTTCCCAGAACGACCTCCCCCAACCACCGTCCCCAGAAGACGTAGCCCCCATCGCAGACGACCAGCCCACTTCCCCCTCCCACTCTCCATCAACGCTGATGTGCACCTTGATTCGGACTGGGATCTAAACAACAGGACAATAATGCAGTAACTGAACAGGATGATGTTGATGAAGTGAATATAACATGTTGAAGATTATCCAGCGTGGAAATGATGTATTCCGAACGACCTCCATCCGGCCCCTCCATCTCCCCCTACCCGCTCACTGTAATGCCGATGCGCATTTTGATACAACAACAAGTTAGGAAAGATACTAAACAGGATGATTTTGATGAAATGTATATCACATGTTAAAGATTATCAAGCGTGTGGATGTTGGCTCCCCGCAGACCCCCCCCCCCCCCCCCCCCCCAACAAGGGACCCACCACCCCTTCCAAGCTCATCCTCAATGCAGTTGCGCACTTGCGCACTTTGATTCGGACTTGGGTGTCCAATATGCGGGAACATGATCATGTTAAAATCCAAGATAGGGACGATGTGGATGAAATTAATATCACACGTTACAGGTCAATACAGCACATGAACAACAGAGAACAGCCTCATTTAATCTCACAATATACTAAACATAGCCATTTGAAATATTTGGTATGAACATAATATGCATTTTATGTTCTGCACTATAATGCTATCGTTCTTTCAGCCATCCCGTCTTTACCTTTGTAAATTGTACGTGCGGTCAAAGTTTCTTACTTTGGAACTCTCCAAAGTGATGCATTAACTTTAAAAAAATATTTCCAAAGTGATATGTGAGCTGGTTATCGTATACACATATTATTGTTAAATTATTTTGAATGATGTTTGATAGTTTCATAGAGAAGGAACACTGTCACTCAATAGAAATTGGCAACTGATGTCAGACCTCATCATGTACTATTGTCCATTGGTTTTGACAATGTAGAAATTTAAGGAGGCCTTTGACACACCATAACCCAATTCCTACTCTATTTGCCATAAACAAGTAACAATTAAAATGTTACAACTCCAAGTAGTTTTGAGTGAATTTGACAGAGTTAACGAGTCACTCTTTAATCCTCTTTTAAGCGTATCATGTTGTTAGCATTGATGCTCTTTTTCACCTGACCACAGTTCGTTGCAATATTAAACTAACTCGTTTATTAAATTCGCCAATACTAATAGTCTGGATCAATAATACAGACAGTGTTAAACACGTCTACGAATTAAACATTTAATTTTTTTAGTGACTGGCTGACTGTATCCGCTTTCGAAATCGAGAAAATATGATACTGTATAATTATTAAGATTAGTTTATTCTCAAATATGTTCGCTTATGAACATTAAAAACGTGGTATTTATATTTGTGGTATTTATGGTATTTATTTTATGATTATGTAGATCTTATGTATTGCTCTTGTAAATCATTAGCATATCAATATGTCACACACCGTAGAACACCATCGTCAAGCACCCCCAAGCACCAATATGCATCTTGCTTTTAAAGAGCGCCCGCTCTCTGTCCAAACGGGAAACTTTAATCAAGAATGCAAATAATGGTGAGGAATATTCATGAGGATAATTATGGAGGTGAATCTCATGGAAACGTCTTTAAAAGCAAGATGCGTATAGGTGCTTGGTGGGTGCTTGACGATGGTGTTCTACGGTATTGCTTGTAATAGACCGCTTCTGTAATGTATGCAAATAATATGCGTATGACGTCAGACTCCCCGTTGGCAAGCTTAACAATAGTAACTAGGTCCGGCAAGCTCCGGCAAACCTAGCTTGCCGGACCTAGTTACTATTGTTAAGCTTGCCAACGGGGAGTCTTACGTCATACGCATATTATTTGCATACATTACAGAAGCGGTCTATTGTGTAGATATACAGTATAATATCGGATGCATTTAGGAATATGATTACATGACTAGCTAATTGAAAAGAAAATTGTGATTAAAAGTGAGCAAAGAAAAATGGGATTCCAACGGGATTCGAACCCGAGACCTCCCGATTGCTAGACCGGTGCTCTACCGACTGAGCTATAGAAAACCCTACGACGGCGTTCATCCCAGAAACCCCTTAATTCATCATTGCTCAAGTAGTCAGAAGCTTTATAAACCTGACATCAACCCGAAGCGAATTAAAATCAACTTGGGGATAAATGCGAGGGATCGCCGAAGCGATTCAGCTTTTTGTAATAATAATTCAAACATATAGGGAAACTGACCAAGAATGTATTGTGATTAAAAGTGAGCAAAGAAAAATGGGATTCCAACGGGATTCGAACCCAAGACCTCCGGATTGCTAGACCGGTGCTCTACCGACTGAGCTATAGAAAACCCTACGACGGCGTTCTTCCCAGAAAATTAGTAGCCTCATGTAAGACATGTTAATTATGTGTTATGTCTAGGACTCGTGGGTACGCCTATGATTGTGCCTGTTTCGCTTCAAGAATCATTGTGTGCACACAGAAAAACTTGGGGAGTTTGTTGACTTAATATTTTCATCTTTTAGGCTCCTAAAAATTGATTGTTAACGCTTCTCAGTATAGTCGTTATCAATTATTATCTCTTACTTGTGCGTGCACATGAACATGAATCTATAAACAAGTCTAAGTTTGTTGGCATTTCTTTGTATTGCATTTGTGAATAATTCGTTGAATTCTATGCCCAGATTTGTTCTGTGGCGTCCCCGGATAATGTTGCTTTGAATATGAAATGAGTGCATGTTAAAGGGTTCATGAGTGTATGCACTATCACGGGAGACAGTACAGAAGGAGATAGAGAGATAGAGGGAGAGGGGGGGGGAAGTAATCATGATAATGATAATGCTAATGACGATGTTGAAAATAATAATACAATACTATTGTTATCATAAATAACCATTATTTGACCCAAATACAATGTATTATTAGTATTACCATTATCGTTGTCATTAATATCATTATTAGTAGTATTTAGTATTTGTATTATTATTATTATTATCCTTATTATTATTCTTATTAGTAGTAGTAGTAGTAGTAGTGGTAGTAGAAGTAGTAGTAGTAGTAGTAGTAGTAGTAGTAGTAATAGTAGTAGTAGTAGTAGTAGTAGTATACTAGTAGTAGTAGTAGTAGTAGTAGTAGTAGTAGTAGTAGTAGTAGTAGTAGTAGTGGTAGTAGTAGTAGTAGTAGTAGTAGTAGTAGTAGTAGTAGTAGTAGTAGTAGTAGTAGTAGTAGCAAAGATGGTAGAGCGCCGTAGGTGCAAGATGGCTTACTCTCGTAAATTCGTGATGTACGCAAATGGGCTCCGACCGCCGCCATGTTAGTGAGCAAGTCCGAACCCGGAAGTACACGACTAGTGTTGTATTGCACACGTCGAAGTCTCGTTCATCTGCTATTGCTCAGCAATAAATTGTATAAATCGTTTCTTAAAATTCCCAAAAGTCAAAGAAAGGTAACTCAGAAAAGAAACTGCATGCACATATTATCTATTTCTTTTTCAAACGACAGTGCTACGCGGTATTTACAATAGGATAATGCACGCGGCACGTACGTACGTACGCGCGAGGGGGTTATCTTGCTCACCAACAAAGGTACCCTTCACTCCACAGCACGTATTTTCCACAGAGTGAGCTATCTTGCGCCTACGGCGCTCTACCATCTTTGGTAGTATAGTAGTAGTAGTAGTAGTAGTAGTAGTAGTAGTAGTAGTAGTAGTAGTAGTAGTGGTGGTGGTAGTAGTAGTAGAAGTAGTAGTAGTAGTAGCAGTAGTAGTAGTAGTAGTAGTAGTAGTAGTAGTAGTAGTAGTAAGTAGTAGTAGTAAGTAGTAGTAGAAGTCGTATCTGTATTATAATATGATAATTGTTTTTCATAATAATAATAATACAGATATAAATCTCAATTGTTATTTATAATGTTGATCTATATTGCGTATTGCGCCTGACATCGTACATCATACTCTACATCTCTACATATTAATATGAACAATATCAATGTACCAAAAACAATATAAAGAAACACACACAGCACATACAAAGTCATATCACAAGGGTCTACCCGCCGTCGTCTGGAACGTTCACGTTACATTTTTTTCATTTTGTCCTTGACCGATGACGATATCTATAGTCATGTTTTAATGATTGGTGAATATATAATTGATATATGATAATATAATCCATGTACTGTTTTCGCAGGGAGAACATGTGTTTCAGAAGTGAAGTTGCTAAGGTGCCGTGCTATGTTCTGGGGGTATTGCAAGTTTAGGGTTGCTGCATGACAACTAAACGAGCGTTTAGGGAGGGGGAGGGGGCACAAGGAACACTTGTGTCAAGCGCTCGATATATTAGGAATTGTTATTAATTTGTTGATACAGAATCCACAAAAAAGTATCCATATCCTAGGTACCGTAATACTGAGATGGCAAATAAGATCCTGCGTTGTTGATTCCAGTATAATGGTCATAATGATAATAATATAGCAATGCATTTCCACATGAATTTGTTGGCAGAAAATATAAAAGATGACGGGATGGATATTTTCTGCTGTTATCCATATAATATAATGTGACCTTCGGAAATGATAACGATTACAGCTTGTTGAAGTTGTACACGTGTAAAAGTAATTGGTCCGGTCAAAATTACACTGGAGAGATGGACACTAATATGCCCCCCTCTTGATAGTGCCCCGTTGGGCCTGGGAACTGCAACAAATATTGAGCTTTATAGGGTTTAGTTATTATGTATTCATATACAAAATATCTTAACGAGATAGTTGAGTTTTAGTGTAGGGCGCTACAACAAATAATGTTTTTTTTTCTGTGAGGTAACTTTTTTTAGTTTTATTTATTCTGTTTCATTTTAAATAAAAACAATACATGACAAACTGAGTATCAAATTCAATGAGAGAATAAACTTTATTTGATCAAAACCGGTTAAGAGAGAGCTAAAATATCCATGAATATAAGCAAGTTTAATTATTGTTGGGCCCCACAATAATTTGACCATGATGAACTAGCCATTTGACAGCAAATACTTACAGATTTTGTGTACATATTAACAATTTTACAAACGAGGTTTCATATAATTGGTGATAATCTGACTCTATTTTTATTCATGAAAAATTATTGTAACCAACATGCGCTTTTAGAAAGCGAAAACAGCTCTTTAAAAAAAATGATTACAAGCTTTTTACTTAGTCGTTTGGAATTTCTTATACATTTCGAGCATGGTGGACTTCATTACTAGTTATAAGTTATTAGTTTGTAATGTTATGGTGCAGGTTTTGGTTACTTATATTCAGTTTGACCAAAACTGTACTCTCTGTACCGAAATTCTACTATTCATTTAAATGTTATTCGTATGTTGTCTGATTTTTACTGGACATTAAACACCGACACAATTCTGTAATAGTCCACATACAGGATACTTTTCTGTAAATTAAAATAGCTCTGGAACATAGCTCCAGACATGGATTACCAGATGCGATATATCTCAGATTTAATCAACTACTACCTGTTTTATTCATTGTAAAGTAAGATTATTATACGCTTTGCAAATTAAACAAAAAATCCAGTGGTAGAATGCGGTCAGGCTAATGAGGGGGGGGGGGGGGGGGGTGGGCCACGTACGCGAATTATTGGTGGCACACTACATGCATTTCCTTCTTATTTCAAATCTGACTTTCTTCTTTTGTTTCAATTGCGTTAAATGCAAACATTGATTGGGGGGGGGGGGGGAGGGGGTGGGGTGTCCCTCATGCCCGCCGTATGACATGATTATTATAAACGCTCACAATGAAACCACGCTAGAACTATTTATTACATATGTTATGAAGACTAAAGATAACATTCAAAATACAAATCGAAAGTGAATTCTCACTGTGTAGGCCTACGTGCAAATCCAAACAAGGAAACGTCCACTCCCCATTTGAGATGTGCAGTCCTTCCTATCCATGCATACTCTACTGTAGACTACTTGTATTGTGATCTATCACTGTATTTAACGATTGCTGGTATTTCTCACTCATGAGTACATATCCCAGTAATATCATACACAGGCTCGGTCACACATGAGGTAAAACCGATAGCCCTATCGGCAAGGTCCAACGGCAAAACAAGAACCATAACCTATCCGAATGAACCAGCTAATACCACTCAAATATTCGCAATTCACGTGCATGTCTAGTGGATCTGTCACTACTAAAATTATATTAAAACCAATTCAGTG
>JBAMJV010001576.1:0-85485 GCA_037951105.1 Echinarachnius parma | reverse complement strand
TGTAATTAAATACAAGTCAGTAAATAGTTGGCTCATAAATTCTCATAAATATATGAATTACTCAAATGATCATGTCATACAGTACATGTAAATATGCATGATGACTGAACACACAAACTATTTTAAAAGGGAACTAACTTCACATACATGTGCAGAAAGTGATGAATTGTTGATGAATCTTTGAATCTGTTGAATGAATATCAGATATTCTTGAACTCAATGCACTGACTTTGTACACAGTTATGACTCTCCATTGGATAGTTAAAAATCTGAACACTTTAATCGTAAATATCTTTTTAACGTACATGTAAGGGAATTTAGACAAACCGAAACCTGTTCATGCTTCTATTGGTAATACGGATACAACATGGAATAAGAGAACCAGTAGATTTCTAATCAAGTCAAATTGTGAATTTGGACAGTGTTAAAGTTCCCTGTGTAGTCTTACTGTAGCTTAGCAGTGATAAAGTTACACAGTGTGATGGTACACAACAATACTTTTTCATGTCACGAGTGCTATTTTGTTAATAAATTTAAAAAAGAAAAAATCGCCCTCGTGAAAATGTCCACAAGGGCTATTTTGGGGTTCACAGACCTGGGCTTTTCGTCATGTATTTATTTGTTTTCTTTTTTGTTTTATACAGTACTTCTGTTTCTCAGCCATTGTAATAAATGATTTTGACATCCCGGTCCTATACTGAAGCCGGCAAGCATTCTCAGACAGATAAAAAGAACATTTTGCTTGCGTGGGACTAATTGATGATTGTGATATACACGTACACAACAAGGGCGATTTTGTTAAACGATTTCATTTTTTTTTTCGCCCCCATGTTTTTGCTCACGGCCATTTCCAAGGGTTTGGGGGCAAATCGCCCTTTGCCCCCATGTATTTTTTTCATTGATGGTACATCTCCCAACTAAAATAATAAAAGATCCCCCATTTATTATGTCATATTGCCCACACATCTATCAGCAGTCACCCCTAGCTGGCATGTACATAATTTTCGTTATTACCCATGATCAGCTGTGCTGCCTGCTTATGGGGATTTGCGTTTGGGTCACACCTCCACGTCGACGTCTACCTCAGCTCAGGTCGATAATGAATTTTCATATCGTGAAGTCATGCAACATCACTACTATGTAGGATTAGGGATTGAGGGTTGTACAATGAAACCAGACTGACCATCAGTGGTATATGTGGCCTACTGGTCGCGCTGTCGACTTCAACACTTGTTTATAAATATGGGTTCGAATCCTCTCATATTTTCTTTTGCCATAAATGGTGAGTATACATGTAGCGGTTTATGTATCATGCAGAGTTTCACTATCGACCTGGAGGTGTGCTTCAAACCACGCACCTTTTCACTATCGACGCGGAGGTGTGACCCAAACGAGACACCCGCTTATAGGCATACAAATATCGTACAAATACCCGTACAAATATCTTGTGCATCTTCTCAACTCCCTGGGGAGCATGTTATTACTGATCAAAACACAACAAACTACAGAAATGTGTTCTCAGCAGTGATCTAAATACACTTTGGTTTCCCCCTCCCCGTCCCAACAAAACATAGAAAATCTTACATAATAAATAAAAACAAGTTCCGAGTGCTTTCTTATCAAGTTTGAGTGTCCCTTCCCCCCCCCCCCCCCTCAATCAGTCCGACTAGGTATGCCCCTGCCCTTCCAGTCAACCGTCAATAGCATAAATAATATTCAATGATGGCATGACAAGATTTGTGCATTCCCTCACAGTCTACTCATTTTGGGGGGAAGGTGAGTTATAAAATAATGTAGCTCAGTTTTAGGGGGCCACTTTTTCAATCTGATGGATATCACAAAATATTTCATATAATACCCTAATGTAATTTGTGTATTTCCTACCCTGGCCTGGAGTGCATATGACTTAGATGCGCGGGATCCAAGGTTCAAACCCAGCGATTTGGACAATGCATCTTTTTATCGCACAATAAATTTGATCTAACTCTCGTTGTATGTTGTGCTTCCTATATATGCTAGAAAGGATTCACAGAAAAAACCCATCCTCGGATATGACGTTAAATGGAGGTCCCGTGTATTGAGAGACAGTCAGGGTGTTTACACGGTTGACTTATGGGTCAGTATAACCCTGCACATCACAACCAGTCCAAAATACTGCAAGAAAAGATCTTCAGAATTGAAGGATCGAGCAGTTCAATACAAAGACAAGGCGATAGACGTAAAGCTGTCCTCGCCCAGGCCCCTTTGTGCGCATTCATGCAACATTGGACCTCATTTGACCTTTGACCTACTTATGTGACCTTTGACCCCAGCATATCACCGGAGGCCGGTATAGGGCATCTTCCAATCAAGTTTGGTCAAACAGATGCAGGGTTGGAAAGTTATCGACCCTAATAGACTCTTACCCCAAAAACTTCACATTGACCCTCATTTGACCTTTGACCTACTTATGTGACCTTTGACCCCAGCATATCACGGAGGCCGGTATAGGACATCTACCAATCAAGTTTGGTTACAACAGATGCAGGGTTGGAAAGTTATCGACCCTACTGTATACTGGTAATTGACTCTTACCCCAAAACTTCGCATTGACAATCACTTTCACCTTTGACCTACTTACATGTATGTGACCTTTGACCCCAGCATATCATGGAGGCCGGTATAGGGCATATACCAATCAGTTGGTTACAAACAGATGCACGGTTGGAAAGTTATTCAAATTTTTGTAAGCGTCACGAACTGACAGACGGACCGCCGGACCCACCCCTGCAAGTCAAGGGGCTTACTGCGCCGGACCGCCGGACGGACAGACCGGTCGACGGACGCAATTTGGATCCCTTAGGCATTTTTGTTAATGAACAGTATTTGTTTAAATCCACATACATTGTATATTAGTAGGAGTACAGTTATCACTAGTTACATGTAGGTTCAAAAGTTAATGAATCATTTTAAATTCAACAATATAAATTTGCTATGAAAGGTGGATGCTGAACAGCAAGTACAGTAATGCATGATCTAGGGTGATCGATGCAAATTACAATAATTCCAAATACTTTAAATAAACAATATATAATTATAATACCACGCCAAACATTATAAAATCATCCGTCAATTCAACAAACATCTCCTTGTATCAATCCCAGACTGCATGGAAGTTGGAACCCGCTGCACTAGCCGAAACAAGTAAAATACCACAACTAAATAGTATACTCACTTCTAACAGACTTCGGAGGGGATAGCCACGCAAAAAGACGCAAAGAAAATCAGTGGTATCCATTTAAGTTTAACCGCACGATAGTGAACTCCGATTCGGCTCCATCTCTACCAGTACCAATACTCAATAGTCCAACTTTGAACTTGCTCAATGAATTCGAAACTGGAAGATGAATTTAGCTGCAGCAGGTCCACATCCTGATCCACGCAAACAATTTCTCATTATGCCTACAATATGAGTATGACCAAATTCACCGAAATATTTTTCGCGATTTTACTTCCTCCTTTGATATGACCCAATAATATGATTCCCGATCCCTCTACCTGCTTGGTAGTGTTACTCCAATTCCCGTAACATGCATCCAATGTGTATACACTATAATACATACACCCACACAAATTTCCTTGTTATCATTTTCCACCCAAGCATGCGATTGTTTGATTTCGCTACCACGACCGATACGACAGGGATTTCGGTTTTCCCGCTTTGTCATGCAAATTATGCACTTATAATACGTGCGGTAGACTTCTACCAATCGATGATTGCCCGCGCGGTCCGGGGTTTTCCCTCATGACGTCATGCATACCTTTCTCTTTAGGTCAAGTCAGGGGGCCGAAACTCACTGCATGGTCAAGTGGTAGAAAGCTAATCCCCCTGAACAAGACTCGATGCAAGGGGTGAGGAAACTAGATTGCGTCTCTTGGATGGTGATGAGAAAGCATGTCCTAGACACGAACGACAGAAAGGAAATTCATATGTACCAAGTAGTATTTAATTGAAATAAAGTGAGAATTAGCCTGCGTTCTGTCAAATCAGGGGTCAAACTGGAGGTAATACTAAGTATAATTTTTCTGGAAACATATTTTTGGACGACTAAAAAAAAATTCATTCAAACGAATATTATTTTTGGGTGGTGGTACCCTATTAACCCGTTCACTTCAAACTTTTCTTAAATCCGTACTAGACGAGGTGAAAAGCGAAAAATTGGTTTACTAAAACTCCCTATAAGTAACGTCTTCTCTGGTGGCCCAATTTCGAGAAAAAAATCTTAAATACACTTTAGGGGTGAAGCCCCCCCCCCCCCCCCCCCCCCCCACAAGCTCATATCCCCTTAGACACGTTTGTGACTGGACTTAAATTCGTATCAAGGGGAAATCAGTTATTACACAAATTAAGTATGATCAACTGATCTTTTTTTTCGACTTCAAAACTGTTTAAACTTAGGAGAGGAAATCTCTCGAAATGTTTTCTTGTTTTCTTTACCATTTCGGATTTTTTTTTTTCTGAGTCGATATAAGTCTGTTTCCTAGCTGCGTTTAAAGTGCGTTTAAGATGCGTTTAAAATAAATTGCATATTAACCGAAATGAAGCTTGACATGGGAATTAATCATACGGTTGATGAGAAACCTTTTGGCACTCGAGACTTGCGGGGAAAACGAGGTTTGCAGTGTATTTTTTAGTGAAACGATGGCCTTTTAAAGCTTGATTATTGATAATTATTTCTCGTTTTGACATTATTATATCTGCCAGTTTTCTTCTTCAATATTTTAGAATTATTGGGAGATGGGCAGACTATATGTTTGCCTTCCCCCACCCCAACCAGGGTCGACGCCTCAGCTTGTCAAATAAACGGGTTTGATCGTGATAGTTTCTTTCTTGTTTAGACTAGCTTATCGGCCATAGTTGAATACAATATAGACCATGCCCATTGGCAGCATTGATCAATGGGCTTGTCAAATCCAACGAGTTTGGACGGTTTTACTGGTTACCGGTACTGATAATTTCTTTTTGTTTAGACTAGCTAAGTATTTGGTAAGACTGAACTTAAGTAACCAAACCTGCTCACTAACAGTACAAACTACCCACAAACTACTAGTTATAACTTATAACTCCACCATACTCGAAGGTATAACAAATTACAAGCGATTAAAGTCATGCCTGTAAAAAGTGTCTAACTCCACGAAAATTACTTGAAGCTTCCTCGTTTCTCTTCTACCGTGTGGTTTAGCTTATGGTAAAAGCAGAATAAAATAGGGTTTGATTTTTTCAAATGTCCCTTTAGTATGAAGATAATTATCATTGAAGTCTTTTATTTGAAACACGTTGATCAACGCTTTTGATAAAAAGTACAATTGTCCTAGCTGAACACGTCCGGATGAAGCACGCGTGGAAACATTCCGGAGATTGAAACTTTGAGCCGAGCGAGCACAAATTCCATGAATTCTGTACTACGTCTGTAAACATACACAGGTGCGAATATCTCAAACGGATGAGTATTGCTGGGACAAATGTATGGCAGACCATCAGTATTCGGTGATAAAATATGAACTCAATATTCGTTTTTTTTCACTAGGTAAACAGTGTTCGTTTTCTTTCAAACTTTCACAAATCTTTCAATTGTATTTTACAATGATATTGATATAGGATTGAAGTCTCAAATGTCATTTTGTGCAATATCTGACACTTTACAGGTATACACTTTAAGTAAAGAGCCTGTTATCATTCAAATAGCCATTCAAAACACGAGAGGGCGCTCTCTACAAAATTATTGGTTATACATCTAAACAAACATCAAACAACATAAAAAAATTCAATAACAAAAAAAAAAAAATCAAGACAATATTCAAGAAAAAAACATCAAAAAAATCAAAAAAAAATCAAAAAAAAAATCAAAATAAAAAAACAACAAAAACAATCACAAAAAACAAAACAAATAAACAACAATCATAAAAGCACAAGAATAACAAAACCAAAAATAAATCCTACACACAAAATTCACAAGACAAAAAAACCAAAATCATCAAAAACAAACAACAGCAAAAATCAAACAAGTCAAAAAACAATCAAATCAAAAAAAAATAAACAAACAAAGAAATCAAACAACAAATTATCAAACAAACAAACAAAAAATCAAACAAAAAACAAACACAAAAAAATCAACAAAAAAAAAACAAAAAAACAATTTTTTACAAAAACATAAACAAAAACAAACAAAAAAAAAATCATAAAATCAAACATAATAAAACAAAAAATTCAAAAAAAAAAAAATTTCAAATTCACGAAAAATCAAGCATCAAGAATAAAACAAAAGATCAATCAATAAATAAACAACACAAAAGCAAAAACAAACAAAATCAAGTTCAAACAATCAAAAAAAAAACAACAGAATTCAAAACACAAGTCAAAAAAAACATCAACAAAACAAACCAATACATCAAAAAAAAAAAACAAAAAAAATCAATCAAAATAAAATTTCAAAAAAGAAACACAACAGCAGACAATTCAACAAAAAAAACAGCAAGAAAAAAACATAAAAAACAACAAAAAGTTCAACAAATTCAAAACAAAACATCAAAAACAAAAGAATCAAATATCACAAAAAAAAAAAAAACAAAACAAAAAACAATAAAATACTCAACAAAAAATAAAAACACAAAACATCAAAAATCAAAGATCAAAAAAAAAACAAAGACACAAAAACATCAAAAAAAAAAAAAAACAAACAAAAACATTCAAACATCAAAAATACACAAAAATAAAATAAAAACATAAAAAGAAAAAAAAAAAAAAACAACAACAGTCAAACCAAAAAAACAAAATCACAAATAAACACAAAGCAACAAAAACAAAAACATTTCAAATAAAATAAATAAAATCAAAAACAACAAAAAAAATATCAAACAAACTAAAAAAAAATCAACGAAAAAAAAAACAAAAACAAACTCAAAAAAAGTAAAATCAAACAAAAACAAATCAAAGAACAAACAAAAAAATAAAACAAAACAAAAACAATATAACAGCATCACAAAAATCAACAAACAAAGACAAGAATATTAAGAAAAACATCAAACACAAAACCAAAAACAAAAAAAAAAATCAATTAATAAAACAAACAAAATGCAAACAATCAAAAACAAATCAAAAAAATCAAACAACATCACACAAAAGAACACAAATCAAACAAAATAAAAACAAAAAAAGAAACAACAAACAATCAAAAAAAACAAAAAAAAAAAAAAAATCAAAATCACAGCAAACCACCAAAAACAAAAACAAAATTCACAACAAACATCAAAAATCAAAAAAAAAAAAAACAAAAATAACAACACCTAAACAACAAAAACAACAAAAAAGAAATCACACAACAACACACCAAAAATCATATCACATCAATCAAAAAACAAAACACAACAAAAAAATCAACACAAAACAACAAACACAAAATCAGAAAAAAAACAAAAAAAAAAACCACATAATTCAGGAAGTCAAATCAAAAAACCAAAGAAAAACAAAAAAAAATTTCACAAAAAAATCACAACAAAAGACATAAGGCTCAGTTTCAAAAAAATAAAAAACATCAAAAAATAAACAACAACACAAAAAAAAAAACAAAAAAAAAAAACAAAAAAAAATTGCAAAAACAGATAAATAATCAAGTACAATCAAAAAACAAAAAGAGAAACACAATCAAAAAAACCAAACAAAAAATAAAATCAAAGCAACAAAAAAATAAACAAAAGCAAAATCAAACACAAAAAAAAAACAAACAAAAAAAAAAAAAAATAGGAAAAGATCACAGAAAAACAAAAACACAAACAAACAAACAACAAAATCAAACAACACAAAATCATTTCAACAACAACAAACAAATCCATCAACAAAACAAAATCAAAACCAAAAAGACAAAAAATAAAAAAAAAAAATCAAAAGACAAACAAAAAACAAAAAACAAAAGCATCAGATAAAGCAAAAAAAACAAAAAATCACAAGGAAAAACACAAAAAAAAAAAAACACAAAAAGAAAAATCAAAACAACAAAACACATAAAAAAAGAAAAAAAAATTAAAAAGCACAAACACAAAAAAACACAAAAATCATACAGCAATAAAAAACAACATAAAAAAAAAATACAAAAAACAAAATCAAAAACAAAAATCAAAAAACAATCAAAAAGGAAAAAACAATAAAAAAAAAGACAAAACAAAAAAAACACAATCAAAAAACAAAAAATCAACAAAAACAAGAAGAAAGATCAAAAAAAACAATCAACAACAAAAAAAAGAAAAAAAATAAAAAAAAAAATCAACAATACATTCAAAACAAAATCAAATCATCAACAAAAATTCAAACAAAAAAAAAAAAAAAAATAAACAAAAAAAAAAACAAAAAAAACACAAAAAACAACAAAAAAACAAAAAATCATCATCACCAAAAAAACAATCAAAAAAAAAATCCAAACAGCAAAAATAAAAAAAACAAAAACAACAAAATTCACAGAAAAAAGCAAACAAACAAAACAAATTCACAAAAAAATTCATAACCAATAAAAAACACATTACAACAAACATAAACATCAAATCACAAAAAAAAACTACAAATCACATACAAAAAAAAAAATCCAGAAAAAAACAATTCAAAAACCAACAGAGAAAAACAAAAACAAACACAACAAACAACAATCAAAAAGGATCAAAAAAAAACCAAAACAAAAAAGACAAAAAGTAAATCACAAAAACTAAAACTTCACATAATCAACTCATTCAAAAAAAAACAAACAAACAAATACCATTTTCCATACAAACAACTATACAAAGAACCTATTGTTTTTAAAAAGTGCAAGCATTTTTTCATTTTTTTTTCAAATCAATCGAATAATATCTGGGCCCCAGATTTATTACGATCGGATATTTTATTTATTGAATATTTAGCCCTTTTTGAACCGATTTTGATTAAATAAAGTTTATTCTGCATTCAAATTGTATGCTGTTTCAAATTTTACACTCGGCATGTCATTACCTCACAAAAAAAATAATAATAATTGTGCAGCGCCCTCTATACCAAAACTTAACTACCCCTTTAAAGAGATAGGCTAAAGACATTTTGAGTAGAATAAAAAAAAGTTGCTTTCATGGTGGAAACAAAGATGATTTAACTTTAATGGGGAAAATTCAATTGATAAAACGTTTTGTCTTATCAAAATTAATTCATGTATCGGCACTGTCACCGGTACCGAATTGGGTATTTAAGATTTGATAAATTGGTTTTTGACTTTTTGTGGAATGGAATTTCAAAGAAAGGGTTTAAATACTTTAGAAATTATTAAAATACAACGTATTTTTCTGGCATCCCCCTTCATGGAAACAATTTTTAAATAAAAATACCCACTCAAATATAGATAGGGAATTAATATGGATTTTTTTTATTTTTTGAAAAGGTATTTTGCTAGATCAAATAATAAAATTATATATGCATTTTTATTAAATAAGAGAGTAGAAAAAATCATACGCAGAACGAATTTTAGAATCATATGCAGAACGAATTTAGAACAGATTTATAATATTTATAGGAAAGATATAACAATTAATATTTTTAAAGACTTAGAAAATGCACTTTGAATAGTAAGCTTAGAGAATTTCAATTTAAATGCTTTATAATATTATATATACTAAATTACATTTATACACATTTAAAATGGTTATTAGTATTAAATTTATGTTCTTTTTGTGGTTAATATGACGACACTTATGAGCATTTATTTTGTCTTTGTGAGAAAGTAAACCAATCTGGGAAGAATGTGGGAATTTATTTAATTATTAGAGATTAAAAATATAGATTGGAAAGGTATCCATGTAGGAATAGTTGAGTTAAACATAGGGAAGGATCAGTTATTAAATCATATCATAATTTTGATAAAATATATGATATTTATTAATAGTAAACATAAAATAAACACACCAACTCCTTTGGAAATAAATAAAAGATTACTAGAAAATAGAGAGGAGGAGAATAAATTAGCAGGGGATCGAGGTACATTATTAAATCATTTTAGAAAGTGGGACAATTTCGTATAGCTTCGTTCAGAGCATACTAGGATGGCGAAATAGAAGCAATGAAGTGAACATGGCATGTTACCTTGTTGATGTATGTGTGTGTGTTTGTGCACGCGTGAGCATGTGTGTATGTAAGTGTTGTATGTCATGTATGTGGTTGGTCTGTGGGGGGGGGGGGGAGGGGCACTGAATTGTCCCCTTCTATTTTCCCTTTTTTAATATACATAATGCTTTCTTCATTCATGCTTCAATCGAATGCTGTACATTATGTTAATTTGCTGATTATTTCATTTATTGATTATTTTGTATTGTTTGTATGTAAGGAATGAAGAAAATAAATACCATGAAAACAAAACAAAATAGTTCAGTTTTGGTATAAAGGCGCTACACAAAATTAACATTTGTGAGATAGTGAAAAATGAGTGTCAAATTTGAAAGAGCATACAATTGTAATGACAGAATAAACTTTATTTGATCAAAATCGGTTCTGAAATGTCTGAAATTTCCATAAACTCAACCATTTGTTATAATTTTGGGGCCCCACAAAATGTCGAACCAGACGTTAAAGGGATATGTTGAGTTCTGGTAAAGAGGAGTACAGTTTTGGTCAAACTGAATTGTATAAGCAAACCTGCATCATTACATTACAAACTAATAGTTATAACTCCACCATGCTAAAAAGGAAAAAAAAAAAACATTACAAATGACTAAGTAAAAGCCTGTTATCATTCAAAAAGAGCCGTTAAAACTCAAAAAGGGCACTCTGTAAACACTCATCGGTTTTAACCATTTAAATAACATATTGTGCATGCACAGTTTTGTTGAAATAGTGATTAGATAGAGAGATAATCAACAACCATCTAGAAACCACTTTAGTAAATTTTTGAAAAGAGGAAGCATTTAACAAAAATTTAACGGCTGGTTAAAAATTGTGGGTCCCCACATTTATTACAAAGGCTATGTTTATGGATATTTCAGTCATTTCTGAACCGATTTTGATCAAATAAGTTTATTGTGTTATAAAATTGTATGCTCTTTCGATTTTGACACTCAGTTTTTCCATTATCTCACAAAAAATATTTTGTGTAGGCGCCCTCTATTCCAAACTCAACTATCCCTTTAACATTTCTTGTACATTTAACAAATGTACAAAATGGGTTTTTAAATAGTTGTTGATCTTCTCTATATATATTTCATCAAAACATCACATGCATATATTTTTAGAGAGCGCCCTTGTAGTTTTAAAGGCTCTTTTTTTTAATGACAACATGTTGTTTACTTACTCCTATGCAATTTGTAATTTCTTTCGACCATGGTGGAGTTATAATTATTAGTTTGTAATGTAATGGTGCATGTTTTTGGTTACTACAATTCAAAGCTGTACTATCAAAGCTGTACTATCACCAAAACTCAACTATCCCTTTATATATATACATTCAGTACAATATCATCCATACATAGTTGACGATGAAAAGAGTCCTTTAATTGTGACCACAAAACATCAAGGATTAAATCTAAAATATTGAATGCAGAGATAAAACGTGGTCAATATAAATACATACCGCCTCTATTATTGTATCGCTCTACTAGTCATGCTGCATATAGTCAACAAATAAATGGGGTTTTAAATATGATACCATAATCCTTTTGAAAATGAAAATAATCATACAATCGAATGACATCTATTATTCTATTATTACGATGCAAGGGGGTTTCATGCAACCTGCGAGCGCTATTTTGAAGAGATTGGGTTGTATAACCTGCGTACGTACACATCTTCGCTCAAATGCAGACCATTTCGGCTAACTTTTCCTGTGACTCGTAGTATAAAAGGCAGGAGATCGTACATTCTTAATTGTTACAGCAGCAAATGAGTGGAATGAACTTCCCTCCCATACTATATAATCTGCTCCATCAGTGGATGTTTTAAAAAGTTAATTAAAACATGTTTATTTCCTTATTGATTTATAATTATTTGATTTATAATTGATTATTAATTGTTTTTATAATTATTGATTTATAAATATATGGGTTATCCAGCCGTATTCTCACCATATATGTTTCTTCATGTACGATTTGTAAATTATTTTATTTGTGTAATTATAATTATGAATCTTCATGTATTGTTTTGATGCTGACTTTTTATACGGAAATAAAAACAAACCACAAACAATTTTGCTTGCATAAATGTATTATGGTTGTGTGTAAATGCTGTGATATAGTTTACATGAATACCGTACCTAAATGACTAATAATAATAATAATAATAATGATAATAATTCAAAAAAAACAGCAATAAGTGCGAGCTGTTTTGGGCCTGCCTTACATTTCTTAGGGCCTCTGGCAAGGGTCCTGGGGGCGGCAACCCTCGGGATCCTGTTATGATTTTAGCTATTCAAAGCCCCCACATCGGCTAATAAACAAACATAGCAGCATTAGAGGGGGGCTCCGGGGCTCGAGCCCCCCCCCCCCCCCCCCCCCCCGCCGCCCCTTTGCTACACCAACGGGTACGTGCGTGTATATAGCCAGGGCAGAGAACCCATGTCAGGACCATGAGATGATTTTTTTTTTTTTCTTTCTTTCTCGTCGCATGATTGCAAGATCTCGCAGGCGTGATTTTCTCATCGGTGGCACAGCTTTATATAATCAGTTCGGCTAGTTACGCCACTCGTTCGTAGCTAGTGTTTTGCCACCAAACGAATGGAAACAACAAACAAGTCAGGACAACACAAGGAAATAACCATATTTACTTTGAAAATGTTATAGTTATATATTTATTTTGTTATTTATGGTATCCAAGTCGTAAGGAAACATTATTTGCAGTGCGAGTCATTTAATGTGAGTTAACCCGCTGTAGAATAGGCTTTATTACAAACTCAGTAAGGTATCGTATCAAAAAGAATGATAGAATATTTCGATGATGCAAAGTCCTACTGAAAACTGTATATCTACTATAATAATGTCTGTGTAATAAATGAGAGTCAATATAGGGCCTACAGATTCGATCCTAGCAGAATCTTCTTCAGAGGCAAAACTAATGGTACATAGAGGACATAATACTATTTAGACATTTCTACACACATACAGATTACAGACAGCCCGGGATATATGGAATATTTATCTAAAAGAATATAAAATTGTTTTATCAGTTTTTTGCATAATTATGAACTATTTTAATAATTCCACTGACTAGGGACGGGGATAATATGCCTCCTTAAGCTTGTACTACTCCTCGGTCTCGCTATGTAATAACCGCCTTTGTATGAGGGTTTTCTGTAATAAATCTGACTTCATACTACCGCCCCATACTATTAGAATGGAGAGGTCCGTGGAACCAGACGCAGCCAGGGCGACAACCGTCGGAACAGTGCGAGGCGTGGTCGGACTGATTGGGTGGGGGCAGACACATTATTGGGGCACACTTTATGTGTTTCCTTTTTTTCCCTCAAATATGTTCCCTAACGTTTTGTTTTGTTTGTTTGTTTTGTTTGTTTGTTTGATGTTGTTGTTGTTGTTTTGTTTAGGTTGTTTTTTTGTTTTGTTTTTTTTGTCAAAATTACTGGGGGGCAAAGTGTCCCCCCCCCCCCCCCCCCCGTATCTATACGACAATGCGTCGGAACATCATAGTACACTGATTTTAGGTCTACGCCACCCACCAGGCATGGCTACTGTGTGCGTGCTAGCGGAAGTTTGTTTACTGTCCGTCACTTCCTGTTCCGGATACAGTGGCGTGTGTTCTGAATTTTGGCAAAAACTGCTACTATAGGCCCGGTCACATATCACCGGATAGCGTAAACGAACGCCCGACGGAGAGCAAACATTTCAATCCGTTCGTCTCAGTTCGTATGCGTTTCTTGTCAGGCGATGTACGAACGTTGTTCTATCTGGTAGGATGTTTTTTACATGAAGCAATGGAGACGACTTTCACCACCGGATAATTTGATTTCGAAATATGTCAATCCGACGGGCGTCCGTTAACGGTTTCCTGTGAGATGTGACCAGGCCTTATAGTACAGATATTGACCTCTTTTCTGTGTAAAATGTTATGTGTATGCTTCTCGCTGACATAATATTTATCATCATGATCATCGTAGGTGGCGGTTAACCCCTTGACTTGCAGGGGTGGCATATTCTTGAGTAACCATTGGATTGTTTGCTGCGATACAATACATAGATAGTAAAACTCTTGTTGAGGGTTACATAATCCAAGATTTCCTACTTCAGTAAATCAGTTTACTGGAAAACTGATTTGGTAGACTCTAGCTGCTGAAATATGGAAATAGTAAACATTCACTATGGCTAATGTCATTTGCCCCATTAGTCCGATTCCGTCAGACACATTATGATTGCATAACCGGTCTCTATCCGTATTTATTTCCTTTTGTTACATAGACAAAGCATCCTATCATCTTTCCTGTCTGGGGAATTTGTTCCAAACAGATTTGGTTCATAGTTTGTATTTTCTGCATATTGCTAGTCTATACCATTGTTATTCGCTTAACGACTGTTGTATGTATAGAAGTCCAGAGAGTAAACATCAACATAAGGATAGATACTGGATTTACTCTATACATAGATAGGTGATAGACCAGACTAAAACATTAATTGTGTACACTGTACAGTGAGCTGGTGTCAAGGCAATTTGAATAAGAATGACCCAGTTCGCGGAATCGGGAGCAGACATTTCTGCAGAAGATACAGCCACGCTGGAAAAATCGTGCGCGAAACTTGACAATATCCTGCCGCTCATTGAAAACTGCAAAGGGATGTTGCGTCGGACGCGTGCTTCCATAACTCGAAAGTTGGTTTCTATCTTCATGACGGTGAAGCTCGCAAGCGCAACACCTGATCGACCACGGTGATCAAGTCCTCGGCTTGTACGATGCATTTTGTAAGGTGTGGGGTATTGTCGTTGATGAACCGCTAGGCATATGAGGGATGACCAACAGCAGTAAAGATGAAGCCGCCTCGAGTTCAAAGAGCACTGTGAAATTCACTTTGGAAAGTTTCTCCTTGATGCAGGAGAAACCGTGAAGAACAGAAGGATGAACATTGTGATCGAACTGTCACCATCTACAACCAACCTGACCGGACAAATATGACGAAGTCTGCCGGAGTTTGGCGAGAGGGTGTGCCTTCTTTGATGGTGATTACCTTCAAATCGGGGGACACTTGATGACGCCATGGCCTCTTCAGTATTTGACGCTTGGGGATCATCTTCAACTGCTGCCCCGCAGGGTGCAAGCAACAACGCCCTTGTCGGGATGGGGTAACGTCTTCAGTACATGACTCACGACGTCACCCCGATCCCTCCATTCAGGCCTGCGCATTCCTCATCCTCGCCTTTACAGTCGACAAGTCGAATCGCATTCGGTTCACACTCATCAGTGAATCGTGTCTCGAGTTTCTACTCTCGCTCCTGGATAGGACGATCAACTGCTCCACCACACGTCGGGTACACGGGTTCTCAATGCTCGACATCCTTCACGGCATTCGCCAACTCGCCATCGATGACGGCAATAAGCGTCTCATTGACGGGTTCGGGGGATTGGCACACCTCGAGAAGATCATTTTGGAAGAAGAATTTAATGAGAAGGAGAAGCAACTGGCGGCTGAAGGACTCTGGGAACTGGCCTTCGTGGATGAAATCAGGGTTAAGATCCGCGATCGGACTGATCTTATCACACGTGAGTATCATAATCATAACTTCATCAGCAGACGTAAACGTAAACGTGTGTAATACTGTCGGGTTTTGTTGTTTTACAACAAAGCAGAAATATACGCTGTATGTCAGTATTATGCCGATGTTCTTGTATTGTTAAAAGAAAATGTGCATTAAATTATGTAAATCGGTATTCACGACTTTCTTACTTCTATTTTCAGATCTAGAGACTTTGAAGGAGCAGACCCGTCACCAAGGTCTGCACCGTGCTTTATCAGGAGCTCTGTTCCAAATCAGGGATATTGAATCCGCTGGGCAGAACCAAGACCAGAAAATTAGCCCAAGTGCGGGTCCAGGTCCGAGGGAACGTCCATCTCAAGGTCAAGGTCCAAGTCACGATGGGATCGGGAACCCGTCTGGAGGTAGAACGGCGAGTCCAGTTACATTGGGAAGTGGAGGTCACGTGATGATCAGCTATCAACATGGCAGTCAGGTGACAATGATGAAGGTGAAGAGTTACCTTGAGGCAAGCGGCTACTCCGTCTGGATGGACGTGGAGAACATGTGTAAGGTTCTGAACAGTGGCGTAGCGAGGGTCAAGTGATTGGGGGGGGGGCACAGCTGCGAGGGAGCGTAGCGCCCGAGGGGGGGGGGGAGGGTGTGGGAGGGGGGGGGGTCCCCCCCTCCCACGGTAGGGAGCTTTTGCAAAATTTTACTTGAAATAATGCAATTTGGTGCATACCTTGGAAGGAAATTTGATAATACTGAATTAAAGAAATCATTTCCCTCATGATAAAGTATACACACACAATCAAACCTACGTGTACACACACACCAGACTCAAATACTCTCACGCCGTATGCTTGTCTACATTTATTAGGGGGGGGGGGTGTGGGAGGGGGTTCACCCCCTCCCAATTTTTTTTTTTATTTTTGAAATTGGTGTTTAAAATATCACTGTAGAAGTATGGTCATTATTGTCTTTATCATTGTCTTAATCATGGGTGTTAAAATGGTATATAATAGTGAATCTACTCGTTACGTATTTTAAAACGGTAATAGCGAGGAAAGATTAAGCCCGTGAGATGGCTCCACGTGATCCTGTATACTATAGAGCCATCGATATAGTCTAGGGCATTGAGCTCCAATGGAACTAAGCAAAAGTGGAGGGGAGACATTGCGAGGAAGCGAAGCGACCGATTGGGGGAGGGTGTGGGAGGGGGTGTCCCCCTCCCACAGTAGGGAGCTTTCGTATTTTAGGCCTGAAATTGTGCGATTTGGTGCACACCTAAGACAGAAATTTCACGTAATATAAAGTATATAAGTATGGAACCAAACATACTTAATGACAAAGGAGGGGGACAATCTCCTCCCCTTTCTAATGTGGGGGACATAATATTCCAATTTTATTTGCATTCAGCGCATATGGACCGAATTTACTAAAAGATATATTATTTCAAATTATTTTATTTTCCGATGATAGTGTGCTATAGACATGATAGATGAGGGTCTAATAAATTTCGTATACATATTATTCAGTATTTCAGAATATGCGCGCGAAGCGCGCGGCAAAAATTAAGATTTACAGTCCTTTTCAAACTAAAAAAAACCAGCTATGCTCGGGTCCCTTGAATTAGTTTCAGTAGGCCTATGCTCAACTGATGCAGATATCGACTCTGGAGAAGATGACTGGTGCTCCTTCAATCATGATCATCAACAATATGTCTAGATTATGCATCATGAATTAATGGAACGGGTGCATTTGGAGTGAAGAAATTAGTAAAAGAAGTTTGTCTTTACCTAGATATTTAGGACTACGTAGTGCAGCTATGCGCCTTTATAGCCTGCATGAAGGCGTCAAAATTATCTATAAAAGCGGGAGGCAGATTCAAGATCCTAAAAGGGCCCTTGGTATGATACACGATTTACCATGCTAGGAAGTTTGTTAGGCCTATACGCGCTCTATGTCTTCTGAAATGCGGTGAGCGTCGATCCTCGCGCACGGGACTGAAAATTTGCATAAGGCGCTATATTGGAAGGATTCTTCAAACTGATATAGGTGCGCTATTGCTAGTACTAGGGAACGACTGTTATGTTCTTGGTTATTATCGTTGATAATGATTATTATCACACATTAAATAAAACGTGATAATAATGAATGATATACATTGTAGACACATTTGGCTTCATGTCGGGTCGTCATTTTTTTTTTTTTTTTTTTTTTCCAAACGATTGGGGGGGGGGGGGCACGTGCCCCCCCCCCCGTGCCCCCCCCCCCCCCCCGTAGCTACGCCACTGGTTCTGAATACAGACAACGGTTTACCGGAACCTAATTAAAGCGCATGCACTACTGATTTTTCAATTCCCATATTAGTTACAGAATCCACCAGGTTCATGTATTGAAGCAATTGGTTACTTTAGTGGTTCTCACACGCCTCGTTGTATTTGAATAGTAGAAGTGTGAAATATGTTTCGGTTTTCCGCATTTCTCTTTCGTTAAACATAATATTAATGATAAAGTGTAAGGATTTGAAAGTCTCACTGGGAGACTTTCAACTGTGTTCAAATTTAGCACAATGAGTAACACTGCTGGCAAATAACGTTATGCATTTTCGGTCATATCACATTCATTTTTAATAGAATTTCAACACATCATATTATATAGCGGACATCAGATTACAAAAATAGAAATCAACCCTTTGTCAGTCAAAGTTAAGCCTTAACTGGGTAGGTAAGTTCCTGTAGCAAAATAACTAGTATGTTTGTGCAGACCCATTAAAGGGGACCACCAGGCAAAGGACAACACATTATTATATGTTTTGGTACCGTTTTGTGATATCAAATAGATACCCAACATTTTGCAAAGGGTTGTGTAATTCATAAACAAAGCAATTAATTTCCACCACTTACGGAACCACTGCTATTTCCTGGTTCCATACGGGCCAAGCATTTGCGAGTGCGCCAATGCTTTCACGCGTACGTCAATAGAATGATTCCCGGATGATTAATTCGCTCTGCACAGTGCGCTCTGGCTCTGCACACATATAATCTACGCAATTCATACCACATGAACGCATGGTTGAGAATGGTGATGCGTTTTCCAATTATATATATTTTTCTGAAAACATATTTTTGTGAACTTGTTGAAGGAATGGAATACTAAAGATGGTACCTTTCTATAATAAGAATATTATTTTTGGGTGGTGTTACCCTTTAATGCTTGTTCGCAGAAGTTATGATTGCAAAGTTTGAAAACGTATGTTGGAGACACATACCGTATTACTTATTAGTACATTTGCTGGTGGAATATATTACTAAAAGTAACCCCTTTTTATATCAACTGGTTATGTTGGGGTGTTGGTCTCCTGTGTTGGTCATTTGACGTGCAATTTAAGCGCTGCTATGACAAGATCTTTTAGTAAAGCTGGGTCTGTTAATTTTTTAATTTGAAAGTTGAGTTATCATTTATGTTGTACGACCGTCCAGAAAGGGACAAGCCTGTCGAAGGCAAACCATACGATTGTCATGCAACAGTCATATATGAATCTCCAATGGTTGTCGCAAGACAAAGGTCCTGCATGCGCTGCTCGGTTGAGAACCAAACGATTGCTTCGCGACTTTCGTACGGTAATCGTACGATTATCATAGGCAAGGTGTGCACGAATCTAAAAGCCTTGAGATAAAAACTAAATCTAAATCTCAACTAAAAACCCAATCAATCCTACAAATCTAAAATATTTAACATTTACATACTAACAATCTAAATTTTCATTCTCTTGGGGCACACTTTATGTATTTCTTTATTTGTTAAGGACTATTCCCGTATGTTTTTTTTAAAGCTATATGGGGAACGTGACACCCACCCCCCCCCCCCCCCCTCCCCTCCCTACCCCCTGTGGCTATGCCACCGGCACATACTCAAGACCGTCCTTCGTCTAAAGTAGCATACACACACACCGCCACTCAACGCGTGCTCACAGTATATATATACTACGCCATCATGCGACAATATATGTCCAATCTAATTTATCATCTGCTACAAGATTTAGTGCGTATTATAATGCACCCCTCTTCCCCTCCCCTTCCCCCTCCCCCAGGAGTTTTGAAAACGGCCAACACGTCATATTCGGGAAAATCAATGTCGTATTCAGGCAAAACAATGTCAGATTCGGGAAACTCATGTCAGCTTCGGGCAAACTCATGTTACATTCGGGCAAAGTCATGTCATTTTATGGTATTATAAAGTAGTTTTCGGGCAAAATTGGGCATAATCGTATCAAAATCATTATCATTTTCGGACATCATCAAAGAGGTGAAGACCGTTTTCTCTTTTGTTTTGCTTCTTTTTGGGGGCTTGTCGGGTGAAAAATGGGAAGGATAATAATTTGGGTAAAAGACCTCAGCAAAATTGTCTCGATTTCTATTCAATTGGATACTTTCAGACGGGGATATCCTGGATGTAATGGCCAAAGCAGTGCAGCAGGCATCCGTGGTTCTCGTCTGTATGACATCGAGGTACAAAGACAGCAAGGCTTGCCGGACAGGTATTGTTGACAAAATATTTCTTCGAGATTCAATTATACGATACTAATAATGATGATAATAGTAATACTAGTAATAATAAAACTAATGATAATGATAATAGCCTAATAATAATAATACAAATAATAATTATGATAATGAAAGTTATAATAATAATAATAATAATAATAATAATAATAATAATAATAATAATAATAATAATAATAATAATAATAATAATAATAATAATAAATTAATAATTATGATAATAATAATAATATCAATAACACACACAAAAATGATAATAATAACATAGATAATAATGATAATAATAATCGTGGATGTCAGGGCCAAAGCTGTGCAACAGGCATCAGTGCTCGTATGTATGACATCTAGGTACAAAGACAGCAAGGCTTGCCGGACAGGTATTGTTGACAACAAATTTCTTCGAGATTCAATAATTGAAGAAATTGAAGAAATTGCATTCACACATTATCATGTACTGTAATGTGTTCGCTAATAGCTTGTGTGAACATAGCCCGCTTGTACACAATGGGCGTCGATCACCGGGGGGGATAGGGGGATATATCTCCCCCAATATTTGGGGTGGGGTATTGCCTGTATTATTATCCCCCCCCCCCCCCCTCCCAATATTTGGGGTTCCAAAATATAAGCGAACGTGAAAGTTGGTAAACTAGTCTTCTTTACACGACATCTTGAGAGTGATGAACTGCCAAATGTGCGGAAGAGGTGGCCCCATTGCTAAAGAACATCTTTCAAAAATCCATCGACACGGGAGAATTGCCAGAGGACTGGTTGAAAGCCAACATTACGCCGATATTTAAGAAAGGAAACCGCTCCGAACCCAAGAATTACCGACCAGTCTCATTGACATCTATACCCTGTAAACTATTGGAACATATAATCCACACAAACATCATGACACATCTCGAGACATACAACGTCCTCAATGGAGAACAGCATGGATTCAGGAAAGGGAGATCATGCGAAACTCAACTCGCCCTGACCGTGCATGACATCGCCGAAATCTTAGATCGTCAAGGACAAGCAGACGTCGTCATCACAGACTTCAGCAAGGCGTTTGATACAGTCCCCCATCAGAGGCTTCTTCTGAAGCTGAACCAAGCAGGGATAACAGGATCTATACACACCTGGATAAATAACTTTCTGACAAGGAGGACGCAATCTGTCGTACTGGAAGGGGCTTCATCCGAACACGTGGACGTACAATCAGGAGTTCCACAGGGTACTGTTCTGGGTCCACTACTATTTATATTATACATTAACGATTTACCAAAGGGAGTCGACTCCCAAGTGCGACTGTTCGCGGACGACTGCATTATATACCGAGAGATCCAATCCGATGCTGACAATACGGCACTACAGCAGGATATTAACCGTTTGTGCGCCTGGGAGGCAAAATGGCAGATGAAATTTAACATTGACAAGTGCCATGTGATGCACATTACTCACAAACGGAGAGTTAAAGTAACACAATACACCATGAATGGAACACCCCTTCACTCAATAGCGAAACACTCGTACCTTGGGGTAGAGCTTAACTCCAAACTGAACTGGGCAGACCATATAAACACAACTGCATCCAAGGCAAATAAGGTACTGGGCCTGATTCGGAGAAACCTCTATAGTTGCTCGCGCAAAGTGAAAGAGACAGCTTACAAGACGTTGGTCCGACCAAAGCTAGAATACGCTGCATCAGTATGGGACCCATACAAAGAGGAACACAAAAGCAGACTTGAAGCTGTTCAACGAAGAGCTGCCAGATTCGTATACAAGGACTGGAGAAGAACCAGGAGCGTCTCCAATATGCTATCAACACTGGGTTGGAAACCCCTGGAAGATCGCCGGGCTACCTCCAGACTCAATCTATTATACAAATCAATACAGCACACTGCTGAAATTGACTCAGACAAATACCGGCAAGACTCATCAGGGGGAATCCAAACAAGAAAGTCATCTGCTCTTTCGTTCAAACGACTCACAACCAAGAAGGACTGCTATAAATATTCATTTATACCAAGAACTCTGGCGGAGTGGAATCTCTTACCAAATAACGCACGACAAGCCACATCGTTGCATTCATTTCAAGGACATTTGAGTAAGATGAATATGCTAGATTTCACTAGGAGGGCCCACCACGGGCTCCCCAATTAGGCGCGCACACCTAAACCCACCAAGTGCCTGCAACTGTATATCCGCATCATGCGGAGTTTGTTTGCAGTACCAAGAAGAAGAAGAAGAAGAAGAAGAATTCCGGGGGCTGCGCCCCCTGGACCCCCATTAAGGGATTTAACCCGGTCCATTGTACCCGCTCATTCAGAAATTATGCTCGCCATACCCACCCAAATTACGCTTTAAACACTGTTAAAACCCCTCTCTTTCCCCGCCCGTTAAAGAGTTAATTCAGAATATCTAAATCGTACGGTCGAGTTCCCAAACCGAACTCCGATGTTGAGGAGCCATACCCGGCAATGGTTCCCCTTCTAACTTACTCCCTACAATGCCCATTCGCTCGGTCGACTATTTTATTCAGCTGAATACACATTAACAACGGTATACGTATTGATCACTGTTTGATGCTATGACGGGCAGGACTGGCGATTCATCAGGCACCGACTTCGCACTAATTAACAAAATTGGAACCTCACATGGTGTCACTAAAGACGCCCTAAAACAAATACTACTCGACCAAAATTACTGTTTTGGGTGTCGTATTTCTTTGTAAAAGATCCCTATCCAGTGAACCTAGTCATTATGTTTCTTTAGTGTGGCAAGTACCTCGTTTCGGTATTTTGGGCCCACCATGTATAGGTTTTCCCATTAATTTTCAAACTCTTTTCATTAAATTCTATTAAATTTAATTTAAATTTCGTCCCGAGGAGCATGGAATGTTATTCTGGGAGTTAGTTTTTAAGGGGTATATATTTGGAGGCGCCCAGGAGGCGTCTTTTTTTCCCGTAACCTTAATGCGTCGCTTTTCCTCAAAAACTCGTAAAAGCGCGCTGGTAAGCCAAGACTAGCCCCCGCTGCTATTATGCATCAAAATCTGCGGCTCTGCGACATCGAACTAGATAAGGCAAGTCCAAGGGCAAGGGTGACCATTATCTATATTATAATCTATATTATAATTTGAGTAAGGAAATCCTTTGATGTTAATAAACTTTTAGGGTGTTGCACGCCTCGGGCTGAAAAAATTCCACGTGTCATTCGTTCTGACTGCAGATCATTCTAAAGGTTTTCGATTTTTTAAATAAGTTGTTTGAAATCTCGAAATGAAATATAAAAACTCAAAATAGTTCCTGAAAGAGGATGGCTCTGGCATGGCAACGGTTATTGCATGCATGCTATCGCTATGCCATATTCCGGCCGCGATATGCATGCACAGTATACGCGTACCCGGCCTGGCGTACGTGCAATTGCAACATACATGCATGCAATAACAAGCGATGGCCAATTCACCAGAAGTCATGTCCAAATTGCAATTTGTTGATTATTTGCTGCAGAGAGGGGGGTTCAAGCTATCATTCTGCATGTTTGGTCTACTCCTATAGCTGCGCTCATCTGGACTCTGGTAAGTACCTTATTCAAAATTAATTGTACAATTGTCAATAGAATTATAATAATATGAGTATGATATTCATTGTCATTGAGTTGATTGACAGTGTCAGACGTGTTTAAAAAAAAAGACTTGGAGACATTATTTATTGGCTAGCCTCCCTATCCTAGCCCAATTACAATTATATGAGCCATTACCATTTTGCTAACACTAACAGTGGTCAGAGTCCAAAGTGGGCATTTGGAAAAAATTGTGTGGTATAATTCTATAAATAATGAAGACAGTCACGTTAATTGACCTTTGACCTTCATCTTGACTGTCTAGCTACGCTATGCTACAGACCTCTACACATTTTGTTGTACAGGTTGTTTTGGTCCTATTTAACTATTTGGACTCTGACCACTGTTAGTGTTAGCAAAATGGTAATAATTATGGCCCATATAATTATAATGGTGCTAGGTCTAGGATAGGGAGGCTAGCCAATAAATAATGTCTCTTTTAAACACATCTGACACTGTCAATGACAATGTCATACTCATATTATAATTCTATTTACAATTGTACAATTAATTTTGAATAAGGTACTTACCAGGGGCGTCGATCACGGGGGGATGGGGGAGGGGGGGATATATCCCCCCAATATTTCAGGTGGGGGGGGGGGGATGGCCTGTATTATCATCCCCCCCCCCCCCCCCCCCCCCCAATATTTGGGGTTCAAAAATATATGATAACATTAGAATTAAGAAGGATTGCCCCCTCTCATGAATGGAAGTTGTTACTATAGTCTTCTTTAAACCACTTTTTGATAATGCAAAACGACCCAAATCCAAAATGTTCCGGGGCTGCGCCCCTAGAACCCCTATTAAGGTTATTTGACCCAGTCCCAGCCCTGTACTCATTAAATAGTTTTATTCAGGACTTAATCTCTCTTGGCAAACTTTCAGGCAATCCTGGGCATTCCTGGCCCACTGTGCGTTTGCGCTTCGCTCACTAAAATTGAGCTAACTATTCAATAGGTAATTGTATTTCTGGATATTACAAATCCCAAAGCTTCCGGGGGCTTCGCCCCCTAGTCCCCCAATAAGCTTTCCAATATGGGTATCCCTTGACTTATTCTATTCAGGGTTCCATCATGATGATTGCAATCGACAGTATTTATCTATCATACTAAAATTCATCCATACTTGGACAGTGCCCTCATCATAGCAGGAGCTTGCAATGTACACTCAATAATCTTCCAATCTCTAAACAGCTAAATCAAAAGCCAATAGTTAATTCTATATTTACATATAGACAACATATTTATATCTGGATATTACAAATCACAAAGCTTCCGGGGGCTCCGCCCTCTGGACCCCAATAAGCTTCCCAATATGGATATCCCATGACTGATGCTATTCAGGGTTCCATCAAAATGCTTGCAAATATGTATATATCAGGATAAAGTTCATATTGGACATAGCCCAGGTCATAACATAATGCTTGCAATGTACACTTAACAATCTTCCAATTTCTAAACGGCTGAATTCAAAAGCTTTGGGGCCCCTTAGCCCTCCCCCCCCCCCCCCCCCCCCCCACCCCCAAGCCATAAAAACCCGGGGACGCTGCTGGGTTGTCGCTTCGCTCCCTCGTTAGAGATGATCAAAATGACGAATCATCCCCCCCCCCCCCCCCCAATGGCGAGAAGAAAACGACGCCCTTGGTACTTACCACAGTCCAGATGAGCGCAGCTATAAACACATGTGCCATTCAAAAATAAAAATGGATGGAATATCAAACAGCATTGTTTCATAAACCATAATCAATGCATTCAGCCATGTGCTGTTTCACAACAATGTACAGGCACGCACAATGTCTTTTGACTTTTGAATTGGGCCATTTTGTCTTTAATCTGTGTTCATTCAGCCATACATTGATGAATATCTCTGATTTTCACACAAAATGTACATAACAAATGTACCAATATTGTGGTAAGATGACGTCGTCTCTACATTTAAGAGTTATGAAATTATGAGCAGTTCTTTAGGGGGTAGTTATTTTTTGTATATTGTTTACAATTGTGTGAATGTAGTGTTACCACCTTCAATCAGATTGGCTCATTTAAACAATTTTTCTTTTAGGCAAATTTGAATTGAAAAAAACCCACCAAAATGCAAAACAAATACATGATATATTTTCAATATTTTACTCCTTTTTGTTTGGGGGGGGGGGGGATAAATGCGCTACTTTATAGATTATTATTTATAGACTGACAAACAACCTCTTCAAAATACACTTTAACATCAAACTCTTACACATTTATTATTGTACATGTATTGTGTGCACACGTGCTATAATTCTGTTTAGGATCACATTCACCAACTTCTTTTGTTTTGTTTTTCCAATCCACCATTGTGTCAACTCTATACGTCCTTTCAACACCTTATATCGCTCACACAAAGCGAAAGGCCGCCGAAGGCGGCCCTTTCGCGAGTTTAATTAGTGTCCGATCTCGATGCGGACTATGACCACGACAATGAGACTAGGAACATTATGATTCATCTAAGCGTATAACTATCACACTCACAGTCATCATGGTGTGTGAAGCCACGATTTTATTGATAAAATAGCTAGGCTTGCGTGTAAATCAACACCGCGAGCTAGTCTTGGCTTTCCAGCGCGCTTTCAAGAGTTGCGACGCATTAAGGTTACGGAAAAAAGACTCGCCCAGGAGCCATACGGGAAGACCCCCGCCAGGCTCATATATTTGGAGGATGTTATATTCCCCTCTTGATGTTCACGTGTTCAGAAATGTGTTCTCTCTCCGCTGCACCAAACCCTGGGTTGCCGGTCTTTATATAGTAACATTGTCAACATCCACAACATGTTCCTATAGAGAACTCTAGCGGTTCTCGCATACCACGCGATGTATTCTAATTAGAAGCATGGAATACGTTCCGGTTGTCCAAACTTCTCTTCCGTTACAAAGATATGTATGATTGATGTGATTTGATATTATCTAGTGGAGAATGATAACTGTGTACAAAGTCAGTTCAATAAGTAAGCGAATATCACTTTGCATTTTCCGCTTATTACACTTGGGTTACACTTGTCATATGACATTTATTTAGCATGGAATATTCACACATCGCCCCCGTTGCAGAAAGAGATACAATCAATTGTAAGTTACAATTAATTGTAAGTCAGACGTTTCAACCAATCAGATTTGTGCATTTATAACGCGTGATCTGACTTACAGTTAAAGGGACTTAGTAGAATTGTCCAAATCCTCAAAATCCAATTGGAATTCTAGCGGTTCTATCATACCTTGTTGTGTTCGTATTAAAGGAGAATTCCGGACGATTTATAAACAAATACAGTATATTAGAAATAAATCTAGGGATGTGCTTGAATATTTTCAGGATTTGACTCACTCTGGTTGATTTCTAAGAGATTTTTCTAATGTCATTAACTCTGAAGAAATAATTAAATGTACCGCACACAATCATGAGACCCTTACGTAGCACCCTCACTTTGCTCAATTTATTGAGTAGGCTTGAATCCGGTGCCACTGCATGCATTGTGATCACTGCATGTGTCATTCATAATAGCCGATCATGCAGAGCCAGCAACTTCAATAACCACGTTTACAGAACTTTGTGTCTATTCAGATTCCAATGAAAGCCAATATCGGGCAGGCAAGTATTTTCAAACGGTTCAACAATGCAGTAATGCTCAAAGGCACGGTCTGTGGCGCAGCGTGGACTAAACTATTCATGATCGAGCATTGTATTGGTCCGATCAAAAGAACACATTCGCTGCAATGTAAAAACATAGATAGGCGCATAGTGTGGGTCGCACGTCACAAATTGGTGCATTGTGGGATAAAACAAGCTCGCTCACGAATTTGTGTCATTAGAATTTCAAAACCATATATAAGAACCCACAATCATACTTTTTTCATACAAAATTGTGTTTATTTACCTAGAATATCTGTCTTTCAATCATTAGAAGCTTGAAATCGTACGGAAGTCCACTTTAACAAAAAATCACGGGACAGGTTTCGGTTTTTCGAATTTCCTTTTCGTTAAAAAGATATTTACGATTGAAGTGTTCAGATGTTGAATTATCCACTGGATCGTCGAAACCGTGTACAAAGCCAGTGCAATGAGTTAGTGAACATCACTTTGCATTTTTGCTCATTACTCGGCTATATAACGTCCGTTTAGTTTGAAATTTTCACTCAATACCGAGTGGACATATCATATAACAACTATATACATCATATCAACCATTCATCACTTTTTGCTAGTTACTAGATCACATTAAGTGTAACTTACAATCGATTGTATCTCTTTCTGCAACGGGGCCCTAATCACAGACATACATATTTTATCAACCCTTGGTCATTTTTGCACATGCAACAAAGTTACTCGATTTTAAGATTTCTAAGTGTTCAAATGTTTCAAACTACTTGACAGAAGCAACGTATGCTTACAGGCTGAACAAGGACATTGTTCTGCTGAATCTTGAGGATAGTTACACCCCTGACGACTGGCTCGGGGCCCTGGCCGGGATGAAGCTCTACATTACGTTGGGGTCACCAGCTCAGTTGCGAGACAACCTGCCCATGCTTGTGCGCGAACTCGGCGAAAGAGGGCGGCAGAGCACGACTCTCGTTCGGAGTGAAGATGATGCTGCATTTTCCCAAGAAGATCAAGAGCGTGGAAAATCGACCGGACAGGATCAAATTGGTCAAGTTGACGAGCATGCCTCATTAACACATTCCGGTACGTATACCAAGTAGAGTACATTACACCTTACATCAGTGGCGTAGCTACGGAGACGCGCCCCCACTAATTTGATCCCCAATCCGAGTCCGAGTCTAACTCTTCTTTTTTGTGTTTATTTCATTGTACATTTATTCCTTTTCTTTACCAAAGGCAATTGATATCACTCAATCACGTGATTAAAAGAAATCACTTCATACAGACAAACATGCAGTCAAACAGTGACCGGCCTCGAGCTGGACTCGGCCCGAGTCAGAGAGTCCGCGACCTTCGAATCCGAATCCGAGGCCGAGGCCGGGTCCTCGAGGCCGGGTCCCCGAGGCCGGGGTCCCCGAGGCCGAGTCCTGCCTCGAGTCATCCAACGCTGGTTACTTTAGATGATGGGGAGATACTTTCCTCTGAGAATCCATAATCCAATTAATACTTGTTTAGTTTTTCACGATCGAAAGTGAAAACAGTTTCAGTTATTGCCTGGTACAAGCAATAATTGAAAGTGTTCTTAATTTGTTTTCAGGTTGCCGATTATCCGTAGTCGCATCCGGACACGGGCAGCAACTCCACGTATCCCGGATGGAATTGCGCACGTGGACAACGGCACAGACACAAGAGTGGTTAATCCAAGTGCATGGTGTGGAGACTAGCCAGAATGAGGTTTACAGTTCTATGGATGGTGCACTCCTATGTCAACTTAATAAACTTTTCCAAATGGCGCCAGAATACTGCGCCCATTCTCTGAAGAATGAGTTAGGCTTTAGTTTCACAGAGGTGCTGAGTCTTGTGGATGTACTGGAAAACATTAAACTTTAGTGGACTTAAAGGGTACCACCACCCAAAAATAATATTCTTATTAAAGAAAGGTTACATCTTTAGTATTCCATTCCATCAACAAGTTCACAAAAATATGTTTCCAGAAAAAAATATATAATTGGAAACGCATCACCATTCTAAAGCATGCGTTCATGCGGTCTGAATTGCGAAGACTGCGATGCGTGCGGTGAATTGCGATGTGTGTGCAGAGCGAACGAATCGTCCGGGAATCTATTGTCTACAAACGTACGCGTAAATAGCATTGGCGCACTCGCAAATGGTTGGCCCGTATGGAACCAGGAAATAACAGTGGTTCCGTAAGAATGAGGTTTACAGTTCTATGGATGGTGCACTCCTATGTCAACTTAATAAACTTTTCCAAATGGCGCCAGAATACTGCGCCCATTCTCTGAAGAATGAGTTAGGCTTTAGTTTCACAGAGGTGCTGAGTCTTGTGGATGTACTGGAAAACATTAAACTTTAGTGGACTTAAAGGGTACCACCACCCAAAAATAATATTCTTATTAAAGAAAGGTTACATCTTTAGTATTCCATTCCATCAACAAGTTCACAAAAATATGTTTCCAGAAAAAAATATATAATTGGAAACGCATCACCATTCTAAAGCATGCGTTCATGCGGTCTGAATTGCGAAGACTGCGATGCGTGCGGTGAATTGCGATGTGTGTGCAGAGCGAACGAATCGTCCGGGAATCTATTGTCTACAAACGTACGCGTAAATAGCATTGGCGCACTCGCAAATGGTTGGCCCGTATGGAACCAGGAAATAACAGTGGTTCCGTAAGTGGTGGAAATTAATTGCTTTGTTTATGAATTACACAACCCTTTGCAAAATGTTGGGTATCTATTTGATATCACAAAACGGTACCAAAACATATAATAATTTGTTGTTCTTTGCCTGGTGGTCCCCTTTAATGGAACTGATGTCACGAGCAAGCAATAGTTAGATTGGCGAATCCATGTATAAATGTTATTGTCCATGTATTATATGTTTATTTTCTGTTTTTTTAATGCGAATGTTTTTAATTATGACGAACTGATTATTGGATACGAACCTTCATTGAGCGAAAATTAGAATAATATGTTTGTCCTTCAGCAATACATCCATCCACTAGTGGTGCTCTCTACCCAGGTGTATAAATGGGGACCCGGAAGAACGTGGTTCCTTAGCACTGTGTGCGCCTGGCTGGAATTCTCCCTAGGGAGTGGAAATGTGCACTTTGTGTGCAGGAATTATTGAGGTGTGTATCCGTTGACCGGGGTTGAAATAATATAGCGCTTAGGCATGTTGGAGGATTAGTGCAGTTTTCGCTTTATAACTATCTAATAGTTGTATTTTTAATTTACATTATATAAAACAACACAAGTGGTGCGGATGAACGTATAACATGTATTTAAACGCCTTAAAACAAACTCATATCACGTTTTTAAACATTGATTGTTTTTATCAAAATTATTTGTCTTAGAAGGTAAAATACATCATGCATAGCCTTAAAGAGATTGATTAACTTGTTGAATTCAACGAAAATCCTTTGCAGTTTTCAAATTGTATACTAATTGTTGTTAATCTTATTATAATCTGGTCACATCAGAATGAAATGGGTTTTGACTTTTCAAATGTCTCCCTGATTATGACGCTTTTCGATTGTACGAATGTCAGGCAGAATCATTCGGTAGGCATGCACGCCTACCCCCCCCCCCCCCCCCAAAAAAAAACACACACACACACACACACACACACACACACGCACGCACACGCACACGCACACGCACACTCTTAGAAATCAACCAAAGTGAGTCAAATCCTGAAAATATTCAACCACATTCCTAGATTTATTTCCAATATACTGTTTTTTTTTGTAATCGTCCGGAATTCTCCTTTAACAAAATACTCATAAACTTTCCTTGATTTCAAATCAAACAAAGATTCAACATTCTGTAACAACTTTAAAGCAATATCATATTTTAAAATATCTATATCAAAAAAAGTTTCCCTCTTTATATTTATCTGACATTACTAAACATAAGTCATATATTTTTAACAAACCCTTTCCTTTAATTCCCATATTCCAAAAATAACCATTAGGTTTCATATTCCCATTATCCATAATATCACTTACCATACATATTCCCTTTTAAAAAGGTTCTTCATCATAAATAATTTTATTTCTTATACATAAATCCATATTATTGTATATAATAGGATTACAATTTTACTTCATAAAATCTATATTTCTTCATTTCTTACCAAACTTTTAAAAGTTCAACATAAAATGGTGGTATATTCTTAAAATCCATTTTACCAGTATCATAATTACATTTCTTTTTTAAACCGTCCTCCCATTTTTGAACAACAAAAATTAAATGATGCCTTCCAATCAGATTCTTCCCCATTAAGCAAACGCTTCAACCACATTACACGTTGACTTTTTACAGATATCTCAAAATGATTCATCCTCAGTCCCCCAAATTTATAATCTTGATACAATATGTTCCTTTTTATCTTATCTTTCCCTCCCCACACAAATTCAATAGATAAACTTTCAACCTCCTTTAAAATATCACGCGGGACTACTATCAAGGAGGAGATATAATTGAATTTTGAAAGAACATGTATTTTTAACAACTGGATTCTCCCCCAAATAGTGAGATCTCGCTGTTTCCACCAGCCAATTAAAGGAGGGGCGCAATCCCGGCTTTGATTCAGCTTTATAGCTTTGAATATGTGCCTTTATTGATATACCACATTCTTTTTTTTTTTTTAATCATTAAGTTGGGCAAAAAAGGAAAATTTCATGCACATTTTTGGCTCTTTTTCGCGTCGGCGTTCCATACTCCTAAAAAAGTAATTTTAGCGGAGCGATGAGCTCATGAGTCATGACGTCACCTGCAGGCAATAACACGGAAGAGCGAGAATTGTTTACAACGTGGTTCAATGCAAACACTTTGACTTGCTAGTAATACAAACTCGTATTTGCTTGAAAATTGAGGATTAACTGAAATTGCCTCAGGAATGAATTTTAGCAAGATGCAGCAACACATTTAAGGAAAGTATTAGCCTGCACCGTTTTCCATAAGGATCCACGGATTTAGAACTCAAAGGTTAAATTAACGAGGGCCGACTGGGAAGGACCTAGCGAGTGTGTGCAGGTCTGCCAGAGTTTCGGGGGGCCGCGCGGCAAGACAGGTTATGCTCTCGCGTGCTAGCTGCCGCGCCAACTACCTATGTATTACAAGTTCTGAAAAGAACGAAAATGCAAGATTATTACGATCGCACCTATTCTAGACTATTTCTTAATTTACTTACATGTTTGCATGGCTTTTCAAACAAATACAAGAACGATTACCTTAGATGGACAAATCTATCACTTTCGTGGCCTCTTTGACAATGTTTATTGTTTTTTTTCTCTGTCGGCATTCTAATGCCGACAGAGAAAAAAAAAAAATAAATGAACTGAACTTAGCGCTCTTTTGTAGTTTTGTTGTTAATTTGCAAACGGCGTAGACTACGTGTATGATATCGATGCCCAGAAATTGATTGACTATGTTCAACCTCCCGCACGCTCGCCAACGACTTGAGTTTTGGATTTGTTTACTTTGGGGAAAGTAATATTTTGCTCAAAACTGAGGTAATTCTGAATGTTCTGTAAATATATTTCCGTAAATATTGTTAAAAAGATCCATCAAAGCAATGATGCTTGTCATTTTATTGCCGCATAAAAAGATGAATTTGAGTGCGAAACACCGCATTTTTGTACACCATGTTTTGAGACGTGATCGGATGAAGCCGCCACTTATTATGGTTAGGCTAGGCCTGGGCTAGCCGCAGCGCTCTTGCGTGCTAATGGCCGGAAGACCTGTCTGCGAGGGGGCTGGGTAAACGATTGCTATAATCATATCGGAGACTTCCTCGAAGCGATTTTAGAGTGAGTATGCGCCTTTATTTGGCAATTATATGTGTTGTATTTGTGGAGACAAATAATGAAATATGTCTGCAATTATGGGGAAATTGTCATGAATTTGCTTAGCCACGCTCAACAAATCTGTTCGGTTGCACCTCTATCACTTCCATTCCATTTTGGCTGCCGACGCACAATTTGGAATTTTATCTTCAGGAACTGTCAATTCAAAACTCGATTCTGACTCTGATCCAGATCTTTCGTCTAATTCACGCTCACTGTTAGAATCAGATGAATCTGGGTGTGGATCCTCCATAATTATAAACTCAAACAAATGTATGTAGATATTGAAAAAAATCGAAATAATATCTCTCTGTCAATGTGATTAGATGCGCTCAGCGTGTACGTCTATGACAATTAGAGTATCGGGGATCCTGTGATTGCCTGCAGATGACGTCACAACTATGACGTCATTTTTCTTCGCCCGAACTCAATTTTTTTGGGGGGCACTTTCAAAGTAAATTTTCAGGTCCTCATATCATTTATAAATAATTTTCCAAGTGCAAAACAGTTGTTTTATTCGAAATCTACATGTAAGTGGCTTTCTGAAGGGCTAAAATGCCATTTTCAGCTGATTTTCTTGACACCATACCTTTAAACGTTTTATTCTACTCAATATTTCTTTATAATTCAAATTTAGCCTTTACTTTTATATTTCTTGAGAAATGAACTCCCAAAATTTGTATTTCCTCCACAAAATGACCAAACAAAAGTGGACCAGGATTCTCGCTTTCATTACCTAACCAAGTATAATTTGTTTTTTCTTCATTCACTTTTAAACCACTAACTTTTTCAAAATTTTTCAAAATCCTTTTCAACTTTCCTATAGAATTAGCATCTTTCACTAATATAGGTATATCATCAGCATACATAATTTGCTTTAAGTGTGCACGCCCACACACGCAAACACACACACACACACACACACACACACACACACACACACACACACACACGCACGCACACACACACACACACACACGCGCGCGCGCGCGCGCGCGCGCACATATTGACATACACCATAGAAGTATGAATAAACAAACCAACCCGTTTATACACACCGGGTGTGCACGCACACATGAAAAATACCAACGAATTGGCTCCGCTAGGGCAACACTCCGGCAAGAGTTAGCCCATAAAGTCACAATTAGTAAATGTCCAAGTAAGTATTTAACAATTTAGCAGGTTAGTTATTCCACACTCGTCATCAGCAGCCAGGGTGTGGTTGATAATAAAAAGTATAGAAGAAAATTTGTTTCTGAAGCAGATGTAAGCGAATTTACATCTGCTCCTGGCCGTACAAATCTTCAAACTAACCTGTTCAATGTTCAATGTTCAATGTTCAATGTTTTATTTCTCATGTCACCCTGTCGTAGGGTATTGAAGAAAATCACATTTAGCACAATATAACAAATATATACAGATATATATACACATATTCAAAACATATATCACAAAATATAAGAAAACTAACATACAGGAAGTAAGTTAATTGCAAATTTAAAATCGATCAAAAATATAAACTTTCAAAAATGTGAAGATCATTGAGATGATAAACTCGGTCTTGTCAAATTTAATTTCCCTATACCTTTACTAAAAGGTGATATTACTTTAAGAGTGAAACCGCTATGCAATGATGACCAAATAAATGAACAGTGATGCTGACACGTTAGCAGGAAACTATTAATAATAATCTAAAGTAAGTTTGTAAAAATGAACTATTCCAGAATCAATATAGTAATATACCTAACTTTCATAATTATGGGGGCTAAATAATCATTATAATATGGTGTGAAGACGATATTTAGCAAACAAAGACAACAAAATAAAACGCAATCACAATATTTATAATAATAATAAAGAAGTAAAAGAAAGAAAACAAGGTCAATCGCAAGCTATGAATTGACCAAGGAAATGTTACTATCAAGAGAATGCACAACAGATATTGAAATATCAATGCAGTAGAGAAGAAAAAAAAAACAAGAGCAAAAACTATTTACATACAACAAAGGTACTTGTTCAGATCATGCAGTAAACATGTGCATCAACATATTATAAATGACTATGTAGCGACCCATACTTCGCTCATGCATGTTGCTTCACCCCGACCTGCTTTTGCCGATCCAGTTATTTCCAGTATATCACTCTCGGTACTTTTCCAGTTATTTTCCACCTCGTGGCTCATACATATTCATGCTTTCTCCGCGTGTGCGGCCATTCAACCAATCACGCATCACCATTTCGCCAGCCGCGCTTTTCAACTCCACGTGCCTTTCACCAGTTTCTTCACTCCGATCACCATCTCTCGTTGAGTCAACATCAACTCTAGTTTTCTCTCTCCGCTGTCGAGACCCTTCTGTGGCATGAATCTCCATCATGTCACAGCACCTTTCACGCCGCCCCTAGCGGACTGGATAGTTTCTAGTGGTACGTTATAATCACCGCCGTCTTGTGCCACTGATTCACCACTGGGAGCTTCCACGTCACGATACGCACCGGGCAGTTCTGGCGTACTCACCCCACAGCTCGACTCACCGTAGCTGGTCTGCTCACGCATCTTCTTAGTCGGCCTACGACAATGGACGATTCACTGTTCCTTCGGCACCGACTCTGATTCCTGTATTCACCTTTCCTTGGCATCGACCCGTAGAGCGACTCACCGTCTCCGCGTCAACCGCCGCATCATCTACTTCTCTTCTCGTCTCGACCGCGACCCACGAGCGTCAACAAACTTCATCAGCGTCGTCATCGCGCACTTTGCGGTTCTTCAACCACGTCATCGAAGTCGCGTTTCCGCTTTCCAAGTCTCCGCATCATCATCGCGTGCAGCCCCTTCCTTCGTTCATCAAACCCGCACTTTTTCGACTTCAGCAAACATTTACTGTAAGCGATTATTTATTGTCAGGCTTATTTTAATGTATCTTCGTGCAATATCTAATCCCGTTTATTCATGCATATTTTCATCCCGTTGCAACGGCACACATGTATTTATTTATAACCCATTAAACATACGAAAAGGGAACCTTACTTTCTCTTGTGTTTTCTTGTCTACCTCGCTTCCTCGTAACTAAAATAAAATGGTGATATGTTGTGTGAACACGCATTACAAATCCATACGCAATCCATACACCCACACACACTCGCATGTCCCACAACTATAATACTTTCCAAGATACCACTATTCGTCAATTTGAAGGATAATCATACATACTACAAATCAGCGTTGTGGCTGCAGACTTTAACTATTTCTTATAGAGTGCCATTATGATACAACACAATTTTGATACATTTGCTAATTCCCTATGATTTACACTATTAAATAACTGACTCATTTTCATTACATTCGGTCTCACTCTATAGTATGACTTTATAAAGGTCTTTCTTTCATTGTCTAGTACTGGACATTCAAATAGATAATGAAATTCATCCCCTAATTTATTATTGTTACAAAGCTCGCATATGCGATCCTTTCTTTCAATTCCATTATATCTTCCAGTTACTACAGGCAATCTGTGATTTCCACATCGGAGCTTTGCTAAAGCAATTCTCAATGAGGGCGGCATTAATATCAAATATGGTTCCATAATTACCTTACTTTTAAAAATTCGGTAATTTAAACAACATGTACTATCGTTAATTTTACTGTGCCAATTTTGAGAATATGTATCACTTAATCTTAGTTTAAGGGCTGATTTCACCCATGAACTACTTACTTTTTCATATTCATACCACAAATTTGACATACCTAATTCATGCAAAACAGTATGTACATATCGAGTCCATTTAGAGGAAAATATATCATTATCTCGCAGGAGTTTCAAAATATTACACACTGTCGTGGAATACTTGACTTCTTTACCAGATATAGTTCTAAACCAATAGTTAACCATTCTTTCTTTTGAATATGGAAAATACTGCTGAAAACTGCTTGTCTACTAAAAAATCGCCAATGTGGTAAAATGAGAGTCGTATACAGCCTAGCTTTCGATCCTAGCAGAATCTTCGTCAGGGCACAAATGACAGTTACTACAGAAAAAACACAGAATATATACCAACATAAACACATGTATGGAAGGGGGGCTGGAAAGAGGAAAGGAGGCGGAGACATAAAACAATGAAAGCAACTGTGAGTGGGTGAGTGTCAGGACTGCTTGACCAATCAGGTCAAACAGGCATGGGTGGGTCCTTAAGTGGCTGCAGTCAAAGACAATGTGATGAGAGTGTAAGGCTTAGAGAAGAATAAAGGTAGGGAGGATCAAGGAAATAAATCAAGAAATGGAAAGAGACATGTGAACAAAAGACAGTTGATGAGGTGTGGGAGTAATGATACTTCAAACCGACCTAATTCACCCAGTGCCATGCTATTCATCGTACCTTTTCTCAATCTTAACAATTGCTTACAATATTGTGCATGCAAGGCCTCGATCTGCGCAATATTTTCAAACTTCAGACTTCACTTCCATAAATAAGTACGGGCACCACTATCCGATCAAAAAGTTCTACCTGTATGTCTAAAGGAAGTCTTAACTTCCTAGATTTTATTATCAGACTATACATAGCTCTTTTAGCTTGAGTAATTTGCTTGTTCTGGGCTTTTTTGAACGTATTGTTATAATTAAACACTACGCCCAGGTATGTGTACTCATCAACCACCTCTACTTCTTCTCCGTCAAACATAAACGGTTCATATTTTTTTACTTTTCCTTTGGAAAAAATCACTACTTTCGTTTTACTAACATTAACTTTTAATAACCACAATTTACAATATTCACTAACGGCATCCAATGCTGATTGTAATTCACGTTCATTGGTTGCTAAAACTATCGTATCGTCTGCATATAATAATGAGAAAAGTTTCATAAACACTTCAATCCCATTATTGGACATTGCACTTTTAAGTTTTTTGGGCAACAAATCAACACCGGGATATCTATCTTTAATAAATAATTCAAAATCATTTATGTACAATGCAAAAAGTAAGGGGGATAAATTCTCCCCTTGTCTAACGCCAATGTTGCAACTAAAGTAATCAGATCTTTGAGAATCTTTCACAACACATGATTTCAAATTTGCATACATATTATGAATGACTTTAAATAGTTTTCCTCGAATGTTTTGCTGTAAAAGTTTACACCAAAGTAATGTTCGATCTATCGAATCGAATGCCTTTTTGTAATCTATAAAGGCACAGTATATTCTTTTTCTGTGAGATAAATACAAATCTAGGATCGAATGAAATACAAATACGTGATCTACAGTCGAATATCCCTCTCTAAAACCTGTTTGTTCCTCACCGATTAAATAGTTCTCATTCAAAAATGTACTTAATCTATTATTTATTATCGATGTAAACAATTTCCCAATACAGCTTAAAAGTGTAATTCCACGATAATTGTCAGGGTCGTTCGGCGACCCTTTCTTTTTATAAATTGGGCAAATTAAACCTATAGTCCAATCAGTTGGTATAATTCCAGTGTCCAAAATTGTATTAAACAATTTAGTGATTACTCTAATTAGAGATTCATTACTATTCTTTAAACATTCATTTAATATTAAGTCTATGCCACACGCTTTATTATTTTTTAACTTTTTAATCTGACAAACGACTTCTTCGTCACAAATCGGTCTATTAAAATCGTAATTGTCGTTTGACACTAAAGCATATCGATCAAAAGAAAAATCTTCCTTTTCATCATGTTCATATAATGTATCTTTTTTATTCAAATCCCTAAAATGGGATTCAAATGCTGAAATACCAATTGTATTTTTTTCCTTTTTATCTTTTACTTTTAAATTTAATATTTTCCAATATTCTTTCGGATCTTTTGATTTTAGAGCACGAAGCTTCTTATGTAAATCCTTAAGATACATATTGCGTTCGTGCTTTAATGTTTTCCTATACAATAACTTCACGCTCTCAAACTTTTCCTCATCATCTAGACTACCTTTTGAACGTTTGCATTTTTTCTTAAGTTTTAAAAATGTTGACTTTAATTGTTTACATGTCTCATTAAACCATAATTTATAATCAGGTTTATGTACTTTTGTATCGCTTTTCCTTTTCTTTTTACTCGTTTTCTTCACTAAATTTGCTTTAGAAGCTGCCTCAATATAAACACTTTTTATACACTCGCATAATTTGTCTATTGCTTTTTGATCAGTGTTATTTCTTTCTAGTAAATCTATCCTACTACAAATATCATTAATCATATTTGCATCTAAACCATTTTTAAATTCATTACAAGAAGATGTATTCCAAACAATTTTCACATTTGCTTCAATAGAGGAAGAATCGCCTTCCTGTTGAGTGTTTACCTCCTCACTTCTTTCTAGCGAGTCTACGTAAATATCTCAATGTACACATAAAGGATTATGTTTGTCAGAAAGCGTATTATCAAAACAATCTACCTCACAATTTCTAACTAACTTACACGATTCTCGTGATATAATACAATAATCAATGGTGCTCAAATTTCCAAATGTGAAATGGCCTGTAGCATCATTTCCTATTCTTCCATTAACTATTGTCATTTCGAGTGATTTGCATAATTCAATGAGATTTACTCCATTTTTATTTATGCATCTATCCAAATTTCTTCTTTCAGGAAGTGAGGATGTTTGCACATCTAAATATAAATCTTCGCAACTATCTTCAACACAATCTATCAAATTCCCTGTTCGAGCATTAAAATCTCCTATCATGCACAAAGGCAACTCATATTTACTTTTTAAATCCACAATAGAGCATGCTATCTCCTCGAAAATATCAGAATGATAGTATTTCGAGTTTTCATGTGGTACATAAACTGATCCAATAATAAATGTGAACTTATTATTCAACTTAACTTTGCACCACAGAACATACCTTGATTTTACTTTTTCTATAATTTGTACATTGTAACAGTCTTTGTATAGAATGCATAAGCCATGCACTCCTCCGTGAGGCAATGTATTATCAGTGTGCTCTTTACAAATATATTCATAACCAGGCGGTATAAAATCCTCATCAATATAGTCTGTCTTAGTTTCTGAAAAGCATGCGATGTCTGCATCAGCTATATAGTCTGGCAATATTCCAAGCTCCAGCTTAGAGTTTATACCGCATACATTAATACTAATAATTTTAATCAATTGTAAGCCAGAACAATTCTGTTTTTTCAGGAATTTTGTGTATCAACGTGTTATCAAGACTTTTATAATTGTGCATTGTTACTGCTAGTGACGGACATTTAGCAGTCTCTCCGCCGTCTCCAGGCAATCCACCCAGTCCCTGGGAAACTCTCGACCCCTTGGTGCCTTCCATCTGTTTTTTGAGGAGGGGCGCATCTGAAAAGACATACCTCGGTGTCTGGTCGCATCTGCATGAGTGTGTAGTCCTCGATTTCCTGCGACTTCATCGTCTGCCAAATCTTCAGAGTGCTGCACCTGCCAATTATTGAGACCTCTGCGGTACTGTTGACTGGCCCGCCTTCCAACCTCTCCGCCGCGGCGCTGATGTTGATCGCGGTGTCTGGAAGCGTCAGCATATGTGTGTGGTCCTCGATTTCCTGCCAACTCTTCAGAATGCTGTATCTGTAAACTGGTCTGCCGCTGATGTTATCAGGTTGGTGTGTGTGAAGTGACCGCCGATCTCTCCGAACCTCATTATCTCCACCGACGTAGCTGTTTCGTCCCACTCCGGTTCAAATCTCGGTCGAGGTGCATTTCTCTTATGTTATTGTTGTCGATCACGCTCCACCCTCGATTGGCTGCCAATAGTTGTATTGCCGTGTTAACGTTTCGCACTTTTCTCGCGATTTTTGGTCTCTCGTTTCGACGATGGATTATCGAGGACACAGCGATTGTAGAGACGGATGGTGCTTTCAATATCTCGTCGCAGGAAGAGACGATCTTCGCCACGATTTCATCTTCGTGGTCGTCACCAATGTTATTCGTCCCAAAATGAAGGATGACATTCTGCGAAAGGTGGCATGCAATCTCCTTTGTCGTAACATCATAGGCTTGCTCGACCCTTGCACCTGATATGCTCTTGCAGAAAACTGACTTGGATCGCGAGATCTTAGATGAATCGATATGTTTGATCATCGAGTCTCCCACTATGAGTACATCTGCCCTGTGGTTGTTTTGAATGACGGTGCTAGGACATGTAGGAGGTTCGTCTCTTCGCGTCTGTGCCATAATCCTGTGATGTTTGGCTCTGTATGCTTTCATCTGGATAGTGTATCCACCTTCGTCAGTCCCTACTTTTACATCACTCACAACTGCATTAGAAGCTGTCTTCACATGCTCGACTGCTTCCTGTCCAGATTCCTCGTTCAAAATTTCAAACCGATTTGATGTCGGAATCGACGGCACGAATTCCTCGGCAGCATCGACAGCATTGACAGCATCTGCAGCATCGACAACAACGGCAGCATCAGCAGCAACGACAGCATCAGTAGCATCGACAGCAACGGCAGCATCGACAACAACGGCAGCATCAGCAGCAACGGAAGCATCAGTGGCATCGACAGCAACGGCAGCATCGACAACGGCAGCATCAGCAGCAACGACAGCATCTGCAGCATCGACAACAACGGCAGCATCAGCAGCAACGGCAGCATCAGTAGCATCGACAGCAACGGCAGCATCTGCAGCATCGACAACAACGGCAGCATCAGTAGCATCGTCAGCAACGGTAACAACAGCAACGGCAGCATCGACAGCATCGGCATCATCGTAAGCATCCTTATTTCGTAATGACTCCTCTAGTTTTGCGATCTCACGTTGATGCACAATACCTGTTGCTGCAGCAGATGCAGTCATTTTGTTAGTGTTAATATGTTACGTAATTGCGATGCGCGCGTCATTATTTGTATTGTTACGTCATAGTTGTAGATACTGTTTATACGTCACATGTAAGCGCGCGCATGTTTAGTTTAGCGCGATATATGCGTATATTTTGAAAGAAAGTAATTTTAAAACTGAAAATATTAGAAGACAAAATAACGTAAAATAAAAGGACACGTTCTAAAGAGCCTTCGCAAGTTTAATAATTCAAGTGCAGCTATAGGAGCCAAATTAGTAAGTTTTATTACATTAATCGCATTTAATTGTTGTGCATGTCTTCTATAAAAGCTTTATAGTGTTATTATAACTGCATATAAATTATCTGATTTGATGTTTAATCATTTGTAGAATATTGTTCTTTTAATCTATATATGGTTGAGTGACCCCCGCATCGGCACCCTAAAACATTTCCGACAGTTTAAGACTTAAAAATCATTCAAATTTCTTGAAATTGTACTCACATATTGAGAAAATAGTGCAGATTCCGATGCGATGATCAGATTTGCGATATATTAATTATATTTTGAGATATCGCCTTCGAACGCGCGCGTTGTTTTTTGGCTTCACGAGTTCGAAGGGTTTTTAATACCGGCACCCCTCAACACTCGTTGACAACGCACGCAACTCCAAATTTCTTGTGTGATGTTAGCATTATTTCACAAATTTCACAAAAATACTCGTAGCGGACTATAAACGCATTATTTCTTCCCCAAATTTCGACCAGTGCAGTTTCTAAGGGTAGCGCGCATAATCACACGCGCGATTTTTCACAACACGCGCAAAAACAAATATTACGCGGTGTGCCGATATTAAAAACAGTGCCGATGTGTAGTACACCTATCATACCGTAAATACGCAATGCCATGAACAGTGATGAATTCAAAGTATTGATTATGTTTTCTTTTGTTTGATCTATTCTGTTATAGATTGCCATCTGTATCAATGTACCACATCTCTCACCTTTCTACAACTGACCAACAATAAACTGTTAATTCCTCAACTACAACTTCAACTTCATCTTCTATTCTAAATCAATCTGTGTGAACGTATATGATGTGCATGATACCGAATGACAAGTACCGAAACTCCTCCTGAGTGAGGCAGCCACAATGACAATTAATGGAGTAGCATCTGAGTGACATTTCCATCCTCAAGTGTTAATCGAGTCGGCGAGTGGAGTCTGTGAAGGGTAGACAAGATGTCAGAAGTCCCAAGCAAGATGTGCTCCACAGCCAGCAGTGTTCGACGAGAGAAGATGAAATTGAAAATGTTACGTGCGGCTGCGAAAGTAGAGGCTGCTTTCGAGATTGCCTTCGAAGAAGAAGAACTTGAATTAATGCAAAGAAGAAAATCCCTAGAAAGGCGGAAAAAAGAAGCGATGCTAAGGGCGCAAGAACAGGTGCTGATGAAGTACAATTGTCCGAGAGCGATCCGGCCAGAACTTGTTGTCACCGGAAGGGAAGATGAATCCCATGCTCAGAAGTCTCTCCTAAGTTGGGGAAGCGTCGGAAGTATAAGTATGACGACCGACAGTTCAGATGCAAGCGTCAGCTTCAAGACAGCAAGCTATGAAGGCGAGAAATGTGAAGTCCCATCCGCGCCTAAGGAAGTCATTTGTGTTGCGGACGAGATGATGCAGTACGACAGAAGTGTCGACGTGAGCCTCCAAATTGGAAACGATTGTTCGAAAGCGATCCCGCCACGGCAAGTTGTCACCGGAGGGGAAGATGTACCCTATGCTCAGAAGTCTCTCCTAAGTTGGGGATTCGTCGGAAGTATAAGTAGACGACCGACAGTTCTGATGCAAGTGCCGGCTTCAAGACAGCAAGCTACGAAGGCGTGGAATGTGAACTCCCAACCATGGCTAAGGAAATCCTTTTCCCGCAGAACGTCATGGAGACTCTGAAAAGGGATTTCGCTGACGAACACACTGGGAATCAGTCTAGTTCGGTCGAGGACCAGAGATTCCTAGGAATGAACAAGGAAATGCAGAAAAGCACCAGATGGACGAAAGGACCATCTTTTCTGCAAGAAAGTGGAGAGTTTAGGGTTAGTTCCAGTCAGCACGACTCAACCATCAGTACAGAAGACCCCGAAGTACGGAAGGTTCATACCCTCTCAACTACTGCAAATGGAACAGGCACATTCGAGCTAACAAGCAGAATACAACACATTTCCAGTTGGCAGCGTGCCAAACGAGCTATCGCCTTTTGCCTGAAACTAAGACGCAAGCTACAAAACAAGCAAGTCAAAAGGCACGTGAATGTACAACGTCCAATCACACGGATTGTTCCAAGTGCTGCTGAGCTTGAAGGAGCAGAGATTGAGATCCTACGATGTGTGCAAGCTGAACACTTTCACGACGAATTGGAAGTCCTTCGTGCACTCAAATCAGACAAAGAGTCCGGACCCGAAGCAGATGGCTTCAATCGAGATGCTGATGACGGAGAAGAGTTCGGATCCGACGCAGCTGTCTTCAATCGAGATGATGATGACGGAGAAGAGTTCGCACCCGACGCAGCTGGCTTCAATCGAGATGCTGATGATGGAGAAGAGTTCGGACCCGAAGCAGCCGCTTTCATCAAAGACGACTTCTATGTGGACGACGGACCCGAAGTAGCCGCTCGCACATTTGTCTTCAATCGAGATGCTGATGGTGGAGACGAGTTCGGACCCGAAGCAGCCGCTTTCATCAAAGACGACTTCTATGTAGACGACGGAGTGAAGTCGGTTGCTGCCGTGGAAGAAGCAGTACCTCTTCTAAAAGCAAGTCGTGGGATATGCGAGAAGGCAGACCTCCATATTCACAAAGTGACGTCGAACAAGAAGGAGGTAATTCAAGAATTCCCAGTGGACGACAGTGCTAAAGGATTAGCCAACCTGGACTTGGAAAATGACCCTCTACCAGTTGAACGCGCCTTAGGAGCGGTGTGTTGCGTTGAAAACGACGCCCTCCAAATCAGAGTCGAGCTACGATATCGACCATGCACAAGAACAGGAATCCTCTCAACAGTTTGCTCCATCTACGATCCAAATGGATTTGCCAGTCCTGTGACACTGAGTGGCAAACAGATTCTGCAAGACATGTGTCATCGCAAGGATGATTGGGACAGCCCCCTTCCAGATGACATCCGTCCAAAGTGGGAGAAGTGGAGACTTGATGAAGTTGGACAGCTACAACTTGAAGTGACAAGATGCTACAAGCCTGCCGGATCTGGTGATGTGAAGTGCGCAGAGTTACATCACCTACTCGACAGTGGTGGAGGCGAGTTCAGTATCTGGTCTAGAAGCTCTGGGTAGATGGAGGCGCTAATACCTTCAAGAACTTCAGCAGAACAATAGAAACTTTAAAGCCGAAGGACTATAAAAGCACGCATGAGATATATATATATTTAGAGAATACCTCTAATAAAATGAGTCTTGAACACGTTAATAATAATAATGATTATTATATTGATATTTTGAACGATATGAAATGTTTGTCTTTTGTAATTCTACATTCAGTAACTTGTTTGCTTGAGACAGGAATCAAGTGCCAGAAAGGATACTTATTATCTCTGTTATAATTATCAATATGTATAATTTGCAGAATGCATTCAAATTCCGATATATTCTACCTATGATGTTATGGTTGTATAATATGCATGTGTATATTACTCTATTTATTTCTTTGCTTTGAAATTAATTGTTAAAGGGGTAGTTTAGTTTTGGTAAGGCTGAACTTTACTAACCAAACCTGGACAGTAACATTATAAACTAATAGTTATTACTCCACCATGCTCGAAAGGTATACAAAATTAGAAATGACTAAGTAAAAAGCATGTTATCATTCAAAAAGAGCCATTAAAACACAAGAGGGCGCTTTCTAAAAAGGCATTGGTTTCAACCATTTTTCATACAAAATAATGCATGTGATGTTCTATTGAAATAATGATTAAGTAGATAGATCATCAACAACTATTTTAAAAATGCTTTTGAAAATTTTTGAAAAAGTGTAAGCATTTTTTAAATTTTTTGAAAAAATCATCTAATTATTTGGGCCCCAAATAATTATAAGATCAAATATATTTATTGATATTTCAGCCGTTTCTGGACCGATTTTGACCAAATAAAGTTTATTCTGCCATTAAAATTGCATGTTCTCTCAAATTCGACACTCAGTTTTGCATTATCTCACAAAAAAATTGTGATGTGCAGCGCCCTCTCTACCAAAACTAAACTACCCCTTTAAAATAGCAAAGGTTATTTCTCCGTAAATTTGAGTATTTGTTGCCTTTTTGTAAACTGAATTCAGTTAAAGGAGCCGGTGTTGCTGCAGCAGATGCAGTCATTTTGTTAGTGTTAATATGTTACGTAATTGCGATGCGCGCGTCATTATTTGTATTGTTACGTCATAGTTGTAGATACTGTTTATACGTTACATGTAAGCGCATGTTTAGTTTAGCGCGATATATGCGTATATTTTGAAAGAAAGTAATTTTAAAACTGAAAATATTAGAAGACAAATTAACGTAAAATAAAAGGACACGTTCTAAAGAGCCTTCGCAAGTTTAATAATTCAAGTGCAGCTATAGGAGCCAAATTAGTAAGTTTTATTACATTAATCGCATTTAATTGTTGTGCATGTCTTCTATAAAAGCTTTATAGTGTTATTATAACTGCATATAAATTATCTGATTTGATGTTTAATCATTTGTAGAATATTGTTCTTTTAATCTATATACCGTAAATACGCAATGCCATGAACAGTGATGAATTCAAAGTATTGATTATGTTTTCTTTTGTTTGATCTATTCTGTTATAGATTGTCATCTGTATCAATGTACCACATCTCTCACCTTTCTACAACTGACCAACAATAAACTGTTAATTCCTCAACTACAACTTCAACTTCATCTTCTATTCTAAATCAATCTGTGTGAACGTATATGATGTGCATGATACCGAATGACAAGTACCGAAACTCCTCCTGAGTGAGGCAGCCACAATACCTCTTGGAGGATCTTTAAGAGGAGATCCTCATTGTTCTCTCTCAGCGGCACATTGACTTTGTTCACATCTTCTTCGGCAATCGCCTTTCTCAGTCTCCGTATCATCACTTCTTTGACTCCTTTTGTATCTAGCCCTCGCTTCTGGAGCTCAACTTTCAATTGTTTGACCTTGAGATATCCTTGAAATGTCTGCGTTGATAAAAGAGAATGCGCGCATCTCTCATCTCCATGACGATACACGATGAGCTAGCTGCGTTAGTCATGTGGCCTGGCGCGCATCCATTATAACGTAATCGGCATTAGGCATGGGGCAAAGCCCAAGCCGTTGAATGTCTTTGTATCCACAGATGGAAGCTTGATTTCTCTGCTACATTGCAGGCTAATCTCTCCAGAGCTTTTCCCGATGAACGTCGGATCCCTAGCCGGAAGAGAGAAGGAAGGAGGGAATTAGAGGCAAAACCCCTGCAACCAACCTCTACCGGCCACACTGAAGCAGTCCAGCCAGCATCCTCGCAACTGAGTTGAAGTTCCTCGTACTTCCTCTGCTTTCTCTCGTGAGCGCCTTGCATGTTCCCCTCGTCACAAACGGTTAGTTCTAGCATGATCACAGATTTCTTCTGTCTTGAGAAGATCACGATGTCGGGACGAAGCTTTGTGACTACAATCTCTTCTGGGAAGACTAGTCTTGTGCGTAGGTCAGTCAGCAACTTCCAATCCCTCGCCGACGACAAAAGACCAGTAGGTTTCCCATGAGTCGTCTTAGGCCTTGTCTCTCCCTCGCGGACGAAGTTAATCCTCGTAGATTGCGACGCGTTCACTCTGCTCACCTCTTCCTCCAGACTGTGTGTGATAACCTGCAGTACACGATTATGTCTCCAGGTGTAGCGACCCTGTTGGAGGCTTACAGGGTATCCCGCAAGGATGTGTGTGGTAGTGCATCCTCCTTGATTACAAAGGTTGCATACGTCACTAGCTTGCAGACCCAATCTTGCAAGGTTCGCCGGGGAAGCCATGGTATCATAAGTCGCACCAATCACAAATTGCACCAGCTTTGGGCTCATGTCGTAAAGCGTTTTCCATTTGAGGTCGCGTTGTTTGGCATTCTCCCATGAGGTCCATTTTCCTCGCACACCCATCTGCACTGCGCGGACAAAGTAGTCATCATCATGTTCGCTTAGAACGATGTTTATAATTTCAGCACGGAGTTCTTGGTTTGACAGCTTTTCTAATTTGGGACTGAATTTGATCGCTCCTACTCCTTGACGACCAGCTTGACCCTTCGCCATTTCCTCGAACAGTAGTCTGCTGGTAGCTCTTTCTGCAGCTTTCTCCGGCTTCCACTTTCGCCCGGCACCGAATCGCAGGTCTGACCGACTTAACTACCTCGTCAGAGCTGTGACGGAGTTAGAGTAAGCTGTTCACCGCTGTCTTCTTCAGGGTTGAGGTAGGGCCGTCTAATGGCAATCGTAGCTTTGTCTGTTTACAAAATAGAGCCACGCCGGTAAGATTACAGCTGACTCCAAGCCATCTCCTGAGCACTTTGGAAACCATGACCTCCATCCATTGCACATGCGACAGGGCGAAGTCATAGATCATAAGCTGCCACTGCACCTTAGGAAGGATGAGGTAGTTGTAGCACCAGCATTTCATTATTCCCGTCAAGGCACACTTGTCCAGCAGCTTTATCCATCTTGACAATGATTCATCCAGGGACAAACGGGCTTGTTTGTCATCTCCATTTATAGTCCGCCCTAGAAACTTGACTGGGACATTCTGGATCCCCGGGATTTGCTGGTCGTTGACGTGAAAGGGTTCTTCCTGCTTAACCTTCCCTCTTTGTAGGACGAGAGAACGCGATTTCACTGGTTTGATCTTCATCCCACTCCATTTCATGAAGTCGTTCACTTTATCAAGAGCCTCTTGTGCTGACGAAATCGATGCGGTGCATATCGTGATGTCGTCCATATACTCCTTCAATAGCGGTATGTGAATGTCTCGCTTCTTCATGAAATACTTCTTGGGAGAAAGATGACTGACGAAGTCATTCAGTAGGTTGAAAGTTGTTACGAATAGGATTGGAGATAAGGTGCAGCCCATGAAGATCCCAATGGAAAATTTCTGCCAATCCAAAGTCCATTCCTTCACTATGAGAACCGCGCGTAGAGGCCCGCGTAGTAAGCATCAATCGGCTCAACCAGCGAGTCGGGAACATGGTACCACCGAAGAGCAAAACTAATCGCTGCATGCGGTACGGAGCCGAAAGCGTTAGCAAGGTCCAGCCATATCACTGCGAGATTATTCTGACAAGTTTTTGCATCTTGGATGGTTTCCCATAGTGTAGAGATGTGCTCCCAAACGCCTGGATGGCCACATATCCCTCCTTTCAGTAGTGTCGTTCACGTACCCGTTGCGACGTAGATACTTCTCCAGACGCTTTGCATGAATGGTGAAGAACATCTTGACTTCTACGTTCAGCAGCGAGATCGGGCGGAAATCAGTTATTGTCTTTCGGTATGTAAACACCTTCCGCCACTCTCCATTGGATAGGTATTTTCTTGGTCCTCCACACCACCAGCATTAGACTCCAAATAACACGAAGAAGAATCGCATAAACTAAGAGAAATTAAGTGTTTCATGAAAAGAAAGGCGTCGATACAACGCCTTATATTCCAAAGTTTATGCAATCATTTGTTTCGCTTCAATCTAACGTAGATATAAAAGGTGAAATTTAAGGTTAAAATATGATAATAAAATAAGAATTGAATGATTCATGTTTACCTTATAAAACAACATATCAAATGTGCTTGCATCTCGGTAATTTTTACATCATTGGAAAGAGAAAAGTATTGGCTCAGATATTACACCATTCATATATTTATTAATTTTTTAGAATAGTCAGGAGCTAGCAAAATATCACAAGATGTTAAAAAATGACTGTGAATTTACAAATTCCAGCTCTGTGATTGGCTTATTCAACATCACGCGCGACTTGTGGGCTATTCAACCAAGACCGCATGGTGACAAAGTGGGCAATGTCAGGTGCGAATGACTGTTGCTATGGGCCCGTTACCTCAGCAACAGTGGTCAGTAGTTGTATGAGCCAATCACACGGCTGGAATTTCGGAAATCACAGTTATGTTTTGATCCCGTGTGATATTTTGCTAGCTCCTGACTATTCTAAAAGATTAATGAATATGCGAATCATTTCTCATCAAAAACAAGATGATGTAAAATTTACCGAGACGCAAGCATTTATAATAAGTTATTTTACGATATAATTGTGTTGAAAATTTTTGATTTTCGTATCCTCTTTTTAACCTTAAAATTCACCATTTTATCTGTGACAGGTTGATACGAAATCAATAATAATATGAACTTTGGAATGTTAGTCGTTTAATGAACACTTTTCTTTTTATAGAACATTCGATTTATCCTAGTTATTTCGATTTAAAACATTGGTGTTTTAGCTCAGTACGTAGGTCGGTCAATTAATTATAAATTCTTAGATTTTGCCTCATTGGGCCGTATGCATAAAAACAAGCAATTACTTGTGCTAGCCTATTGCTTGAATCGGTATGCATGAAAACAAGCAATTGCTTGTAAGCAAAAACATTTGCTTACCAAACAAGCAATTGCTTGAAACCGTATGCAGAAAACGAACCTTTTACTTGTCTTGATAAGCAACTGCTTGCGTTTTTTTCAAGCACATCCAGACCAGCTTGAGCTCTTGCTTACTCAGGGCATTTGCGTTTAAGGATCAAATTTTCATACCGTTTCAGGATGGTTACGAGCTCCTTATTCCAGAGGTTATGTTGTGATTTCATATTTAATAAAAAAAGTCTGTTATTTTAGACTTTTTACGGCAATTTTCGTCCATTGATCTGCACAGAAACCCCCTAATGCTCTGTGCTGTTTCCCCCTATTTGCATAAGCAAAAATACTGCTGCCAGGTCGGGCACGAAGCGGTGTTGTCCTGCAGTGCGATGTTCGCACAACATTAACGATCCTTTTTCCAACATGTAAGCAATTGATTAGGCAGTGCAAGCAAAGGTTTCAGCACAAGCAAAAGCTTGTGCATATGAATTCAAGCAATTGCTTGAACTTGATATTTTGCTTGACAATCTCTTGCTTGTGCTTAAAGCAATTGCTTATAAGCAATTTGAATTCACATGCACAAGCTTTTGCTTGTGCTGAAACATGTTGCTTGTACTGCCTAAGCAATTCCTTACGTGTTGGACAAAGGATCGTTACGGTTGTGCGAACATCGCACTGCAGAGCTTCGTGCCCGACCTGGCAGCAGTATTTTTGCTTACGCAAATAGGGGGGAAACAGCACAGAGCATTAGGGGGGTTTTCGTGCAGATCGATGGACGAAAATTGCCGTAAAAAGTCCAAAATAACAGAAATTTTATTAAATATGAAATCACAACATAACCTCTGGAATAAGGAGCTGGTAATCATCCTGAATCGGTATGAAAATTTGATCCTTAAACGCGAATGCCCTGAGTAAGCAAGAGCTCAAGCTGGTCTGGATGTGCTTGAAAAACGCAAGCAATTGCTTATCAAGACAAGTAAAAGGTTCGTTTTAGGCATACGGTTTCAAGCAATTGCTTGATTGGTAAGCAATTGCTTACGAGCAGTAAGCAATTGCTTGTGCTTGTAAGCAAATGCTTTTGCTTGCAAGCAATTGCTTGTTTTTATGCATACCGATTCAAGCAAAAGGCTAGCACAATTGTTTTTATGCATACGGCCCTTTATCTCGGCGAGTGCATTCAAGCTGGTAATAAAAGAAACACCCTGTGATGTTAGCATAGGCCTAGTTCAGCAGGTCCTGGATTGTTTCTGTTTCATACAAGAAATTGTTGTTATTTGACAGGAACATTGGGCCGTATGCATAAAAACAAGCAATTGCTTATAAGCAATTGCTTTAAGCACAAGCAAGAGCTTGTCAAGCAAAAGGTCAAGTTCAAGCAATTGCTTGAATTCATATGCACAAGCTTTTACTTGTGCTGAAACCTTTTGCTTGCACTGCCTAATCAATTGCTTACATGTTGGACAAAGGATCGTTACGGTTGTGTGAACATCGCACTGCAGGACAACAACGCTTCGTGCCCGACCTGGCAGCAGTATGTTTGCTTACGCAAATAGGGGGAAACAGCACAGTGCATTAGGGAGGTTTATGTCCAGATCAATGGACGAAAGTTGCCGTAAAAAGTCTAAAATAACAGAAATTGTATTCAATATGAAATCACAACATAACCTCTGGAATAAGGAGTTCGTAATCATCCTGAAACGGTTTGAAAATTTGATCCTTCAACGCGAATGCCCCGAGTAAGCAAGAGCTCAAGCTTGTCTGGATGTGCTTGAAAAAACGCAAGCAATTGCTTATCAAGACAAGTAAAAGGTTCGTGTTCTGCATACGGTTTCAAGCAATTCCTTGTTTGGTAAGCAATATAGCTTATTTGCTTGCAAGCAATTGCTTGTTTTTATGCATACCGATTCAAGCAAAAGGCTAGCACAAGCAATTGCTTGTTTTTATGCATACGGCCCAATGTCGCCAGTAAATAAAACCAGAACCATGCGGACATTTGTATAAACAAAATAAAAATAAAATAAAAACAGGGAAAGTTGTAGGTAGTACGAAAATTCGTTTATTAACAGTTATGAATGTAGATAATTGGAAATAAAACACAATTTTCATAAACTAACAACATTTATGTTTCGGAAATAATATCGCTAGTGATATTCGTTTGTCTCGCAATGTATGTCAACTAGGAATCTAAAAGATCATGACGTTTCGTGTACCGCTGCAACACTTTGTCAAATGATATAATCTAATGTAGACAATCGGTTTTTATGCTCTACCGTGGCTCCAAATGCACAAAGTGTTGCAGCGGCGCACGAAACGTCATGATCTTTTAGATTCCTAGTTGACATACATTGCGAGACAAACGAATATCACTAGCGATATTATTTCCGATACTATATCCGCAATGGATAATATATTTACTATTATTGATTGAACATACGGGCGCCCAGCCCTGAAATTGATACGTAGATATGAGCGTTGTAGCAAGAAGGTGGCTCGGTTCGACCGTGGGTTGGAATCGGCCGGTGGGGGCCGGTTGTTCGGGGTAGTGTCATGGCGACGTATCGTACGCTGGTTCGGCAGGCGGGCCGAACCAGTGTCCCGTTGATTGGTTGAGTGCCCGTGTGCACCGGCCAATCGGCGCGGCCCGTTGTTGACCTATTGGGAAAGTGCTCGCTTATGCGAGATTGTGCATTTGGAGCCACGGTAGAGCATAAAAAACGATTGTCTACATTAGATTATATCATTTGACAAAGTGTTGCAGCGGCACACGAAACGTCATGATCTTTTAGATTCCTAGTTGACATACATTGCGAGACAAACGAATATCACTAGCGATATTATTTCCGATACTATATCCGCAATGGATAATATATTTACTAACATTTACCGTATGTTATTTTACATTATAAGTTCTGTAAAATTTATAAAAAACGGTGAAAAGTTGTAATTTTAAGGGCAAAAAACCTTATAATTATACAGTTAATTTTGACAGTGTAGCTGATGGCCCAACATTTGTGTAGGACATCACATTACAGTTAAATAATCTAACCATTGCAACCATTTCAACAAAATACATGCAAATACTGTAAATAAAATATTTATATTCATATTAAAACAAGATGCGCCGCTTTGCACTGCAAAGGTGTAAAAACTTAATGCAAGACTAACAGCCCCTTCGTTGAATAATCAACTGCAAGTATGCAATCCTATGGATTTTGAAAGGGTTTGCACCTTGCACGTTTTCTATAGCAAGTTGTTTTAGGTGCCAACAGCATCTTTGCATTGAAACTGCTTTTGTTTGTGTCCGTATGTGTCCCAATATAGAAAATCATTCTAAGAAAACTTCTCTTTTTTTTAACAAAATGTTATATTCCTGGGCTTGATGGTCCAATTGCATAAACAATGTTATTCAAACAATTCAAGTTAATAGCGTCCAGCGGTGACCTGGAGACGAACTATTCAATTGATATAAATGCGATTACGTAGACAAAATCGTACACAAATCAGCTATGTCGGACAAACCCCTGAAAAGCTTTTCAACTTGCCATGAGCAACCATTGATGATAGGCTACGCATGAACTGGTCTTTAGAGCATCGAATTAAAGGGACATATTCCCCACCATACATTTCCCTTTGATTATGTTCTCTACACATTAAAACAGAATTTCATGCAAATACGACAAACATTGGCCCTTTATGCAAGGGATGAGCATCATTCAAAGTCACACGCTGTACGGGATAATCCCATTCATCGCGCACATCATGGAGGCTGCCATTGATGTTTATGAAACTCGGATCGCTCTAAAATGTGACGTCAAACCCGAACTACCCTTTTTGTTGATTCATGTTTTGCCTTGTCTTTGTGCGAGCTGCGAGAGAAGGCAAAAAGAGGCCGAGCTTGTTTGTTCGGGTTTGACGTAGCATTTCAGCGGGAACAATTCAAAATCCGGGTTTCAATAAAATATAGTGGCAGTCTCCACGCTATACGCGATGAATGGGATTAGCCCATACAGCGAGTGACTTTGAATGATGCTCCTCCTTTGTTCAGAGGGCAAACATTGGACATATTTGCATGAAATTATGTTTTAATGTGTAGAGAACTTAATCAATGGTTAATATATGATGGGGAAATTTTCCCTTTAATGACGTCGCATTAGCGTGTGATAGCTTATCAAGCAAATGACCAAGCAAATGGCCAATCATAGGGCCTGTATCGAAACTATGTGTGAATTAGAAATATTTGCATAGTACTTTATTTCCAATTTTTCTATTTTTCAAATCCCTTCATGCATAATGAGCTAATATTTATTAAAAGGAAATATAGAGTAGTGATAGAAATTAACATTTTGCATTAAAACACGAAATGCGTATTTTGTCACTCTGAGAGTGAATTATTTATCTCGGACCCTGTAATTGGCGGACGGCCTTGCTGTGGCCGTAGTTGTCATTAATATACATTTTCAGACCCATTTGAACGGTTGAATAATATCAAGTTAATATAAAAAGACAGTTGGCACATTTTCATTATAAAACCATAAACATATGAACTCATTATGTTGCACGATAATTTTGATGTTGGCATAGAGTTTATGAATGGTGCAGTAGGACCGTGGTATAGAAACAAGACTAAAAATGGTGGGATTGTGCACTTTAGCAAAAAATCACCTAACTAGGTGCATAACATGGTGCAATGTTACTCCTTTGCCGAGTCTGCACCTTTCGCCGTTAGTTTGCACCTTATTTCAACCCTTTTTTCTTCTTAGTGTGTATTTTTTAAAATCTTTGTTTGATTCTCGCTTGGTAGCTCATCAAGCAAATGACCAATCAGAGGGGCTGCGGCGAGTCTACGTTTGAAGGAGAACTATTTTCATATTACGTTATTTCCAATTTCTCTATTTTCCAATCCCTGCATGCATTAAGCCATTATGAGCTCTTATTTCACACAAGAAGTCATAAAGCAGTGATGTAAATCAACAATATTGTAATTAAACACAAATATGTTTGTTTTCTCTCTGTGAGTGAATGTTTGTCTCGGACCCTGTAAATGGTTGATAGCCTTGCTGTGGTCATAGTTTGATTTACAGACCCATTTAATTAATTTCAATATTATATGAAAATACAATTGGCACATATTCATTTAAAACCATAAGATTATGCACTCATAATAGTGTGAGATACATTTGATGATTGACATACGAGTTTACGAATCGTGTATAAAATAGTGGAGTACATAAAAAAAATGCCTGCAGTAGGACCATGGTATAGGATCAAGTCTAAGAAAGGTGCGACTTTGCACTTTAGCAAGGTGCATAATATGGTGCAACTTTAATCCTATGCCGAGTCTGCACCTTTTTCCGTTACTTTGCACCATTTATCAACCTTTTTTCTTAGTGTGTATAGACATGTTGACACCCGCTCACTTCTTCGATTGAATGACAACATATCAAAGAGTTGACCTTTTCATGGACTAATTTATACAATAATCGAACGCTCTAATACTTTTTTGACACTGGTCATTGAAATGAAAATGTTTGATTTTAAGCGCTATAAAAATTGATTTTTCCTGGGCTTGTATATCCGCTCAGTTTGACTCGACATTGACTTTGTACATGTGTGACGTCACTTGCGTTTTCTGTCGATTACATAGTAACTTTCTAGCCACAGATTTACATGCACCATAATTATATAATCAGAAATATGCTCTACGTATGTGACTATTTATTTAAGTGTATTATAAATAAAAACGTGTTAAGAATTACAGGTAAATATTTTCATAAAATAATATATATACATATATTTATTTTAATAAATATAACTTTACAAGTCTTCGTCGATGAAATGTAAAAGAGTCAACAAAACAAACTCGAAAAAATGCTATAATTCCATGGTAAAATTTTTCATTTAATCACTTCTAACTGGTTTCGTACTCTTCAGAAAAGTACGAATCCGGTACTTTTCTGAAGAGTACGAAACCGGTTAGAAGTGATTGAATGAAAAACTTTACCATGGAATTATAGCGTTTGTCGAGTTTGTTATGTTGACTTTGTTATATATAATTTTTTTATTTATTGATTTATTTATCTATTTCCGGTATGAATAACATGATAGAAAGGTCCGAAGACCAACAATGATCATGGTACGTTGGTACAATAGCAAGAAATATTCATAAATACATTAAAAATACACATACATCGCGTAAACATATTATAATTATGCACAAAATCTGATGCACATTAAACACTATTACAATAATCTTAAAAATTCTAAATGATGTAGAAGCATTATATTGTAAAGAAAGAATATACTAACGTTCAGTTATACAAGTCCTCGAATTTACATCAGCGGTGAAACAAGGGGAGGGAGGAGTTAGAGAGAGGTAGAGAGCAGAATAGAAAGTAAGAAAAGGGAGAGAGTAAAAACGATTGAGAGGAGGCTGGAGGAAAAGAAGGGGATGATAATGTTTAAACGGAATAGAGAGAGAGAGAAACAAAAGAGAAAACGGACGCAGAGTTGGAAATTACACAATTAAATGAGATTAAAGGGATAGTTTAGTTTTGGTAGAGAGGGCGCTGCACATCACAATTTGTTTGTGAGGTAATGAAAAACTGAGTGTCGAATTTGAGAGAACATGCAATTTTAATGGCAGAATAAACTTTATTTGGTCAAAATCGACCCAGAAACGGCTGAAATATCAATAAGTATATCTGATCTTATAATTATTTGGGGCCCAAATAAGATGATTTTTTCAAAAAATTAAAAAAATGCTTGCACTTTTTTTAAAATGTTCAAAAGCGTTTTTTAAATAAACGTTGATGATCTCTCTATTTAATCATTATTTCAATAAAACATCACATGCATAACAGGCTTTTTACTTAGTCGTTTGTAATTTTGCATGGTAGAGTTATAACTATTAGTTTATAATGTTACGGTCCAGGTTTCGTTACTAAAGTTCAGCCTTACCAAAACTAAACTACCCCTTTAACATTTAAATAATGCTCAACCTGCAAACATCTTGAAGCTGTGTAATTGTTTAACCAGGGACACTCCTATATCCCTGGTTTAACAAAACAAAACTAATAACTTTGCAATAAAACATTTTAATTATTTATTATGAACATGACCTAGCAATAATATAAAAACACAAATACAAATTCATTAAAACTAAACAAAACACCAACAAATGCATGATAATAATAATAAGAACTATTGAGAGATCGAACGAATGCAGGGATAGCTGATTTTTTATAGCGGCTGGCTCTGCTATAATAATAATAATAATAGTAATAATGTTTGCGAGTTAATAAGCGCTTTACATTATTACGGTATTTTCTTATTATATAAGATAACTAAGATAATATAATATAGGATAAGATAAGATAAGTTAAGATAAGAAAATATAAAATATATATTAGTGGTTGTCACTATTAAATATGAATAATTTGGTTAATTAAAACAAATTAGCAGGCTATTAGTACATCATTCAAGGGCTAGCATACCTAACTTATTCCCAAATCAACCAAATAACTTTGCACAATACAAAATAAAAACAAACTTCACATTTAACAATTGGTAACATTCACATTTAACAATTGGTAACATTTATATTCTTATACAAACTTCGCCCAGTTACCAATATAAATATATTATTATAATTATTATAAATTGTCTAAACTAATACAAGTCATAACCTCTTAAAAGAGTGCCGTGCAAAATAACATATAACCTTGGATTAACATGGTGCAATTTTACTGAAAGTACATTACATTATGCCATATTAACGGCATCATATGTGACATTATGCAAATCCACACAACTTCATTAGAAATCTAGTGGTTCTCTCATACTTTGTTGTATTCGTAGCATGAATAGCAGGATGGAGCAGGTTTTGCTTTCTTTTCTCGAATTTCCCTTTCGTTATAAAGATATATAGTCAAGTGTTCAGATTTCTAATCATCCACTGGAAAGTTATCACTGTGTTCAAAGACAGTGCAATCAGTTAGTGAATATAACTGCATTTTCGCTCATTACACCCGGCCATATAACATCTATTTAACATGAAATGTTCACACAATACTCAGAGAACTACACATTATACTAACCATTTATCACTTTCTGTACATGCCAACATCGTTACTAGATCATTTTAAAGAGCACCAACGACACACAATAATATTGTAATAAATAAAAAGTACTGAGGTTTTAGTATAGTACATTCCATCAACAAGTTTAGGAAAATAGGTTTCTAGACAAATTCCATAATTTGAAAACTCATTACTATACTAATACATGTATGTTTCCTTAGGTTTGCATAAAAGGACCTACGCGTTCCATTGTCTCAAAATGTACTTGTATCTAGAATTGACGCACTCGCTTACGAATGTCCCATTAGATGCCGTAAGCTTTGTTGATTAATACAATTGTTTATAAATTACAGCGAAAATGCATTTAGCGATATTCGTTTACTCATTGCACGACGTTGTACATAGTTATAACTTATAAACCAAAACCCGTAAACCACAAGAGCTGTAAATAAGATTTGTGGATTTAGACTATGTTACTGGATCCCTTTAAAGTCAATGTTCGGGAAAGTATTTAACACTTTCAGAACTGGTTTTAAAAAATGGGTCTGGGGAATGCATGTTACACCACCAATGATATAGTCGCGAAGGGTCAATATCAAAACATACATAAGTGGGATTTCGTGCGCATTGTAAAATGTACAATTCCACACGATGTCAACTGCGAATCTATCTAATGAATATTTATGCAGGCCATATCTCATTCATGGCTATATTTGTATTGTATTTTTGTTGTTGTAGAATTCATAATGGCTGCTACATAGATTCAGCCACGTTATAGGGATGAACAATTTTCGTTTAGAGGGCGCTTCAGGAAATAAGTTTTGTGTCAGGTAATGAAAAACTGAAGTGTACTCTGAAAATGTCCTGGTATATAAAAACGAGTACAAATTTTAACATATTTTGTCGAGCTAAATATTGATAGCTCTAAAAAGGCAATAATGATTCCGCATTTAGTCGGAATATCCTTCATTTCATTCCCACCAGGGACCAAATATAAATAGTTTTTTTTCTCGTGAAACCAGTACGAGTGGAAATTCCTCTTTCAAGTGAAAATGCTACTTCTAAAAAGAGCTGGTGCGCGATTGGTTTCTTAAATAGTCGCTCCCGATGCGCTCTTTTGAAAGATTGAGCAATACCCTATTTCATCACTCGAACTCGAGATATGCACGGCATTGCTTGACGTCATATCGTGCTGACGGGTTTCCCGTTTGGGCGCCAAGGTAAAGCTAGGGAACCGTAACAAACCGGTATGTTGTTTTTAAATTTAATGGCAATCAGTTTAGAAAGACTATTGTTGCCAATTGCTTCACTACTTTTTACAAAATTATAATGCAAATCTGGTGTGGGTTTTTTTTTGTTTTTGTTGAGCTAAGTTGTTTATAATATGGACTTAGTGTAAATGTCAAAGTCAATTCAAACCGTGAAGTTAAGAAATGGTGGCAATCATAGGAACGCAGGAGGAGCTCTAGGCAATTTTTGAACAAAAAAGTCTCTTGATCATTCACGTGTCTTGCCAGAAACTGCAGCGATATTCTGGACAAGATTTTGTGGCTAGAGTTGACTTAATTAATATCATTATTTATGCGCAGACTGGCTAGCTAGGGAGGCTAATCAATACTATGTGCAGCGGTTAGAAGTATACCGGAAAGAACACACTCATACACAGTGTGAACACAGTGTGAACACCCTGTGTTTCACAGTGTGGACCACACTGTTAAATTCGAGCGCTTTCACAGTGTGAAAGCCAACTCACACTGTGAACACACTATGAAATTGCTGAGATACAGTGTTAGCGTACCGTTTGCACACTGTGAACGCAGGCAATTTCACACTGTGGCGATAGTGCCCTCACAGTGCGTTCACAGTGTGAGTTAGTTTTCACACTGTGAAAACGCTCGAATTTTACATTGTGGTCCACACTGTGAAACACAATGTGAAATTCGAGCGTTTTCAAAGTGTGAAAACCACTGTTCACACTGTGGATGAGTGTGTTCTTTCCGGTAGGGATTCACCTCCCCCAGAAAACCCTACGGAAATTACATCGCTGTATTTTTGGTCTTCTGTGTACGAGGCAAACTCGGCGGATCCGGAAATGGTATTTCATAACCGGTGTCATGGCTCTCGTCTCTATTAGTGTTAGTGCTGATGTTGATATAATCAGGAGGATTGGGTTGTAACTCGGTGTACTGCTTGTCAGGGTTCCCTGGATGCCCACCGTGCCCTGTTGACGTTGGTGCCATGACCGGCGTCTCGTACACGTGATCGACCTCGACCGTTTCTCTCTGGCCAGCTAGAGCTGCAGATAGTCTGTATGCAAGCAGATGCTTTCTCGTTAGTGATTCATACGAAATTAAAACAATCTAGTCACTCGTACCCTCAGTAAGCAAAAATTGAGTTACGTCTATGTCGGGCTGTGGGAACGTATATACACAAGGTGTACAAATAAATATTAAAATACGATTAGAGTTCTGCTTGGTTTTACATCAATATATCATGATTGGTTTGATATTAATCGAAACACTATTGCCAAACTGCTTTATGAATAGCGGCGTATCACCATTGCAAGTTGGGGGATAAAGAGCTATAATTTCGTCATGTAACATTTACACAGATATTAGAATAGCCGTTTCTGCAATCACTGTTCAGTGATTATAATCCCGCCCCCGGGGAGGGGGAGGGGAGGGGGCGGGCGCAGTCAATGAGTGCAGGGGCAAGGTTTCCAACCAAGATGGGGGCTTTCTCACCCTCGGCCTTGCACAACCTTGCTTTGCCATTTTTTTAGATGAACAAAAGAACATACCTTTTGACTCTCGCCAACATCAAAACCAGAGCCGCAGAAAGAGCGACCACCGCGATGACAGCTATGACAGCTATGACAACAATAATGATAGTAGTACTGGACGAGCTGCGTTGCGCGCCATCTGTAGGTCAGATTTGAGAGGGTGATTATATATATTTGCTCCGGCGACTATTGCTCCGTGGGTTAAGCTTTATGTTTTGGGGTTAGTGTTAAAAATCATTGTTAGTTTCTGAAAACTTTATAGCGGAGAAATGGTCACTGTATAAAATGTCATAGTATAGGAACCAATAGCAGTAGCAGACGGAGTAGGAGCTACACGTTAATAGAATCATGGATTGTAGAAATCATATTAGACAAATGAGTTACCAACTTGTGCTGTAATCAACACGACCCCCGTATAAAGGAACTGTGTATGTTTTATCTTTATATAAACGCACTTTGTTGGAAAAGCTTCTCATTGAAATGAAATAACTTGGTTTAATCTTAATGACGCAAACGCGGATGAAATGGTAGCCATATCTGACAAACATTGCCCTTTTCACAAGTATTGATACCAGTCTGAGAATTATACAGGTGTACAGAACCCGGTGTATATCAAATGTTCACGTATTATGATTTACAACATCATCACAGAAGAAGGGAGCTAGAGGAGGACTACTGGCCATTTTAACTCATCAGTCACTCACACACTCACTCTCCCCCCCCCCCCCCCCCCCCCACCCGAGGCTCCCGCTCCGAGGCTCGACCTTGCAACGTGTCATTTTGAGCCCTATACGTTTAGAGGTACTACACACACCTCAATCACAAAACCATTATGAATGGGGTATTAATTTATTGACAAATTAACACGCTTGAACATGATGTTGAATTCCATAATGATTATGTAAAGTAAAGTACTAAGATATCTCCACAAAAAGTCGTTTTTGGATGCAACACCTTCAATTTCACACAATCAAATGCATTTTGTTTACATTTCGCTGTCTATCCTCCCCAATTTTCACCTTAATTGTACCTTTCCGGCTTGCATAATCATTTCAAGTGATGTGTCATTGGAAAGATAATTAAATATTCATCGTCGAAAGAATTTTAACTTGAGAAAGACCGTGCAATGAGTGTCAGACCTTCCGACTGAAGTTTGTTGGCGCATTTTGTGACATTTCACTTCTGACCTTCCCCGATTCTCAACTTTACTGCGCATAAACCGTATTCGTGATGCTTACAAATTTGGTATCATTTTAAAGAGGTTTACACACTCTTTCAAGTGATACCAAATATAACCATTATGATTTCAAGTTCAAATTCAAGTTCAAGTTGATTTTATTGTCCATAAGGAAATTTGTTGCGTTACATGCAATAATCGGAGAATACAAAATATTTACAACAAAATATACATTTACATAAATCAAAGGTCTTTTCATCAATTCTTCCAAATTAACCATTAGTATGTTCATAATAAAGACAAAACAGGACTGTGCATACAATGCTTAACACATAATGTTTACAGACATCTTCAAATAATATGTATTTTGATTGTTTTGGTAATTGTGTGTGTCCAAGAATTATATCCATATATCAACATTTATCACATCAAATAATTTTATATTATTCAACATCAATATCATTTCATAAGAAAATAGATATAATCGATCTAACTTGAGCTTCTGAACTTTTGTTGAAGGGTTTATTACTATCATTTATCTTTCCCTTTATCTGTCTATTTATCTCATTCCTTTTCTCTCTCTCTCTCTCTTTTCTTTTCCCATTCTCTTCATATCCACATTAGGCCTACTCATGATTGCCAATTAGTCTCATTTTGTGCATTTCTTCATTTTCATTGAATTAACATGCTCAAGTTGATAGCCTGTACTAATGCCATGCACATTCATGTATATTGCTTTTTTCTTGTTTTTCTTTTTGCATCAATTTTAATGTCTGCTTATACTTTTTATATCAAATACACCTGAGTAGCACATTAAGGATCAATATGTACTACCGTAAAACTCTGTGTATAAGGCGCACTCGTGTATAAGGCACACCCCAACTTTTTTTTTTTTTTTTTTTTTTGTTAGGACACCCTGTATTTTTTTTTAGACACCCTGTAATGCTGTTGGAATACTTACATCGCTGGTCTAAGGCATATCAAGGGCTTAATGTCAATTGTAGCTGTCATCATCATATACATTTTTTCACATAAAAAATAGTGGTTAGTACAAAAATTGCACACATTGAGCAATAACACTGGTGCTCATAAATATTCATATGAATATTCATGAATATTCATAAGCACTTATACTCATTACATATAATGCAATTTTCTAACTAAATTTTCTAATTAACTAACAACTATTTTCAATTATGAGCAAAATTTATCACCACTGGTTAGATAATTGCATATATAATGAGTACTGCTGCTCACGAATGTATGAATATTCATTAGCAGCAGTAATTTGCTCAATAAACAATTTTTACATCTGTAACCAACATTTTTTTTGTGAGAAAAAGGTATATGTTGCTGAATGCTACAACAGACAACAAGCTCTTGTCATGCCATAGGCCAGTGTAATATGCATTGAACATGACTACAGGGTGTCCCAAAAATATTCTTTAAAAAAAAATAAGGCGCACCCCCGACTTTGAAATTTTTTCCGACGGAAAAAAGTGCGCCTTATACACTGAGTTTTACGGTATGTGAACAGGATATTGCTGAAAACGAGCAAAGCTGTACTTTAACAAGATATTCGTCAACAAAGGATAATTTTGTGTGTATAAGTCAATATGCAAGGGGCAATGTTTTTCTCTTTACAAAAATTGTCCAACTCATAATAACAATATAATTGATTTACTTCTAGATGCTTTAAAATAACAAAAAAGTTTTTCATTCTGGGGTCATGACTTACTATACAGAGTGTCCCAGAAAGGTTGCAACACTTACGATCGTTAATTTCTTCGACTTCATCGACCAAATATCATGATTTTTTTATTTCATTGGATAGAATATTCTTTTTCCAACAAAATGATACCATGAACATGGATTTTTGGTAAGGCGTTTGGATGCTAGGGCCATTTTTCTGAGGCAATGTCGTTTCCAAAATTTGCTACTTTTTCGTCTCCAGCGATCCGCGGAACACCTGAGACATTCTCGCCCACGGCCTGCCAGTACGAATTCGCTGTACATAAGAAAGCGCATGACTGATCTCTTGTAAGGAAGACAATGTGAGCCATTCTTATGTACAGCTAATACTACGGCAGGCCGTGGGGCGAGAATGTCTCAGTGTTCCGAGGATCGCTGGAGACGAAAAAGTAGCAAATTTAGGAAACAACATTGCCTCAGAAAAATGGCCCTAGCATCCAAACGCCTTACCCAAAATCCATGTTCTATCCAATGAAATCAAAAAATCATGACATTTGGTCGATGGTGTCGAAGAAATTAACGATCGTAAGTGTTGCAACCTTTCTTGGACACTCTGTATAGGTCGCACGTGACTAATTTAGCCGTCTCGACTTTTTTTGCAAAGTGGCGGAGGAAAGATGACGTCATTTTTGTTCAGAAAATAAATCATAAACACTACTTAAGTTCTTATAATCTGTAGTTTTATGCTGGATTTGGCATAAAGGGCAATGCAACTCAAGAATAGAGTTTATCCTACTTTATACATCGTAATATGCCTGTTTATTATATGTAACATTACTCCGACGCAGATTTCTGCTTTGGAAGAAATATGTGAAAACTCTTTCGCTATTCACGCGAACACTGGAGGCCGCCATTATTAGGCTTGAGCGGACTCTGGTCAATGATATGCACTAATGCATTTCAATAGCGCCAATTCAAACCATTGTCTGAATACTTGTACATGCTTTCAAATCAGTGAAAAGCTTTTTGTTCGGCCCGTAGCAGAGTTTGCAAAGCATGTCGGGCAATTACAAGAACATGGCCGCTCCCATCATCTTTTGCCGCCGTACGAATTAGTAAAATGTGAGTATGTTCACGTAAGGATTTCATGGGATCCAGGAGGCCAAAATTGCCAAGTTATGTATCAAATCAATACAATCGAAAGATTTGTGAAAGTTTGAAAGAAAACGAACACTGTTTACCTAGTGAAAAAAACGAATATTGAGTTCATATTTTATCACCGAATACTGATGGTCTGCCATACATTTGTCGCAGTAATAATCATCCGTTTGAGATATTCGCACCCGTGTATGTTTACAGACGTAGTACACAATTCATGGAATTTGTGCTCGCTCGGCTCAAAGTTCAATCTCCGGAATGTTTCCCACGCGTGCTGCATCCGGACGTGTTAAGCTAGGACAATTGTACTTTTTATCAAAAGCGTTGATCAACGTTTTTCAAATAAAAGATTTCAATGATAATTATCTTCATACTAAGGGACATTTGAAAAAAGTCAAACCCTATTTTATTCTTCTTTTACCATAAGCTAAACAACACGGTAGAAGAGAAACGAGGAAGCTCCAAGTAATTTTCGTGGAGTTAGACACTTTACAGGCATGACTTTAAGCACTGGCCTAGACGCAAGTATGAATGTGATGTACGAGTCTCACCTGTGATGACAGTCCTGGCTATGACCGGGACTGACCAGTCACTGGCTCCTTGACCATTCACAGTCCTCACCTTCAAATACATATTTGAAGATAGATGAGATGCATCATTAATGAATTTATGAAGAAAATACTGCTCAGAATTGCTTATCACTAGAAATGGCAAATGTTATCAAATTAGAGTCGGTAGGAGCCTAGCTTTCAATCCTAGCAGGAAATGGGCGTAGATACTTATGTAATACCTATTCATCAGGGGGGATGAATGAATAGATCATCCCCCTGAGGAATACATGTAGGTATCAATGACAGATCTACGCCCATGTAGCAGGATTATCAGGGCAGAATTATATATATAGTAACAGTAGTCTTTGCTGAATAGGGTAGGCATTTGCAAGTACAAAAATCTGCCTTGAAATTGACTAAGTAGTTGAACAAAATAATAATAAACGTTGCAATGACCCCCGGTTCAAATTCTTCTGGACATGGACAACACATGCAACTCAGCCACACACAAACTATTTGAGCGTGCAGCAACTTTACAGTACTTTCACCGGATTAAACGATACAAAGTTTGGATTTTACCATAAGAATGCATATTTTTACTTTTCCAGCAATATTGATAGATTAGTTTGGCCAAACTTATTGATGCTTTCTGTAACTTTCCAGTGCTGATATTTAGCTTTGAACAATTCCAGCTTTCATCTGCATATAAGTTTGCACAGCTCACCATAACTGCGAAGTTTGTCTCTGGTGCCAGGTCTTCGACGGTGTACTCTGTCTCAGGGCTTGGACCTGGAACCTCCTTCAGAGCCAATTGCGCACGAACACCACCACTAACAACGACGGGTTGGTACTGGATCTCATACTTCTGGATGTCACCGTTAAGGTTGGCGGGCATCGCCGCTGACCATGAAACAGTAAAGGAACTTAGGGTGCTTCGTGGGATGGCCAGGTTGCTAGGGGGAGGGGCGACTGCAATTAAAATCACAAAAAACAACAAAATTTTACCAGTGAGCGGTTAAACCATTTCACACCTGTAGGATTGCACTAGCCCATCGATGGTAGTCACATGTCACCAGAATTATTCTTATTGTTTCCTTTCATTATCCAATACAGTGGACGAGGTCCTTGGGACCATGAAAATTACCTTGTTATATTAGGTTTCTCATTATATCAGGGTAAAAGAACAAAGAAATCCATAGAGCTGTGACCAGCAATCTTGCCTTGTTATAAGAGGGTTTTGTTATATCCGACATCTTCATAACGAGACTCCACTGTATATCCCTCTAGTTCTACTCGGGCAATAGGACAAAGGGGTTGCTTGATGTTGGGATTAGTAACCAAATATGTTAATCCATTGAATTTTAACCATATTATTTGAATTACTGTTTCAAAAAGATGTTTATTATGTATATCTCCATTAATATATCTGCAAACTTTACTAATGTTAATGAATGTATTAGTTATACATGTATGTCTAATTTGTAGCATTCAATGAATGAATTTCTTTCTTTATTATTTGTATAATTATTAGTGATTATGTTGAAAATAAAATGAATCAGAATTAGAAACATAACGTTCAAACTGTCTGTCTTCTTCTGTTAAGCCAATTAGGAAATTATTTTGGGAATTTTCCTCATCCTTATTTCCAACTACACATGTGCCAGGTACATGTAACATGTATTCTCTGAATGTAGAATAAATTTCAGTTTGTTATTATGGCTATTTCACTCGTAAACCACTTTAAAGGGACTTAGTAACATTGTCCAAATCCTCAAAATAAATTGTTCACTCTAGCGGTTCCCTCAACCTTGTTGTATTCGTATTAACAATAAAATCATGGGACAGGTTTCGGTTTTTCAAATTTCCCTTTCGTTACAAAGATACGTACGATCGAAGTATTCCGGGCGAGCCCGGAGTTTTTCTTCTGTGTATAAAGTGAGTGCAGTGAGTTATGGAATATCACTTTGCATTTTCGCTCATTGCTTGGCCATGCAATGTCCATTTGACTTGAAATGTTCACACAATACCCTGTGGACATATGAGATAACAATAATATACATTGCATCAACCATTCATCACTTTTTGCACATGTCAACAAAGTGATGTGTGGTTAATAAAATGTGTATTGGTGTTATCTGATATGTCCAGAAAGTAATGTGTGAAATTTAAAGTTAATTGGATGTTATTTGGTCGAGAAATGAGCGAAAAATGCAAAGTGATAAATACTCCTTGCACTTTACATTGTACACGGCTGGAAAGGTCCAGTGGATAATTTCATATACGAGCACTTCAATCGTAAATTTCTTTTGAACGAAATGGAAATTTGAAAAACCAAAACCTGTCCCATGCTTTTTTTGTTAATACAAATAAAACAAGGTATGAGGGAACCGCTAGAATTCCAATTGGACTTTGAGGATTTGGACAATGTTACCAAGTCCCTTTAAAGGGGTAGTACAGTTTTGGTAAGGCTGAACTTTAGTAACCAAAACATGCACAGTAACATTACAAACTAATAGTTATAACTCCACCATGCTTGAAAGGTATACAAAATTACAAACGATTAAGTAAAAAGCCTGTTATCATTCAAAAAGAGCCATTAAAACACAAGAGGGCGCTCTCTAAAAAGGCATTGGTTTCAATTATTTTTCATACAAAATTATGCATGTGATGTTTTGTTGAAATAATTATTAAATAGAGAGATCATCAACAATTATTTAAAAACCACTTTTGAAAATTTGTAAGTGTAAGCATTTTTAAATTTTAATAGTGAATATATTATTCATTGCGGATATGGTATCGGAAAAGATATCGCTAGTGATATTCGTTTGTCTCGCAATGTGGTCAACAAGGAATCTTAAGAGATCACGACGTTTCGTGCGCCGCTGCAACACTTCGTCAGGTGTGATACAAATGTAATGCAAGCATGGGAATATATACCCCACGGGTAGCGCAGCGCGCTACGCCGTATGAGCGAGAACGCTCCTAATGCCTTTCCCAAGAACAGCATTGGTACACACGAAGGGTAAAGGAAGCTATCAATATCCGCCTGAATCCCAACAATTTCAATAGAGACAACGGGATCGACTTCCCCGAGTTTTGGATGCGTACGATACGCCGCCATGAATCTGCCCGAACAGCCCGCACCGACACGGCATTGATTCCGCCTAATAGGCCAGCCGAGACAGCGGCCCATGAATCTGCCCGAACATCCGGCACCGACACGCCATTGATTCCTCCAAATAGGCCAGCCCGAGTTAGCGGCCCGCTGATTGGTTGAACACGCCATTGTTCCCGCCGAGCAGGCGAGCCAGCCAACCGGTCCGCTGATTGGTCGAGCGCCCGTGCGCACCGACCAATTGGCCTTGTCCGTTTTTGACCAATTAGGAGCGTTCTCGCTCATACGGCGTAGCGCGCTGCGCTACCCGTGGGGTATATATTCCCATGCTTGCATTACATTTGTATCACACCTGACGAAGTGTTGCAGCGGCGCACGAAACGTCGTGATCTCTTAAGATTCCTTGTTGACCACATTGCGAGACAAACGAATATCACTAGCGATATCTTTTCCGATATTTTTTAATTTGTTTGTTTAAATTATCAAATAAATTTGGGGCCCAAATTTATTACGATCGGATATATTTATTGATATTTCAGCCATTTCTGAACCGATTTTTGACCAAATAAAGCTTATTCTGCCATTAAAACTGCATGTTCTTTCATATTCGACACTCAGTTTTTCATTACCTCACAAAAAAATTGTGTTGTGCAGTGCCCTCTCTACCAAAACTGAACTACCCCTTTAAATAATATGTATTTAATTAATAGTGTCTAAAATAAGGTTCAAGAGTCTGTCCATTGATCTGGCCTTTATCCCTTCATGATCAATTTAGTTTGAAAATCAGTCTTACTTTCTTCCGCTGTCCTGACAATGACTGGGTTATTTCTCTCACTTTCTGCATCTTTGTTCCCTGCTGTTACATAAACAGTGTAGTCCAGATATGTTTGTAGGCCAGTCAGGAGCAACGATGTGTTTGCTATATCAGTAACTATCATCGATGCAGCATTTCCATCCAAGGATGAATAGCTAATCCTGTAGAAATAGTTGCCACTCCTACACAAATATGCTGCCTCTGGCAGCACCTAGAAGGAATAACCACAACAAAAAGAAATTTGCAAGATTCAATATTTTTAGGAATCATATTTAAAAAATCAAATCCCATTTCATTCCTTTGTTACCATAAGCCAAACAATAACATACAGGAGAAATGAGAAATCTCATGAAATTTGAGTTGATTTTTACAGAGTTAAAGGGCACAGGCAAAGAACAACACATTATTATATGTTTTGGTACCGTTTTGTGATATCAAATAGATACCCAACATTTTGCAAAGGGTTGTGTAATTCATAAACAAAGCAATTAACTTCCACCACTTACGGAACCACTGCTATTTCCTGGTTCCATATGGGCCAACCATTTGCGAATGCGCCAATGCTATTCACGCGCACGTTTGTAAACAATAGATTCCCGGGCGATTCGTTCGCTCTGCACACGTTGCAATTCACCGCACACATAGCAGTCTGCGTAATTCAGACGGCATGAACGCATGCTTTAGAATGGTGATGCGTTTCCAATTATATTTCTTTTTTCTGGAAACATATTTTTGTGAACTTGTTGATGGAATGGAATACTAAAGATGTTACCTTTCTTTAATAAGAATATTATTTTTTGGGTGGTGGTACCCTTTAATAAATCACTTGATTCTAGTTATACAATCCCTCATATTGCACATGGTCAACATGTTTCCATAGGCAAGGAGTTAATCCGTTTCCTTTGAGATTCTGAAATCCCCATAGACTTTGTACAGTATTACTGTATAGCCCACCGGGTATCTGCAGACAAGGGGTTAAACAGTGAAGATAGTGACCTACCTGCCAAGAGACTTGCAGCTGCCTTGGGTTCACTGCTTCCACTGTGACCCCAGATGGAGAGGCACTCGGCACTGCAGCAAAAAGAACAATAATCCCACAAAATATTATACAATTCACATAATTATCGACCTTATTTATCCAGGTATTTTAATGAATATTAATAAAGAATTGTTTTTCTTATGGATTAATACTGAAAATATCTTTGAAATGAATTGATACAAATGATGATTATGGTGCCTGCTTAGTTGACTCTCTATCTTTCGACCCTCGCGACACATTGTTGTGTTATCCCCGGTCAATGGATACACACTGCAAACAATCTTGCACAAAACGTGTACATTTATCATCTTTCTGTAGAGCATTCCTGCCAAGCCCCACACAGGCATAGATAGTACATGGAATCAAAAGTGGATTAATTGGCTTGCTGACGTAATAATAAAACAGTGGACACAAACTGTTTTCAATATCAGGATTCTACGACTGGTAGGTGTGCTGCCAAATTTTGGCCAGACCTTTGTGGCTTCTAATGCTTACAAATACTCCACACAATTCAGTAGCAGTTGTTATAGATCATAGTAATATTTGTCAGGACTATGAGGTGACATTTCAAGATGAATTCTTTTTGCCAAAATTCAATTTCCCTATTTCCATGGACCCCAGCCCTATATGTCTTGGGTTCAGTCCTTTACAAGTCCCACACTCTGGGCATGATTTAAATTAAGCGACATTCAATTATTATGATCGTTATCAATTGCACTTTTTTACAATCAAATGATTGCAATCTTTCTCAATCAGGTTGGGTGCATAGTTTAGCGGGGTCATAACTGTGTCTAAATAGATTGTCAACTTACTTCCACACAGCGTTGTAGCATTTGTTGATGGGGATCTCGGACCCATGCCATTTGGTCCTTCCCTTGCGGCCGCAACACTGAACTCATAGGCAGTTTCTGGGTCCAGACCAGTTATGGATGCAGACGTCATACTTGCTACAACTGTCACTGCCTCTGTCCAGTTTTCAGCTCCCAACCTGGAGAAGTATGGTGTGTATCCTATGATTGGGCCATCCCCCACGTCATCTGCCATCCAGCCTGACCACTGGAGCATAGCTGAAGAGGATGTCACGCTGGACACACTCGGTGGCTCATCAAGTACAGGCAGCACTGGAAAATTTTGATATTTGGATGAATTATTCAAATTACCATTATGATGTCATGATTGATTGCAGTATAATTACGTGTACTCTGGTGAAGTATGATACGGATCCAAAGTAGTACAACTAAAGATGCTATACAAACTTGGTGGCTCACAAAGTACATGCAGCACTGGAAAAGGCTGAATTGGGACAAAACTAAATTACTATAATTTTTTGTTTTAAAGAGTGATTGATAGTGCTTCTCCACCAACTTTGCTTATGAAATGGATTGCCATGTTTGCCATGCTCAAAGGATGTAATTTGTAAATTATGATGAGCTGTTAAAAACTTGAAGGCTTGGAACGTGAGGGAGAAGCTAGGTCACATACGCACAAAACAGTGATACTGTGTCATCATCTCACTGTCACTTAAATAAAACTTAAACTGTTATTCACAAGTATTAACAATAATGGAAGCAAGTTGTTACTGATGATTATACAGCTCTGCAAAAGTTTAGCCCTGGAATGCCATGTTTGCTAGAAAATGCCACAGAATTATGCGCTATGTAAATTATATGATGAGCTGTGTAAAAACTCAGAACACAAGGTGGAGGATCACAAATGAAAAAAAAATGCAATACTTTGTCGTTGGCTCACTGTTACTAAAATAAAACTAACTTAAACTGTTATTCACGAGCATCAACAATAATGGAAGCAAATTGCTATGCAGGATGATTATATCGCTGATGAGAAAGAGAAGGGCGCTAAGTCATTTTTTGTTGTTGTTGAGACAATCACATATAAAGCCGTTTAGAAAACCTGTACAAACCAAATGTAGCTCTATTTGTGTTCTCTAAATATTTCAAAACCTAGAATGACTATCATCTATAAATTTAGCTATAGGTAGAGGAAGCTTTGATCTAGAATATGGCATGCGTAACTCAATTTAGCCCAAACTGATTTAGTGCCATTATCACTCCCCCCCCCCCCCCCCCCAACAATATATCTTCGCAAATATTTAGCCCTTGTTATTTGGGGCATGCATACTTTTTACAACGATATCTTACCATAGGTCAAAGCAGTTGTTGAAAGAGATGCAATATCTCCACCAGATATGTAATAGCACACATAATCCCCAGGATATACATTGTTGACAACAAACGAGACAGCGAGCCCTCCATCCTCTTCCATACTATGATCCCTCATGATCCCATCATTTGTAAGCTGGGTTCCGTTGAGACGATAGAAGTTCACATCCCCTTCAGTTGGCAGCGGGTTGCCAGTCACGTGACAGGTGAAGGAGGACATTGAAAGAGGGTTCACCCTCTCGTTGGGAGAAAGCCTTGTTATTCCTGAAAGAATGAAATGAGAAAAGGGAAAAGAATAAACCAATGTATGGACATTTTTTTTCTTCTTTTTCCACCAATGTATGGACATGTATTCTACTAGTAAAAACATAGAACCACACTTGACCCTTTCTTTTATCCCCACCATCATCACACTTTTTGTTCCTGTCTACACTAGCCTGCTCCTGCATTCACCTCTCCCACATTGTATTCCCCCATCCTTTTGTTCTTGTTTACCCTAGCTTGTTGTTGTTCCCACCTTCTTTCCACCAGTTGATGTATATAATTTCATTTTGATATACAGTAGTTATCATTTATCTCTGTCCATAGATGAAGGATCTGCCAGATTCGAAAGCCAGTCGCTACATTGACTTACAATTAAAAAAATATATATATTATATGACTTAGTAAAAAACAAGTCATTGATTGTCTCAACACAGTCAGGTGAGTATAATATATTTGTGTATAGTTGACGGGAGGGCAGTGACTATCACCCAGAACGCAAACTTGTTTAATCATAAATGCTGCCATGAAAGGGAAAACACTTTGAATCAAAACCCATTTAATAATTATGTTCTGAATTTGACAAAGTTTATGGGTCACTTGCATGTTTGCGAGTTACAATACACACAAATGCCAAAGAGCATTAAAATCCCTGGCACTCAAAGTGATGAAAAAACTCTTTCTATTATGTTATTAGTAGAATAGCTGACACTCGGTCAAACTGGTTGTACAAATTCACTGTTGCAATGTACATGTATAATATACAGCTCACCGGCGGTCTTTACATTTAACATTCCTAAACAGTTAGGTTCACTAAAATGAGACTTCAAGAAATGTTCAAAATGCATGGTGGAAAGGAAATAAGCTAATACTGCTAACCTTTATAGCATTGTCAGTATTTGATCATCAAAATATTGTTAAATATATTTTATACAGCTTTTTGACAAATGCATTACTTATGGCAAGTGAATCTAGAGATGTAGATGCAATCAAAATAGATACAATGTACGGTATATTAAAGTTTGCAGCATCTTACCATACTGGCAATCTGGCTCAAGCCACTGACTAAAGCACTGTCCATTACAAATCCCAGTCACTTTGTTACATGCTTGATCCGCGCAGTGGCACTGCTCAGCGCAATCAAGTCCATAGAAACCTACACGACATTCTGAAATAAAAACACAACATAAAACGGTGACCACAGTACCTTTAGGCAGATAAATCTTGATGCAGATGGGGCCATTTAACCAAGGGTTAGGTGAAGGGCACAAGTCATGTGAAGTATTGCATGCAAAACATTTATAAGTTTCAAAGTCAGTTAGCTTTATAATCATTCCATGTCATTTAATTTATTTACACAACCTTTCATTAAAGGGTACCACCACCCACAAATATTATTCTTATAAATGAAAGGTAATATCTGTAGTCCCATGTAAATTCTTATAACTGAAAGGTAACATCTTTAGTAGTCCATTCCATCAACAAGTTTAGAAAAATATGTTTCCAGAAAAAATATATATAATTGGAAAATGCATCACCCTTCTAAAGCAGGCATTCATGGGTCTGCATATACAAAGACTACCTTTGAACAGAGCGAACGAATCGTCCGGGATTCTATTGTCTCCAAACGTATGTGTGAATAGCATTGGTGCACTCGCAAATGTTTGGTGCATACAGAACCATGAAATAATAATGGTTCCGTAAGTGGTGGTATGAATTGCATTGTTTATGAATTACACAACCCTTTACAAAATGTTGGATATCTATTTGATATCACAAAACGGTACCAAAACATACAATTATGTGTTGTTCTTTGCCTGGTGGTCCCCTTTAAACAAAACATATGCAATTTGGGACATGAAAGATATAACAATATAAAACATACAATGTACAAACATAGCAGAAACGTCAATCGATTCAATCCTTCAGAATTTTAACCAAAAAAAATTGCTTCCTGAGTAAGGCCTAGTCGGGTCACTTTGCTAATAAAGGTCCCATATGCCATTGAAAAGTCTGAGCTAATAACCAAACTAATACAGTATAGTATATTGGGTGATTTCAAATAATTTTTAACAAATCATTCTTGTGCAACTATTGAAAAACAAATAAATATTTTCAATATATTTAATGATCTTGAAGTGGCTCTGCAGCCAAATGATTTATCTTTATATCACATTCAAAGATCCTTTGGGTCAAAACTCAAGCCTGAGTTTGAATAAAGAATAACTGCATTAACAGAAAATGACAAATGACATGTAGGCCTATTTACCAGTCTAAAAGCCTTCCATCATTTGCTAAGCCCCGCAATTCAAGTTGTGGGCAAATGACATCATTGCAAGTGAAGGTGCATTCTTCTGTACAGATACATTCAAATGTCCACCTGCAATGACGTCGCATGCTATTTGTGTGATGCTGACAGTGTTTAGATAAAATGTTGGAAAGCGTTCCCATTGGGGAATTTAGAGTAGGAATTTCTTCGAAGAAAAACTCTTTATGTTTGGGTTCTTCATAAAAAATTACAAATGCCCATCAAAGATTTTGTGGACTTTTGAGGTAGAGGGCATAACCTAACTATTTTCACCCATACCTTCACAGAAGACCTGTTCATCGTACAGCTTCGACCCCACAGCACACAGCTGCTGAGGACATTCCCCGGTAGTCTTGTCACATGCAACATTGCCCACACAATGACACTTGGTGATGCATTCACTCCCGTAGTATCCAACATCACAGGTATCAGGGACTAAAAGAAAAGGAATTAGGACAAATCAATTATGTTGTCAGTTATCTACCACCATAACAAATATGTATGAGTACAATTACTAATACATTTTTTACAAATCCAGAACACTATCTGGTTGAGGGCATTCCTGGTAGTTGTGTCACATGCAATGTTGCCCAGACAATGACACTTGTCAATGCACAGACATCATGGACTAAACAAAAGGAAGTACGTTTGAACAAATCAATTAAAAGTAGAAGTATGCACACATGTAAAAATAGTGGGAAAGTACTTTAAAGGGATCTAGTAACTTTGTTAACATGTGCAAAAAGTGATGAATGGTTGCTTTAATGTACATTTTTGTTATCCGATATGACCACTCGGTATTTTGTGAGAATTTCAAGTTAAATGGACACTTTATGGCCGAGTAATGAGTAAAAATGCAAAGTGATATTCACTACCTCATTGCACTGACTAGTTTGTAAACGGTTACGACTATCCAGTGGATAGGTAAACATCTGAACATCTAAACCCTTCAATCGTAAATATCTTTTTAACGAAAGGGAAATTTGAGAAACCGAAACATGTCCCATGTTTCTAATGTTAACATAAATACAACAAGGCATGAGGGGACTGCTAGAATGCCAACTGGATTTTGAGGATTTTGACAATGTTACTAGATCCCTTTAACATGTCATGGGCACTATCCTGTTGTGAACATTCATCAATAGTCTTGTCATACTGTACACCATTGCCAAGACGATGACACTTGTATTCAATGTATTTCATTTCAGTTTATTTGCATTCCTCATAAAAAAAAACATAAAAAGATACAATACATAAGCTATTATAATAAGCTATACAAAATAAATGTCAAACATAATTAAATAGAAAACTAAATCAATTGAGAATGTGGAGCCAACTTAGAAGTGCAGAAGCCTTATTTGGTGTTGACCCCAATTAAGAAAGTAAATATAGTAGTGCAAGAGGAAGTGTGTTTAATTTTAAACCAATACTCCCATAGGCATAGTGTCCAACATGATATATATCGGGGGACTAATATGTAAATACAGAAATTAGAGCAAACTTATGATTTATATTAAGATTATGTAGAAACCATTGTATAAAATAAAATCTGCAAAGAGAAAAATTGTCAACAACTACAAATATACTGGGAGCAAATATCTGGTGCATCTACTATTGTATGAAAGAACTTCTACAAATATTGGAATTTGTCAACAAATTAATATATTCATGGCATAAACAGGCTATAAATAATATCATGACCGTTTTCATAATGTATGTGCAGTAACTGAAGGGAATTATCCATTTATATATCTTGAAGACAAAATATAAATTATGTTAGTTCTAAAAATGTATTTATAGTCAAATCTGATTAAACAACACCTCCCTCTTTATTGCAAATGTACTAATCCATTGCCACATGCCTTTATATCTGCCTAAATGATATGTTTCTGTACCCTTGGCCTATTTACATGTACCTCTTTAATCCAAAGGAATCTACTTTACCATGTTCTTTATATGCACATTCTGTATCATTGGCTTCTCTTTATACATGTTTGATCAATCTTATTGAGTTCTGTAAAACTTACTTTGGCAGTTGTCTCCTGACCACCCTGTCTCGCAGTCTCCTGGACATACCCCCGAATATCTGGTACATGTAGCTCCTGATGCACAGTGGCAAGTCTGTGTACATCCAGCCCCGAACGTTTCATTTGAACAGGCTATCAATTAAGCAAAAATCAGGTGTTAGTTCAACTAAATATTGATCTTTTGCTGTTAAAACGAATTCACATACTTCAAGTCTCATTGCATACAGCCTCTCTCCAGCAGAACAGGCCATCAATTCAAGCAATTAAAAAAAATGCTTTATGGTATATTTAAGAGTAAGTTCAACATAATGTGAATTTTTTTCTTAATAAATACAAATTTCAAAATAAAGTCTGAGTGCATATAATTAAATGTTCCATCTGTACACTCGGATAGGACAGCCTACACAACCATATAGACTTCTCAATCAATGTTTTCTTTTCTATAAGATACACAACCAACTCGTCAGGATACAATTCCCACTAGCAGTCAGTCAAGCCAATTATCATGGAAGACATGACGATGACCTGAAGTATGTAGTACCCAGTACTACAATTATAGATTCCAACACATGTAAGAATATTACAATAGTCACAATAATCAAAACAATAATAGCAACAGGAAATTAATTCATGTAGCTTAAAGCTCATTGTTCAATGTTCATTGAATAGTTATATTCAATATACACCCCTTTCTAATAAGAAATTGTGAATAGATATGACTCAGTCGAATACGATTTATAGATTGACTAAATACAGGCATGTGATTGCAACTTATAGTATGTTTCAATGAAGAGCGGTATGTCTCACCCCTCAAAGCTGCAATATATTGATGAGAGAATTTTCATGAACACCTATGACTACATTTACTTGCAACTTTATCAAGAATTGCAAGGCATACACCATGGAAGAAACACAGGATGCAACAAGCATCTGTTGGAAGGGGTGAAATGTATACACTTGACATGTAATGACATACTTCATATACCTTTAGACTGGCATAATGATTTTCATATCAATTTGGAAACTAAGCCTCTCCAGTCAGTATTTTCAAATTGATCTCGGGTTTTAATTCAGTAAATAATAATATTAAACGTTGTACCTGGATTAAGATGTTAAACTGATCCATTAACTTAAAGGGGACCACCAGGCAAAGAACAACACATAATTATATGTTTTGGTACCGTTTTGTGATATAAAATAGATACCCAGCATTTTGCAAAGGGTTGTGTAATTCATAAACAAAGCAATTAATTTCCACCACTTACGGAACCACTACTATTTCCTGGTTCCGAACAGGCCAAACATTTGAGAGTGCGCGCCAATGGTTTTCACGCGTACGTTTAGAGACAATAGAATCCCGGCAATTTGTTCGCTCCATACAAATTAGTCTTGTATATTTAGACCACGCTTTAGAATGGTGATGCTTTTTCAAATTATATAATTTTCTGGAAACATATTTTTGTGAACTTGTTGATGGAATGGAATAATAAAGATGTTACCTTTCATTTATAAGAATATTATTTTTGGGCGGTGGTACCCTTTAATGAAAATTCAACCAAAATCACCTTGAGAGCTTTCACACTTCTCTTGTACCTAGTTGTTTGGCTTATGGTAACAGAAGAATGAAATGGGTTTGGGATTTTTGTTTAATGTCTCCCTAATTATGGAGATATTTAAAGGGATAGTTGAGTTCTGGTAAGGAGAGTACAGTTTTGGTGAAACTGAATTTTAGTAACCCAAACCTGCATCTTACATTACAAACTAATAGTTATAACTAGAAAGGAACACAAAATTATAAATGACGTAGTAAAGATCATGTTATCATTCAAAAAGAGCCGTTAAAACGTAAGAGGGCGCTCTCATCGGTTTCGGTTTCAACCATCGGTTTCAACCATTTTGAATAAAATATTGTGCATGTGATGCTTTGTTGAAATAGTGATTAGATAGAGAAATAACCAACAACTATTTAAATACCTATAGCTAGCATTTTTTTGAATTTTTAACGGCTGGTTCAAAATTCTCTAATAAACCTGGGGCCCCAGCTTTATTACAAATTGCTATATTTATGGATATTTCAGCCGTCTCTGAACCGATTTTGATCAAACAAAGATGATTTTATTATTTAAATATTATGCTCTTTCAAATTTTACACTCAGTTTTTCATTACCTCACAAAAAAAATAAGTAGTCTAGCACTCTACCAAAACTCAACTATCCCTTTAAGATTGAATTATAAAGCCTCTGTAGACACTTTTGACCATAGTCAAGACTCAAGAGTATCCAAATTTGGAGACTAAATTCTCAATAGTTTCCTATTTTGGTAACTCTACGCGCACAATCAGGATAAAATCAGACATAGATTTACTAACTTTTTTCACTAGGTATAACATTATTCCTTTTCTATGTAAATCTCACATCTTTCTCAAGAATCTCAAAATGATATGATGGAAGTCTCAAATGTCACTTATGGGAAAAATATAAAGTTAATGGATCACCTTTTGCTGTAGGGAACATTACCACCCGCTAGTTAACATCTATATAATATCATTATTAATCACATTTAATAGAATGTATTTAACTTTTCGGAAAGCTTTCGTAAACAAACTAATTTTAAAAAATAATCAAATATCATATAATTGACAAACAGAAATGGTGCTAAGAAATGTGTCCAATTCAATACTGAAATCAGTTCAATTTGTAAAATAAAATAAATAAAAAAAACAATTATTGAAACTGAAAATGAAATTGATTCTGAATAATTATTACAAGTAGTTAACAGAGATGGTGCAAAACAATGTGTAAAATTCACACCTACTCAGGTCAAGTTGTAAGAAAACAGAATAACAAAAGAAAATGAAACTGAAGCCGAGTTAAATTTTGTTATTCATGGTTTTTATTGTGAACAAGTATGGCAGTAAACATTCAAGTACAATAAAAACAATGTAATTCATACACAGAATTGTTACAACTAGATCTCATATAAAATTACTTTAAAGGAAGTGTATACTAAAAGGGTTTACCTTGGGTGCAAGCCAATTCCTTAAATCCTGCATCGCAAGAACAGCCGTATGGGTCAGGAAGGCAGAACAAGTATCCACTACACTGAGCAGCACCATCGGTGTTGTAGCTGCACTGGAATTCACAGTTCACACCAAACCGATTCCCACCATTGTTCCTGCAAACTGAACATAGATGTGGGGTAAAAAGCAGATATTCAATAATAGGTCGTTAATCTACCAGAGCAGGCCTAGGGATTAATTTTTTTTTCCATTTCTTTTATTGGTTATTTACATTTCAGGTTGATGTACATGTACTTTTAAAATTTAAATTAAAAAAAATAATAATAATAATTTTTGTTTTTAAATGGAACGTTTGATATCATCACAATGGACTAGTAAGAGTAATCACCTTCTGACAATTATGCAATTTACCCAGACAGGTGGTAGAATGGGACATTAACAATTTACATTTTTTCCTTTTCTCCTTCATTTTATTCTTCACTATCTGACTATTGCCTAAATAACCTATAAATTGTAATCTAAAGGGATTTAGTAGCTTTGTTGAGATGTGCAAAAAGTGATGAATGGTTGATAAAAAGTGTATTTCTCTGATTTTCTATACATGTATACTAAGTAATGTGTAAAAATGCACATTAAATCAATGTTACATGGCCTAGAAATGAACAAAAATGCAAAGTGATATTCACAGACTCATTGCACTGACTTTGAACACAGTTATAACTCTCAAGTGGATAATTAAAAGATGAACACTTCAATCGTAAATATATTTTTAACGAAAGAGAAATACTAAATACACCAAAACAATTATAATTACATTTCTTTAGGTACGAGAGTACCACTAGTAGAGAACTGAATAAGTTTTGTGGATTGGGACAATATTACTAGATCCCTTTAAGGAAACAATTCTGTGTTTGTACAATATTTCCGCTGTTTCTGATCCGGTTTTGATCCAATTGTTTATTCTGTCTTGACGTGCATTTTTTCAAATATAACACATGATTTGTGATAACCTTTAAGAAAACAAGGATTTAGAGTGCCCTAAAATCCGAACTGTACTATCTATTTAATATTTGTTTTTAATTTAAACTTGGCCAAAAATAATCATGTCTTCGTTTCCTGATCAAGTACTGCGAGTGCGTAAACTATTCGGGAACCATGCCGAAACCATTCCGAAACTGTGCGGAATCTTGTCGGAATTTTGTCGGAAACTGTGCGGAACCTTGTCGTGAACCAGGCGGGCCACAATGCCGATGATCCGCCTTGTCACGGCTCGTTTCGGCATAGTTTCGGTATTGTTTCGGCACTGTTCCCGACAAATTTAGTCGTGAACTAGTCGGAATCAAATTTTGAACATTTTGACAATTTCGTTCCGCCTTTCCGCATCCTCCCGACTGGTTTCGGTCAAGTGTCCCGCGTCCTTCCCGCATGGTTTCGGTCAAGTCGGAAACCATGCCGAATCATGAAGTCGGAGAAGTGTCACAGGGGCATTAAAGGATGCAGCTTTTATATTTGGCTTTGCCCTTTTGCTGCATCTCTTTGCATTTTCATTATTTATTGTATTTGTAGTATTCCTATTTATTGTTTGTACTTTATGTATGTTTTATGGAAATGCTAAATAAGTTAAAATGAAATGAAATGATGTTTCATAATCCAGTTGGAAAACATGGCAGCCTACAGGGCTCAGTCAAAACAGTTGATAGTGGTTTAAAAAACATTGATTATTTCCATTGTAAGTGATACACAAGAGGAAATATATTGACTAGAAGTGACAGGAATACTGTCAAAGCAAAAATTCCAGCGTTTCCTTCCCCTTTAAGTCAAGTAAAGTCATACAACATACATACATGTATATTCATATTGTTTTTACCCTGATCTAGCTACAGTGAATAATTAAGACAACTGTTCTCACATTAAATGCATGGATTATTAAAATTTGTATGAGTGCTTACTGTCAAGGCAATTTGGTCCTTTGAAGTTGTTGGGGCAGATGCAGAGTCCAGACTGGTCATCACACACTCCTCCATTGTAGCACTTATCACACACCCCGACACAGTCAGGGGGTCCCCACATGTTGGATGGACATTCTGAAATTCAAACAATTGAACAACAGAAATTATGACAATATGAAACAGAGTCAATCACACATTCTAACACCATATTTAGGCTCGACACTAACACTTGCCCTGTTGCCCGGGGCAAGTAGTCGGGCAAGTAAAACTGCATAAATGGCCTAGCTACATGTAACTTGGTTGTCCAATTGGGCAACTAAGTTATTGGTCAACTAGGAGAGAATAATAATAATAATACTAATAATAGACCAGCAGTTATATTGCGCCATCAATCTAGAAATTCTATTCCGAGGCGCATCATACTGTACAGTATATTATTACCCTGGTTTAGCCAACTGCCTTGCAGGCGCATCAAGCATTTCAAGGAATAAATTCCTGCCAGGTACCCATTTACTACACCTTGGGTTGAGAGCAGCAATTGTGGATAAAGTGTCTTGCTGAAGGACACACGTGCCGCGGTTGGGAATCGAACCCACGACCCTCGTATTGAAAGACGAAGGCCCGAACCAATATACCATGACACGCCCACAATAATGTACATATGTAACTCCTAACATGTAAATCTCATCTAGAAGTAGCGGGCAAGTAAGATTTATGATCGGTGTTTAAATGTCCTGCTATTTACCGTTCATTACATACACATGATTAGACTTAATAAATGAAAAACTTGATAGCCAAGGTATACATGGTCATTTTAAGGTCGTTTAAGGTCGTTTAAGGTCGTTTATTAACGTGTTGCATCTCTGCTGTGTTCTCGGCGTTTCTACAAGCAGTACAGTAGCCTGTACAGTAGCCTGTCACCAGAGGGCGGCACATAATTTGGTGTACAATATTGGAACTTTAACATTATTTCAAGATACTACATTCGGGCGAGAAAAAGTTAAAAAGTTATGATTCTGCTTGCCTGAACAGACCGGTAGAGAAAAATGTTAGTGCAGAGGGTTGCTTATTACCTTTTTTTTTATTTTTCTTCTTTTCCCAAAATACCATCATAAAAGGGAAATTTAGGGAACAGTGATTGCATTCCTGCCATTACTTTGTTCAGTTGTCCTTCAACAGATCATCCTTGATTTGCTACTTTCTTCACAGATGTATTTTAAAGCGGTAGTTCAGTTTTGGTTTACAGCTCGCTTCAATAAATACTGTTTTGAGAGGTAATGAAAAACTAAACTTGTGTAAAATTTGAAAGAGCACACAATTTTAAAGACAGATCAACTTTGTTTGATCAAAATCGGTTCACAGACAGCTGAAACATTCGTAGATATTTCTGATTGGAATAAATGTTGGGGAACACCTTGTATTCAATAATTATAGAAAATATTTTTAAATCCTACACATTTTTGAAAATGAACGCAAATTGTTTTTAAATTGTTTTTGATGAACCCTCTCTTGAAGTATTATTTCAACCAAACATCACATTCACATTTTTTTAAATTAAGAAATGGTTGAAACTTGAGGAGTCTGGAGGACGTCTTCTTTTGTCAATAAATGCTTTTTGAAAATAGCTGTGTAACTTGGCCGTTTATATATTTGTCTACCATTCAAGCATCATTGAATTATAACTTTTAAATCAAATTATGTTTGACCAAAACTGTACTATCCCTTTAATTTCATGGGGTCCCACATGCAGTAGGAATGTGATCAGAAATGTAGTACATGAAACTGTTAGCCTTATCCTTATTACATGTATGGCTGCAAGAATGAATCACTCCCAAGTCAAAGAGCAAAGAATGTGATGTGAAGTAATGACACATATATATATAGTCAAACTTGTGTACAGTGACCACCTACATGTATTAAAGGAAAAACAAGACAAATGACCACTGTTGATACATACATGTAGGTGACCTCTATACAGAGCGTATCAAATAAATGGTACTCGAAGTTCAAAGGTCAATTATTTCAAAATAATATATTTTCATACCATAAAAGTGATATAATGTAGATGTAAAGAGTAACTATTTAGCTTTCTTTTGATACCTTTTCTGAATCAGCAGTTCCACGCATTGCTGAGTTCTTTGTTATTGAAGAGGACAGGTGCGAAACACACTTTTTGCAAGTTTTCACTAATGAATACATTCCTGAAATCAATGGTGCTACACTTACATGTAGATGTTGCGTGTTTTAAGTCGATGTTTGTTTTGTGCATCCAAAACATCCATCTCGTGTCGAATGTGGCCCATACATCATCCAGGTCATGACGAGGAGATAAAAACACCTTGTTCGTTAAATGTTCCAAAATAAATAAAAACAAGTTGTTATAACAGGGGACATTGGTGGCCATCCCACTTCATGATTAGGCGCAATAATTACCCTTTCCCCATGTTCCCCAAAGACTTCCTGTAATCTTTGAGAGCGAAAAGACGATGGACAGATGCACCGTCTTGGACCCACCAGACCTGTCTAAATACTTCATGCACC
>JBAMJV010001575.1:0-144144 GCA_037951105.1 Echinarachnius parma | reverse complement strand
ACCATTTAATCCCCATTTGGTTTGGTAAACAGCATCAGTCCGGGCAGTGCAATTTAGGGGGATATATCAATATTGGGCTGCTTAAATCGTCATAGGTTTAGCCACCAAATCTAACCAAAGCCACTAATCAGAATATAGCCACTAAATCTAAGCATAGCCACCAAATCTAACATATAGCCACCATATTTAGGGTTAGGGTAAGTCGTTTTCATAGCCATATTAAAAAAAAGAAGTTAGCAACCAGAATTTATATCGGCACCTCGGACAAAATCTGCGCGCGGATCTTGTCCGTCCGGACTAATCCCGATGCCGGACTATTCCCGCTCCTACACCGGCACGTGTTCAATTTGACCGAGATTCCTGGAAGGGATATATCAGGGGCCGCGGAAAGGTTTGGAAAGTGAGGAGGCTGGCCACATTTTAATTGTTATTTGATTGTTTTAAGCCAAAAAAAAGTGTGGGGGGGGGGGGGGGGCTGCAACCCCCCAGCCCCCCCCCCCCCCCCCCCCCCCGGTTCCGCGGCCCCTGTATATTAACTATATGATTATATAATTATATAAATATGAATATAAGTATAATCTTGAACAATAGAGGATTACTCAGATCTATAAATTCAACAGCTTTTTCACCAGTAATATTCTCTACTCCATGTATGAACATTTTCCTGGATGAATACAAATCTTCACTATCATATATAATTACAATAACTATTGGTTTATTCCCCGACATATATTGTTAAGTATATATATGCACGCCTGAGGGGTATAGCAGGCAAACTATACCATATAATTGACCTTTTTGTGTATGTACGTGATGTTTGTTCGTGCCTGTGTGATTGTCATAACTGGGTGTGAATGAAATTAAAAAATTAAATGAAATGAAATTTATATATTTCTCATGTCACCCAAGGATGGGTTAGGTATGTGAGCGTGAGTTTTTTTTGTTTTTGTTTTTTCGCGCGCGCGCGTGTGAGTGTGTGTGTGTGTGTGTGTGTGTGTGTGTGTGTGTGTGTGTGTGTGTGTGTGTGTGTGTGTGTGTGTATGTGTTTGATTGTGTGTGTGTGTGTTGTGTGTGTGTGTATGTGGTCGTGTGTCTGTGCGTGTGTAATTTCAGTTGAAGTCAAACTTCGATCCTTTGTCATTATAGAAGTTCACTGTCATTGAATGACATTTCTATTGTGACGTCATATAGCGCGCGTAGCATACGTCACAATGCAGTCCGCGTCTATAACGTAACGCGCATGCGTAGTTGGTGTTTCTTGACTCTGTTAGGTTACCAAGATAAATAATAATAATCGGATATAAATTATCATTGCAAATCTATATGGTCTGGGGTGTTTTTTACCGCAGGAGAAGAAAAAACGGATTAAAAATGTTTGGATAATTATGCAAGTTACTTGGGGAATTAATTGATTACAAAAAAACAACCTAAATAAACAATATAAGTTAGAAACAGGATCAGAACTATGCAAATATAAATATAAATATGTATTTGTTACGGACAACAATCGGACTATTGATATTTATCATATGTACATTCGGGTGGTCGGTAAGTGTATTTCTTTACCTGTTTACGAAACTTACTTTAAGACTTACTAATGCTTGTGTTTGTAATAACTTTGATGTGATATGTGGTTTTTTAATTAATTGAATCTCTTTTTTGTCCTTTCAGAGAGAAATTTAAAATGGTAAACAAATATACTGCGATATACGTATGTTCTGAAACATATTTTATTGCAGCTATGTTAAGGTTTATTTATATCATTTATATTCAATGAACAAATAGTGTAACCTTAACTCGCTTGTTTTGCTACCAGGCAAATTATTGAAAGATGGGTTATTATCATTGTAATGACATTTAGCTCTCACCGTCTGCACTTTACATATTTAAAACATTAACAGATCAATGCATCTTAAGAGTTCCAATCAATGTTTAACTGATATAATTTAAATGCATTATTTTTTATCTATTTCAGCTGACCCTAGAATTATCACAGCATGATCTGGAAGAATACACAGGCGATCCCATCGATGGTAATGTGTGATGTTATTATATTTTTTGTTGCTGAATAATTTAACTGTGCACTATTTGTGTTGCCCCTTTTTATCTGATACGTCATACATTGGCACATTCTTAAATAGCATTTGAATTGGTGCATGTGATTGGATTTCGATTCCACAGCTAATATATGTTTTCGTTATAAATTTATATTTTTTCGCGTTCACTTAAAGTAAATAAAACGAAAATGAAGTGTTCACCGGCAACTGGATAGTATAAGCAAATTAATCATTTTCCTACCGGTGACTCTCACATTGCAGTCCGGGAATGTTAGTTTATAGTATTGTACGGCGGTATAAGTTATTCAATTTTGAAATGAAATCTTCCTTTGTCTCGCAGGTTATGATCTTACAGCGCCCACGTTCATCGAGCGCATCGAGGAGAGATCCTCATCCATCGGTAAGCGCAGCGTAGACTCACCACCAGTCGCTAATGACGACCGAGAGGTGGAATTCAACGCATTCGGCGAGACGTACCGCGTCAGACTTCAACGAAACTACTGGTTGATGCGGCGAGGTCTGGTAGTGGAGAGAGTGGCGGCGGATGGGACTGTAACGGAGGAGGAGATACCAGACAGAGACTGCTACTATTTCGGTCATCTGGTGTCGCACGAGGAGCTGTCGGCAGGTGCCCTCAGCACATGCAACGGATTGGTACATGAAATGCTCACAACATACACATTTAGTAACGATTAAAATATAAGTTGCTGAATGTTTATACAAAGGTTGTATGAAGGGCAAAGAACCACAAATCATCCCGGAAAATAATCGTACTCGATCGTGGGCCCTAATCTACTTCTACATCCCCTCCTTCCCCAATGCGCCCATGTTTATGAATCCTTCTTCATAGACTATCATTTCCCTAATGCCTTCCTCCTCCTTACCCTATTTGTATTTGATTGCTTGATTGATTGATTTATTTTCCGTTTTAAAATACAACAAATATAAATACAATTTGGCAATGTAATCAACTGTTGGATGGCCTTCTTTGCAGAAGTTGTATACAATGGGGCCCTGGTCTTCCATCTTCATCGTCATAAATTTCTCTTGTCTTCTCATCCCCTTGATCTTTCTTTCACACCCATTTGCGTCTCTTCACCCTCTTCCAATCAATTCATTCAGGAGGAGGGGGGAAAGGGGGAGGGGGGGGGGGGGGGGGCGCACAGCTTCCGTATTTCTTTATTTTGTCAAGGATTTGTTTCCTCATGTTGTTAATACAATCTTTAACTTCTTTTTATACAAACTCCAATCCAATCTTCGTTTTGTTACCATGATTCGCTCTTCCCCATCAGCGAGGGATGATCAGCCACAACGAAACCGACTACTACATCACACCCCTCAAGGATCACCACGCACTGCGAGCTCGACGCGAGGCCAACGACAACGATCACGCCTGGGAAGACGACGCCCACCTCCACCTCATATACAAACGGACATCCAACAATAAGCATCGGGACGATGAACGAGTGCGGATGAGGAGGCGGGCGAAAAGGGGAAGGAAGGCGACGGCAAATACACGTGCGAAGCGCGATTCGACTGCCAGCGTCGACTTAGACAACGAGGATGATGATGAGAAGGACTATAAACTTGATGATGACAACGATAGTGACGAATTCGACAACAACGACTACGAGACTGATCATAGCTACGATGGTGCTGACGATTTTGACCACGAGGGCTTGATCCATGAGAATTCAACTTCATCGTTTTGCTCCGAAGAATATGGTAGGTATAGTGTTTATAATGCCTTTTTTTAAATAGGTCGCTAACGTTACCATGGTTACTTCTTATTTAACTGTATGGTAGAAAAGATAATGCTTGGCTGTGTGTCTGTGTGGGATTTTTGTTACTTGTTTGACGTCGTGATTTCTAAATCATTTGTTTATTTTTTCCAGTGTTTGCAAACCTGGTTAGTTAGTGGTTACTTGTTTGACGACGTGATATCTAAATATCATTATTTTTTTCTTTTTTCTTTCCAGTGTTTGCAAACCTGATTAGTCCTGTGCATACCAAACTATCATAGTTTTGCCTGCAATGATGCTCCGCTGTTCACTCAATCATTGTTATTCCCATTTTGCTTCTCTTGTATCTTTCCTCAGAAAAAAAAACTTTATCAGATTTTTTTTTTTTAAAGCTTTGAATCAATTTACAAAAAAAACAGCAGAAACAACAACAACAACAACAACGGGTGGACACTTTAAGGCACCACCACGCAATATCCATAACTGTTACCTTTCATTTATAAATAATTGTTGGGGTGTTGGTTCCCTTTAAGTGACGTTGCAAAGAAAGACGAATCATAGTTATTATCACACTCTCTCTCACGCACAGCACCAAACCATAACCCCCAAATCCTCAACGATGACGACTACCATGGCGAGAATGACACAATGGTCGATGAAGAAAACGAGGGCAAGCATGGGCGTAGAGTCAGTGCTGATATGGCCGCCTCGCAAACCCAGGTGACAATTATTATTTTCCCTGTATTACTTTCATTCACCTTTTCATTGAGGTCGACGTCGAAGTGGTTATTGATCACGTCATCAAACTTTGACGTCGCTATCGACATTTCCTTTTATAATGTTTACAATCATTTGAAATTGCATCGTATTAACATCGACATTGACTTCTACCTTCAATTTGACCTTGAAATTCGTTTCACCATCGTCCTCACAATAACTTTAATAACCATTCTTCGTCGAGGTATAGGTTGAGTACACCTACGGTAGCGGGTAAAGATTGCTGGAACTTGTCTTCGTCATCGATTCCACCATTAACCGTTACCATAGCAATGTCGTTGACATTGATGTTGACAATGTAATCGCTTTAACATTGAACTTAGTCATTGACATTCGACCTTGACATTGTCTTTGATGGGGTTCAGGTTGAGTACACTCAGGAGGGCGGGATGAGGTACATCGAATTTTTCATCGTCATCGATTACACCATGAACCTTTACCATAGAGATGACACCGTCAGTTACACACTCATACTCATGAATATAGTAAGTGCATGGGCCCCGTTGCAGTAAGAGATACTATTAGTTACACCCTGCTTGTTCACGCAATACGGGATATATCTACGTTCTGGTTCCATATTCCATGAGGCCGGAGGCCGAATGGAATATGGAACCAGAACGTAGATATATCCCGTATTGCGTGAGAACAAGCAGGGTGTGACGGATTTATCTCTTTAAGTGTATACATTTTTCAAACATATTTGTACTCACCATCTTGTGCTCTTTCTTGTGCTCTTTGTGCTCCCTTGCCTTATCAATTTCAAATATTGTCCATCTCACATGGTTTCTTTGTAAAATTGTTGAAACAGTTCTTTTAGAAATACATACAGTTTGCTTAAATCAGTTATATTATTTGTTGTTATCAAGGAGCCGTGAAATTATTGATGTAATTTTTAACAAGTCTCAAATACTTGTTGTTGTTATTTTTGTTTGCTTTTGATTACAGCAAAATGGCCCACTAAGACAAATTGACCAATCAGATTTGTAAGATTCATTTGATGCAGAAAATTCCCTGTCTTTTTCGGCGTTGAAGATGTTTTCTTCTCGGATATTTCATCCCTGGAGTGGTGTTCGAATCTCCGCGAATTTGCAGCCATTTTGCTGCTGTGAGCGATATCTAGCCTAGCTATAGCGATATCGATATCGATCGCGATAGCTTTCATTCACGTAATACGGGCTCATCTTCAGTGGTTGAAATCGCCACTGCGCATGTGCACAACGATGAAAAACACGATAATTTACATTAAAACAATAACAACAACAAGACGTAAACAGGTAATACGGGCTCATATTACCCGTTTGATCATTTTGACCAAGTAAATGAGGTAAATACGGGTTTGTCTCAAAGACAAATTGACCAATCAGATTACAGCAAAATGGCCCACTAAGAGATAAAATCGATTGTAAGTTACAATTAACTTTTAATCAGATCATTTGTTCTAAATGCGCAAATCTGATTGGTTGAAACGCACACATTTTCTGACTTGCAATAAATGTAATTATATCCCTCATCAGATCCTTTTACCATTGTATTTGACAAATGATAGTTTTGGACAACACGCGCAATCCCCGCGCAATCACGTGACCGGGCTTGATGGCAAAAACTAACACTAAAAGTTCGTTACGCGTTCGTCCCATAGATCATGTGTTTTAGCAAAATGCACACGCGATCAAATTTGTGCAGTACTCTATGGCGCACACGTTCTAGTCACGTGATTGCCATTGCTGGTAAAAACTAACACCCTAGGAAGAAGAACGCCAAGACAGCCAATAAGCACATCCGTGGGAGCGCTAGCACGCATTCATCGCGTATGTGCGCAACTGCCAGCGCGTTGGTGCGCACTCAGTTTTGCGTCTTTGTGATTGTATGCGCAAAATAACAATGACTTTAAGCGTATTAGATGCGCCGTGGTTCTGGAGGCTCATACTGGCTTCATTAATGTCGATTGATGTTTATATAAAAATTTACAAGCGATTTTATGAAATATTAAAGAGATTTTCACTTATTTTGCTATAGCTGAACACAATCACTGATATTGATGAGTGATATAAAACAACTAACGAATGTGCTTGATTGTGATAGGCAATCTATTACCTCGGTGGGCTCAAAATGACTATTACCCTCAGCTACGCTTCGGGTAATAATCATTTTGAGCCCACTTCGGTAATAGATTTGACTATCACAAGAAGCCCATTCGTTAGTTGTATACTAACTCCTAACGTGCCAAACTTGAATGAAGAGTCCATTTTTGTATGTGGATATAATGAAATAAGTCTATCATAAATTATCTTCTGAAAAAAAAGAATACACAAATATCATGATGTGTTTTCTAGAATTTGTATTACCGTGCAAAAACGTTGAATGCTTCACTAGCATTGTGCGAATAAAGAACAAAACGTGTATGTTTATTTTGTATTTGTTTTAATTCGCTATACAATAATCGACTTATACAATATTTTCACAAATCATGTTCATTATATTTTCAGGTTGCTCGTCGGTACTCGGAGAGCTCGCTGCGGGCCCAGGTCAGGGTCGCTATTGTGAAGATGATCATCGCAGAATCGAATGAAATAACAGTAAGCGTCACACAGTTTTTTTTTTATCAATCTTGTTATTACTGCTTAGTAAAAAAAAAAAACCTGTTAAAGGTTTAGTTAAAAAGAATATTTGTTTTAAAGTTTTACAACGTTTAAAGACACGTTTTAAACATTAAATTAAATAAACGGAATAACTCATATTACCTTTGTTTGACAGCGTGTTCACACACAAACAATTTTCATCCCGAAACGTCGTATGAAGAATCATGATTAAGGAAACTAACGAGCGTTCACACACACAAAAACAAGATCCCAAAACAGCTGCAACGAAACATCGTATAGGTGCGCAGTTTGCTACTGCGCAGTGTGTTGTCTTTTTTCTATCTGCTGTCAATCTGTGAGCGAGCGCAAATCTGAGTGAAGTAACACGCGGTCATGCTAATCCCCGCCCAGTTATACCATTGTCGTATGACCTTGGAGTCGCCGAGCGTTCACACACAAAACGAGCGTGATTCTTTAGTCAGCTCTAGTTCGAAACGATGCTCAAACTCCCGTTTCGCTAATCATGATTCTCTATACGACGTATCGTTAGTGAGCGATACACACACTTTCCATCGTATAGGTAGTCGAGAGCTGACTAGCTAGACAGCTCTTTTTGTGTGTGAACACGGGGTAATTCAAGCAATCCGAAATACCAGCGTCCTATGGGTAATATTATTTGATGATGATATTTTCTTTGTTAGGGTGACATAAAATTGCTCGAACCTAGATATATCCCCAAGTCATCTCAAGGTGACGTCTAATCATTTTAATATATTCACCTGCAATATCAACATAATTATTTGACCATTTCATATTAACCGTTTCAGATGACCGCTCTGGATGGACTGAACTACACCCTAACGGTGACGGGAGACGGTCAGGTATTGCTAGACGGCCTGTGCGCGTGGCAGAAACATTTCAACCCTATTGAGGACTCGCATCCGACACACTGGGACGTGGCGGCACTTATAACAAGGTGGGTGAAAACCCGCAGGTACCTCCTCGTACACATGGTTGTACGAGCACATTATCTTCAGGGGACTGACGCCGTTTACCCGAATAATTATCCTGACAAAAATAAAATGGTCCTCGCATCTTTTTAATGCCCGAAAATGACATTCTTTTGATGGGGTAGTTCGAAAGAATAAGTTATATATTTTGTATTGCACTTGCCTTTATAGTGGACAAGCAGTTTTCAGCATATTAATAGTATTATTAGTGATATTATTATCATCATCATCATGATAACTGTTATAATTATTATTACAGGAAGCATCTGTACAAGATCAGGGAGATCATTATCATTGACATCATCATCATCATCATCCAAGAAGATACGGTTCTCGACCTGGACCTATTATTATAATTATCATCAGTATGCTCATTAGTGTAATTATCATCATCATCATCATCATCATAATCATTATAACCATTATTACAGGAAGGATCTTTACAAGATGAAGAACGGTCGGAAAGACAAGGGGATGCTGGGCAAGGCCTTCATCGGGGAGATCTGCGACCTCGACAACTCGTGCAACATCAACCAAGACGACGGTCTCGAATCGGGTCTCGTCATCACCCACGAGACCGGGCATAAGTAAGAACATAGTATGCTCCCATGTGAGTTGAGATGATGCGTATATATGAGAAGGGCGAAAATTGTGTGTATATTCATTTTGTTCGTGGGACATCTTGTTTTGTGTTAAGCCCGGCGCAGACAGAGCCGACTCGACCCGATCCGACTGGTTTAAATCAGGCTAGAGTTGGGCCCGGTCGGTCGGAGCAGATTTATCGCGTTGAATCGGCCCCAACTGGCATCCGACTGTCTCTCGACTGGCAAAATGTGTGTCGTGAGGCACTGGAAACTTAGCCGATCGGAATGACAACCAGTCGAGTCGGCTCTGTCTGCGCCGGGCATAAGAGACCGCAAAGTACTCGTTTAGTTTTTTGTTTTTGATTGGTATATTTTTTGTTTCATTTCAAATGTACTATTTTTGTTTTATTCAGTTTCATTTGTTTATGATTTCTGCATTTTCCATAAGCAATAACACAAATAACAATGAATTAATTTCTGCAATATATTGATAAGTAATACAAGTAGTAATTCACGAATAAATAAATATATGTAAGTAATCAAAAGAACAATATTATAAAGCATATTTCAAATCGAATTTGAAAAGAAAGGAAAGGGGGAGAATGCAGAAGACCGATATCGTAAGCAGAGCTTGAAGTGATATCGGCCTTACAGGAGGAGGAGAGGAGACAGGAAGAATAAGAGGGTGAAGATTAAAGTGCTGTGCAAAGCACTGTGGTCCATAGTAACAATTAATGCCCTATACACACTAAGAAAATATGGGTCAATCTTATACCTATATAGGTGCAAACACACTGAGAGCACCTATATGAGTGCAAAAGTTCACCTTTTGGTAAAGGTTAAGATTTAATCCTTCACCGTTTGCACCTTGAGGGTGCAATATTGTATATTTAGGAAAAGGTGCAGAGTTGCACCTAAAAAAGATACGTGTAAGTGTAAATTTAAGTGTAAGTGTAAGCGTAAATATAAATTAAAGGTGCACAGTTGCACCAGTGTGGTGCAACATTGCACCTTTGAGTTAAGTGTAAAGATGCACCAAAAATAGTTAAAAGTTGAACACCCCTTTCCTGCGAGTGCATAGTGCTATCCTCCTAGTCCTAATAACCTATGATATAACCTATATATACTTTGCCCTAAGCCTATACCTATCATTCCTAACCATCGGTCCTTGTTCACGTTTAGCTTATAATCAGGTTACAACACGATGTATGTTTTTTAGTGGTTAGTAATTAAACACAGACGTTAAAACAGTATCGTCTTAATTCATTTCCACCCAAAATGGTTCACAAGAGTCCACTGATAATTAATTGTTACTAAATTAAATTACAAATGCATTCTGATAATTATTTCACAAAATAACGAGATTATGAACAGATCAAATGTTAAATTAAGATTATGAACAGATCAAATGTTAAGATCAAATGTTCGTTTTACAAAAGCACAAACTAGCACATGAATATTCATGAACCTGTTACAAATTACTGAAAATCGTGCGGCTTTATTTGTATTCAATGTCAACAACAAAAGAATACGCTGTTTTGACCTGGAGTCATACTATTCAATTGGTATAATTGCGATTCAATACGTATACTAATCGTACACAAATCAGCTGTTGCTGTGTCGGAAAAACCTGAAAAGCTTTTCAGACAGTTGACACATGTTCATTATAAAACCATAAACTTATACACTCATTATGGTGCACAATACTTTTGATGTTGGCATTGAGTTTATCAATGGTATATATCTCAGAAAACCACGTGTGCAGTAGGACCGTTGTATAGGAACAAGACCAAGAATAGTGGGTCTTTGTACTTTAGCAAAAAAACACCTAAATAGGTGCACAAAATGGTGCAATGTTACTCCTTTACCAAGTCTGCACCTTTCGCCGTTACTTTGCACCTTGTTTGATTCTCGCTTTGGTAGCTTATCAAGCAAATGACCAATCAAAGGGGCTGTAGTGAATCTACGTGTGAAGAAGAACTACATTTTCATATTACGTTACTGCCAATTTCTCTGTTTTTCAAATCCCTGCATGCATGAATGCATGATGAGCTATTATTTCACGCAAGAACCAATAGAGCAGTGATGTAAATCAACAATTTTGCATTGAAACACAAAATACATGTGTTTTCTCTCCGTGAGTGAATTGTTTCTCTCGGACCCTGTAATTGGTTGATAGCCTTGCTGTGGCCGTAGTTGTCATTAATATGATTGTACAGACCCATCTAATTCTTTTCAAGATTATATTAAAATAAAATTGGCACATATTCATTCAAAACCATAAGGGTATACATTCATAATAGTGCGTGATATATTTGATGATTGACATAGAGTGTACGTATCTTGTATTAACAGAGGAGTACATAAAACCATGCGTGCAGTAGGACCATGGTTTAGGAACAAGACTAAGAAAGAGGGACTTTGCCCCTAAGCAAAATGCACCCTAAAAGGTGCATAAAATGGTTCAACTTTAATCCTATGCCGAGTCTCCACATGTTTTCCGTTACTTTTCTTAGTGTGTATCGAAAAAGAAGATAATACATTTTTTTTAATTAGACTGCAATTTTGTTGTTGTCTTAAAGTGATCCCTGTAAAGTGTCAGATATTGCACAAAATGATATTTCAGACTTCAATCCTATATCAATACCATTGTAAAATACAATTGAAAGATTTGTGAAAGTTTGAAAGAAAACGACCACTGTTTACCTAGTGAAAAAACGAATATTGAGTTCATATTTTATCACCGAATACTGATGGCCTGCCGTAGATTTGTCGCAGTAATAATCGTCCGTTTGATGATATCCGCACCCGTGTATACAGACGGTACATAATTTGCGCGCGCTCGGCTCAACAGTCGGGTACATCGATCGCGTGGCGCGCCGACCGGACGTGTTCAGCTTCGGCAATTGTACTTTTTACCAAAAGCGTTGGGCAACGCTTTTGAGATGATGATTTTCAATGATAATTATCTTCATACTAAAGGGACATTTGCAAAAAATCTCTGCCTATTTTATTCTTCTCTTACCATGAGCTAAACAACACGGCAGAAGAGAAACGAGGAAGCTCCAAGTAATTTTTGTGGAGTTGGACACTTTACTTGGATCACTTTAACATGATTGAACACCAAAGTCTAAACACAAATGATAATGTTTAACCATCTCATATTTTAGCCTGAATATTCGGCACGATCCGGAATACGGTTGCCGCGATGGACGGAACATCATGTCCTCGAGTAGACCGACGGGCCCGGGTTCGTTCCAGTGGTCTGCCTGCAGTGCAAATGCCATTGGTGACTTTTTTGAGTAAGTTCAATCATGAACCTATTCATGGTTCAACAAGCTTGTGAATGTATGTATGTGTGTGATGCGTGTGTGTGTGTATGTTTGTGTATGCGTGTGTCTGTCTGTGTATTGTGGGCGTGCGTGCATGTGTTTGTGGTGTGCGTATGAGTACGTGCAGTATATTTATATGGGGTGTGTATGTATGTGTTTGTGTGTGTGTGTGTGTGTGTGTGCGTGTGTGTGTGTGTGTGTGTGTGTGTGTGTGTGTGTGTGTGTGTGTACGTGTGTGTGTGTGTGTATGTATGTGCGTGTGTTAACAAACGGTTTATTCCCATTTGTATCCTGCGGAAATGACAACAAACGCCTCCCAACTAATGCATCTCAAAGTAGGCTACACTGTAACAGGATAGAGCGCAATGTCAATGGAACTACCATCCAAATAGAGACTGATGCTCATTCTATTTTTAGCACTGATTTTCATTTTAAAAATATATACCTACCCCCGCCCAGATCACCAAGAACAGCGTGTCTTCTGGACGTGCCCTTGACCGACGATCCCGACGTCGACATCCTGCGCATTGATCAACTCCCGGGCATACACTACACACGGCTGGAGCAATGCAAGATCAAGCTGGGGAGAGTCCGCTCGCTCTGCGGCAACCGTCAGGATGAGGTACCAACATCTCTACTGATGATGAAGATGATGATGATGCAAGATTTGGAATTGATGATGATGATGATGATGATGAAGACGATGATGATGATGATGATGATGATGATGATGATGATGATGATGACGATGATGATGATGATGATGATGATGATGATGATGATGAAGGTGATGATGAAGATGATGCGAATGATAGTATTGATGGGGTGACGTTGATGATGATGGTGATGATGATGCGGATGTTGGTATTGATGGAGGTGATAATGATGATGATAGTGTTAGTGGAGACGATGATAGATCATGATGAGGAGAAGGAGGAGGAGAAAGTGACGAGGAGATGGATACTTTGGATGGTGTTCATGATGATGATACTGAGGAGGGCAAGGAGTATAGTGATGTTTATAATACTCCTGGTGAATGATCAGGGTGGCGGTGTTAATGTGAACTATAGTTAGAGTGGTACATTCATAATCAGATAATGATTATCATGTAATGACATACAGATGTATATGGATCAATTTATGGGCTTCCGTCTTTCCCATGTAATGCAGAAGTACAACGTAATATAAATTTGGTTTGTTCACGATACCATATGTTTTTCCTGTTCAGACGTGCGGCCAAATCGGTTGTGTCCAGGGCTGGTTTTGTAAATACATCTCTGTCATGGAAGGCACGTCGTGCGGGACAGACAAGGCAAGTAAACTATGTTGTGAATGCTCTTTCTAAAGGGATAGTATAACTCTGTTGAAATGTGCAAAAAGGTGATAAAGGCTCGGTGCATTTTTAGCAATCTTAATGTATGTGAAATACAATGAAACTTCTCATACTCAACCTAAAATTACCAGTTCATTATCAGAAGGTCGGTAGTGTAAAGCAAAAACATGTGCAATATATCTGAAAGTGTTATGGCAATTGAATGAGATGCTTGTACCAGGCAGAATAACTTTATTAGGTCATTGGCCATACTCAGACGCAGCAACTCTGTTTGAAGAAATACGGAATGATCAAGATTTGTAGAGCGCGCGCTTTCCGATCTCGAGATCCCGAGTTCGAACCCTGTCCACTCCGTTTGCCCTTCAGCAAGGCATTTAATCCACATTGCTGCTCTCTACCCAGGAGTATAAATAGGTACTTGGTCGGGTGTTAATTAGCCCGAGCGCTATCATAATGGCTGCCATTGGCTAGTATGCTCCCCGGGGAGTTGAGATGGTGCGCAAGATAATTGTGCGGGTAATAATAAAGCGCATAGGGACATGCAATTGTGCTTATGTGTTATGCGCTATATAAAAGTGTTTCTTTATTATTATTAATCATAACATTTTCAACTCGGTGAAAGGTCAATATGCACAGCCCCAAATCTCTAATATGTTCTTTAAAATGTAAGCAAGCAGTCCCGACGAGAAACTGCCAGAACGACACTCGCGCACCGATACGCAGTACGGTTAAAGCCTCACGCACCATCAATGTGACCCAACCCGACCTTTATTCAGTCGGATCTCCATGCTCTATGTGGTACGGTCATTCGACGCAAAAATGCCACCATCTCCGTGCAGCTCCTAGGATTTGACCTCTTTTCCCGGACAGGCCTCCGCATTGTTACGCATCAAAACAGGCGGGTCTCTATGTCCCACGTCGAAATACACATAGAACCAAAACCCATAGGAAACCCATAGAAACCCATAAGCCTATTGATTTGTATGGGTTTTTATGAGATTCAATAGGGAAAGTGGAACATGGGTTTCTATGGGTTTCTGTGGGTTTCGTATGGGTTTCCTATGGACTTTGATTCTATGAGAATTTCGACTTGGGAAATGTCTATGGGTCCCATAGAAACCCATAGGAAACCAATAGGAAACCCATAGAAACCTATAGGAAAACCCAGAGACCAATAGGATTGTCCTATGGGTTTCCTTTGGGTTTCTATGGGAATTTCGACTTGGGGTAGTTGTATCTTATTTAGTTGTAATGTATTTTAACAATAAATGATCGTATCTCGCCATCTGCCTTGCCTGCAAGTTAAGTCTACATCAAGTTGCATTATGTAAGAACCAAGAATAAGAATGATGACTGAAAATCATTCTTATCATTCTGGACATCTCATTGATTAAAGCTATTTGCCCTGCACTTACCAAAGCATACGCAGCGCAAGAGTGAAGGAGAAATCTGAGTTAAAAAGTACATTCTTGCATAAAACTACAATGCAGAACATTTTTTTCCAATGCTATTTTATACCATAAAGGAAAATTTAATAAATATTAATGTGTACGCTACACATTCTCTCTCACTCGCTCCGTCCAGTGGTGCCTAGGTGGCCACTGCATCTCATCTGTCGGTGGGGTACCCACGCCGGTGCACGGTGGGTGGAGCCCGTACGACGTCAACGCTACGCAGTGTTCGCGTACGTGCGGGTCGGGCGTGATGTGGAGACGGCGATACTGCAACAACCCCACGCCGCGCCACGGGGGCCATACCTGCCAAGGGCAGGCGGCGTCTCTGGAACTCTGCAATACAGACGTGAGTTTTGCACATAATCGTGTAATTGCATTAAAGGTGCACCTGTAAAGTGTCAGATATTGCCCAAAATGACACAGGAGACTTCAATCCTATACCAAAATCATTGTAAGACACATCCGAATGATGTGTGAAAGTTTCATTGAAAAAGAACACTGCTTTCCTGGTTAAAAAAACAAACATTTGCGTCAGCTTTTACAACGAATTACTGTATGACGTTTATGAGGTTTATGACCGTTCATTAACACTTTTGAGCTGAAGGATTATCAATGATAGATATCGTCGTACTAAAGGGGCATTTGAAAAAAATCTAACCCTATTTGATTCTTCTCTTACCATAAGCCAAACAACACGGTAAAAGAGAAATGTGGAAGCTCAAATTAATGTTTGTGGAGTAAGACACTTTACAGGTGCACCTTTAATACCATAATGAAAATTGGCTTGTGAAAACATGGCCACATGCTGGTGCACGTTTGGACATTTGCACCAAGTTACAATACAGAAAAGACATTGTTTTGTTTTTCTTCAATCCATCTAGATTTTCTTGATAATTGATTAGAAATAGGCCATAATCAACAATGAATCTTAACAATGAAATTAAGGCTCCTCCGATTAAGCTGATCTTTATTTTAACACAAATTTCTGGTAAATTAAAGGAATACCAAACATTTTTTTGGCAACAAATCGTGGTAATTAAAACTTTTACGATAGACTGGCTAATGACGTGCTAATACGATTGTCCACTTTCACCTCTTGCTAGCCTTGTCCCGGTGAGCCAATGACAGCTGATGATTACCGCAATGACGAATGCAGAGCTTCCGGCCACATCCCCTACCAAGGACGGACTTACACCTGGGACACGTACGATTACGCAGAAGCAACCGGTAAGAGGTTGTATGGTAATACTCATCAACGCCTGTTCAGCATCTACCGTAGTTGAGGGTTAGAGTAATCCACCGACTTTCTCAAATTCAACTAAAATCATTTGTAGCTTTTTAATAGGCTAATGGACAGATGTCTCGCCTAACTATGCATATGTGTTCCTTTGTCCCCCTATGAAACTGTCTCGCATCATTCCGAAGACTTTGGTGTAGGCTTGGAGTCTCTACTACTACTTTTGGACACAATCTTTTGAAGTTTATGAATCACTTTAGAGAGAAAATGCGTCGAGTCAGAGAGCGTTGTTCAGAGATCGAGCTCACAACGGGGCGCCACGAGTATACGCATGTCACGCGTTCATGTATAATGTAAGACGGGTATTATACAAGACCCCCGATTTCACACCCGATTGCCGCTCTCGAGATACCCGATTTTCTAAAAATTGCCGCTCCATAGACCCCCGGAATGACTTGGGTAGGTAGTTGAGTAGCGCCAAGTGAATTATTCTTCTTCTAGTCAGCTCCTTGACCACCATTTGAGGGTTTCCGTAGATCTTTGGTAGCTCCAAGTTCATGTATTTTGCCCGTATTTTGTAGTTTTAGTCTGCTCCTTAGACCCCTATCTCAAGTTTCAGGGCTTTTGAAGCTCCAAAGACCCTATATTTTGTGCTTGTAGTCAGCTCTTAAGACCCCTATTTCAGATTTCCATGCGACACACCTCCTTCAAAAAATAATTCAAGTGCCCCCCCCCCCCCCGGGTGTTCTGTGTAGCTCACATTATTGATGTGCGGGATTGTTGGTTTCGAAGTCATGGCGCTGCCATTGATTGATTGACTGATTGATTGATTGATTGATTGATTGATTGATTGATTGATTGATTGATTGATTGATTTATTGAAAAAGAAAATGTAGGTCGTCAATACCAACCACCAATGCATTTCAACATTCAGATATTAAGGTAGGTTATAATATTTCTAGAAAAGGAGGAGAATAAAGAAGACCGATACTAACATGATAAATTGTGAATTGAATTCAATTGAAATTGTTCAGGGAACGATCTCTGCAAGCTGTACTGCCGGCGCCACACAAGCCATGAGTCGTTTGACGTATGGGACCCAGAGAAGATCCAGCGAAGACCGGATATTGTGTCTGACGGCACTCAGTGCTGGGAGGACGAGGAACCGGATGAGCTGCAGCGAAGCAGACTGTGTGTGGACGGAACGTGTTATGTACGTTATACTTGCTACTTGGTAGTTTAATCCTCCTGAATACTTACTCCATAGCAGTTTTAAAGGGATAGTTGAGTTTTGGTATAGAGGTAGTGAAAAACTCAGTGTTAAATTCGCAAGAGCATACAATTTCAATGACATAATAAACTTTCTTAGATCAAAATCGGTTAAGAAACAGCTGAAATATCAGTAAATATATCCGTTCGTGATCCCACATTTATGCGATGATTTAAGAAGAAAATAATGAAATGCTTGCATTTTTTCAAAATTTTACAAAAAAGGTTCTAAAATAGTTGTTGATGATCATGATGATCTCTCTATTCCAATTATTATTTTAACAAATCATTTCATGCTCAATTTTGAATTAAAAATGGTTGAAACCAATGCGTTTTTAGAAAGCGCCCTTTGGGTTTTAAAGCTCCTTTTAAATGATAACAGACTTTTTACTCAGCATGCTCAGTCGTTTGTAATTTTGTATACCTTTCGAGCACGATGTAGTTATGTAGAACTATAAGTTTGTAACGCTATGGTGCATGTTTTGGTTACTACAATTCAGTTCGACCATGTTGACCCAAACACAACTATCCTTTAACCATTTAGCAATTTAATTTGGATATTAGAATGGAAATAGGAATGTATGATTTTGATTCGAATAAACGAATCATATCGTCTTCGCTGGGAGGATTAACCAGATGAGTTGAAAAGAAGGCGACTTTGTGTTAAAGGAACATGGGTAGGTTAATTGCGTTTGCAATGACAGACATACGGTATATTACATTTGCAAAAAGTTAGTTGTCTTCTGGTTGAGCAATACGGAACGAACAAACAACGTCATTCGATTTATACCAAAATTATTTGAATGAATTATCATATAATTGTGCTTAATATATGATATAAAATTATTATACGGTTTTGACAATCGGTATATTTTGTCATTTTCCGTAGGAGATCGGGTGCGACGGAGTTTACCGATCTGGAAAGATCGTCGACGTGTGTGGGAAGTGCGATGGCTCGGGTCGAACATGCACCCACGTGACAGGGACCTGGGATAGAAGGTTGCCGGTATATCGAGGTGAGATGTAACCGTTACCTACCGGAACCCCCGGGAACCTAGAGTGCCCTGTATTAATTTTATGGGATTGCTAAATCCCTGGAAAAGAAGGTTGCCGGTATATCGTGGTTAGATATATCCGTTACCTACCGGAACCCCCGGGAACCTAGAGGGCCCTGTATTAATTATGTGGGATAGCAAAATCTAGTACGGAGCAGGTTAACCCATTGCATACGGGAACCTTGTGGGCCCTGTATTAAGTCTATGGGATTGCAAATCTAGCAGGGGACATGTTAACCCCTCACCAATGGGATCCTGACGGAGGCTGTGTTAACTCTTTGGGATTGCAAAATCTAGTAGGGAGTAGGTTAACCCATTGCCTACGGGAACCGGATGGACCATGTATTAACTCTATGTGGTTACAATATCTAGTAGGGAAACTGATTTACCCATTGCCTATACGGGAATCTAGTGGGCCCTATGTTAACCTTATGGGATTGAAAAGCAATTTCTCATATTAAACTCAAATCATTAGCAATATTTGCTTATGAACTTTCTATAATTTGCGGGCATAATAATTAACTTTGGGTTGTTTTCTTATCGCTAGGTATGCACATTTTTCTTTGCTTGCATGCGCGTCTGTGCTGTCATCAATTTCCCTTCTTATTTTTTATTTGATCATACATATCTTTCTCAGAATGGTGGACTTTCCTGACAATCCCAGTGGGCTCGACGGGGATTAGCATCAATAATGACAATTTCCGCTACAACCATTTAGGTATAAAAGTACCTGTCATTTAAGACAAATTAATATAGCATTATAGTTTGTCTATAGTACCTAGTACGTCAGATAATAATTAATAATTGAAACCCCCTTATTATTAATACTCGTAATTATGACTGCTTTCTTTGTTAATATGAAGCACGGTAACGGGCTTAGGAAATATTTCTTGAAAAGAAAACGTAATGACTACCACAATGAAGAATATGATACATCTTACAAAGAAGTTATTTATTCATTATTGTAATTACCGTTTTTGTGGGTATGTGTGTGTGTGTGTGTGTGTGTTTTTTTCTTATATAAATTTTCTGTAATCGTAACAGGCTTGCGAAACCGTAGTGACTATCACAATGAAGACTGTGATGCATCATTCAAAGAAGTAAATTAAATTAATTATAATAATAATAACAGTGTTTTTTTTGTGGTAGGAATTGTCTATAAAATAAATCAAGACATTCATTTTCCTAATTGCGTTTATTTTGTTTCTCACCTAGCCCTATCGCTCGGCGGCGATGACGTGTGGCGTGCAGGGTACATGTCTCGCGGCAAAAGGAAGCGGTACAGTCGGCGCGGACACTTAATTCGGTATTTATCATTTCAATAATGCATAGTATTATTATCACCTAAATTGGCTCTTTCCTATTTGACAGCAAGTGGTAATATTTTGTTAAAACTAATTATCTAACACTACAGGAGACAACATGTTATACAGGACATCGAACTAAATTTGTCATACAGCTCTGATTAATGTTCAGGACAAGTATTAAAGGGGCCGCCACAAATAAAAAACGGAGCCCGCCCGACTTCTCTGCGAGCTCAAAAGGGCATTTTCACCAGGAGTACGGCCGGTGTATGCTCGATCACTGCGCGCTCCGCCGCGTTTTTTAGGGGTCGGCCGACGTTCGCATGCGGGCACCGAAACCTGCTCCCAAATTCAGCGGTTTTCGCCCTATTCCTTGTGTTTACTGATGGCGCTGGATTTCTGGTCAATGATGTTCATAGGGTTCGCCCGAGCCCGTCCAATATGTGTAAGGTAGCGAAAAATAAGCTCGACTCCTTGGCGGATTTGAAATTCGGCGACTCTCTTGAGATCTATAAATTTGGCCGGGGTCCGTTTGATTTTTGACGCAGGCTTAACTGTAAAGCCCGGCGTAGACAGAGCCGACTCGACCCGATCCGAACCGACCCGCCTGAAAGTCACAGTAGGTGTGATTCAGTCGCAGCCAATTCAGCATGTTGAATCGGGCCCGACTGACTTCCGACAGACAGAATCAGAGTCGTGAGGCAATGCATACAGAGCCGATCGAACAAAAAACTAAAAAAATTGGCTCGAGTCGGCTCTGCCTGCGCCGGGCTTATAACACACGATAGTTGCATGTGTGCATCGCTTCGGCTACTTGGGGGTGTTGCATAAAGTAGTGCAAGGTGGAGGAATCTTATTTAGCATATTATGTCGCAACTCTTTATGCAACACCCCCTGGTTAGGAAGACTTGGTGTAACGCTCCACCAGGGATCAAGAAACATTTTCCGAATCCACAAATAGTACTTAGAACTTTAGTGGTTCTCTCATATTATGTTGTTGTATTCGTATAACCAGTTGAAGCATGGAGCAGGTTTCGTTTTTTGTGTACAAAGTCAGTGCAACAAGTAAGCGAATATCACTTGGCATTTCGCTCATTACTAGATCCCTTTAAAATGTATATCCCTGAATAAAAATTAGTATTATGCATTTTGCGCGTCAGAACTGTTTATGGAGTCTTAGATTTAACAAATTGCTTGAATGATGGAATTTCATTAGGAAATAATATGCTTTAAAAATACAAACAATACAATAAATAAAACAAATAATTCAAAATATGTAAATGCAATTCAATTAAATGTGTCTTATTTGGAACGGAACATAGGTACAACTGGCGAATGAACCACTGGTCGCACATCACGGTTCTATCTGGGCCGACCACGGAAGAGATCGTGATCGAGGCGTACCAGGAACGTCATCCGGCCCTGCTGCCAGATGTCAATCCCATATATTCGTACGAGTGGTATCAACCAATCACGGAGCCCGTTACATACTTGTAAGTATACTCGTGTACGTGTCATGAGCCAATTGCAAAGACGGTTGCTTCAATGGTGAGCACAAGATAACGATCCCATATATCCCATAAAGTCTACTTCAGATACTTTGTCGTTTGTCAGATATGATCGCATCTAATCAGTTCTTCTTTGACATTAATGTCTTATTTGATTTGTATTATGTTGCTAGTTGGGACCAAGCTCCACTCACCGAGTGTCCTGTAACGTGTGGAGGTGGCAATTTAACCATGGCCATTTACTGTGTCGAGGTACGTCTTTCTGATATTATTACTATAGGTTTTCCTATCCATTTTCAAACTATCGTCAATCAAATTCAAACAATGCTAACTTCAATTTCGTCCCGAGAAGTCATGAAACTGCAATTGCTACATTCGATTTCGTCATTTACCTTTCGAATTGATCAATGGTCATTCAAATTCAAAATTTGCTTATTCGAATTCGTCATTTTGCAATGGAATTCGTCCCGACTAGTCATAAAACGCACATTGTGAAGTTTGAATTCGTCATTGTTCATTCGATTTAAAGACTTCGTCGTTCAATTTCGTCACGTAGTGTGGTTGCCCTGGTCCATATGCATTTCCCTATTGTAGCTCATCATTTCAAAATGAATAACTTCAAAAATAGGTGTTTCTAAAACTATCAACTGATCATAAAACAATTTATTTAGATATTGCGATTCACAAAACAATAATCGACCAAAAGTCTGATTGATTGATTGATCCATGCAATAAATTTATGTTGGGAAACAAATTACCATATCATATTAATGATTTATAAAATACAATAACTGTTCAATAGACGATAGACTAAAGTTGTATGAATTTCTGGGACACAAAACAAACATAGACATTGGGTTCAAATATACAAAGGATAATAATGAAAGGATGATGAAACAAAGTATTAAATACAGCATTCGATATTGTTTGACGAATTTGAATGGGAAATAACGAAATTGAATGGGAAATAACGAAATTGAATGCCCAATGACGAAATTGATCATCACATTGTACACCGGCCGGAGTGATCGGACGAAATTGAATGAGCTTTGACTAAAACGATCGGTACATTGACGAACTTGGTTGCGAAAGAACGAAATTGTGTGATGAATTACGAAATCGAACATTACGTACGATCGGCGAAAGACTTTCCGGACGAAATTGAAGTTAACAATTATTGAAATTGAATGACGATTGTTTGAAAATGGATGGGAAAACCTATATTATTATTGATTTCTATTGATTGAGTATTATTGATTTCGTTCGACAAAAATTAAAACGTATAACTTCAACGTGCCATAGGACGAGGTTAGAACATCCGATGAACCCAAATGATGTATGATATCATATGTCAACTCAAATACTTTCCAAATATGGCAATACATTCGGAGCTATCCATACGTTTAAAGAGGATTTTTTTGTTTTGCCTCAGCCGAGGAACTTTATTTCATAAAATAATCAGGATACAAAATAGCAAACAAATTCATGAATTATACATGTTGTTCAAATTGTCTTATTTCTGTGTCAAAGTTTGCGTTAGTTTTATTTTTCCATTCATTTTCCCATTCATTTTAACACTCTTGTCATTCAATTTCATTAATTCGTAGTTAAATTTCGTCCCGAGAAACCCAACTTCAATTTCGTCAATGATCAATCTAATTCGTCATTTGTCAATCAATTTCAAACACTTCTCATTCAAAATCGTCAATTGGCATTGGAATTCGTCTCCGCCGCTGAGCGAGTGGTGAATGTTAAAGGTCATCAAGCGTGGGGATGCTACACAGCGGGTCGCCATTTTGAACTAGGCTAGTTTGCGCTCACCGCATGACACTGAGCTAACGTGCATTACGCACCGTGCGCAACGCGTACGCAAGATGGCGCCGCGCATCTGATTTTGCGAATCTGAACTATATCCTCAAAATCCTCAAAATAAAATTTTAATTCTAGCGGTTCCCTCATACCTTGTTGTATTCATATTACCAATAAAATCATGGGACAGGTTTCGGTTTTTCAATTTTCCTTTCGTTACAAAGATATGTATGATTGAAGTATTCAGATAAGAAAAACTCCGGGCGAGTTTTTCTTCCGTGTACAAAGTGAGTGCAGTGAGTTACTGAATATCACTTTGCATTTTCGCTCTTTACTTGGCCATACAATGTCCATTTGACTTGAAATTTTCACACAATACCCTGTGGACATATGAGATAACAACAATATACATTGCACCAACCATTCATCACTTTTTGCACATGTCAACAAAGTTACTAGATCCCTTTAAGACCAAATTCGTCTTTGTTCAACCAATTTCGTGATTTTGTCATTCAAATTCGTCGCATAGTATAGCCTTATGCGCCTGTCTGTGTCATGACTATGTAGATGGTATAGGCGGTTAGATGGTATGTATGTGTGTGTGTATGTGTGTGTGCGTGCGTGTGTGCATAATATTTAATTTTGTTTTATATTGTTTCTATGTATGTCTTGAAAAAGAATTTAATGCAATTTGTTGTAAACGTGCTTGTGTGCGTGTTGGTGTGCATGTGTGCAAATGTATGTGTGTTTGTGTGAGTGTGTGCGTGTGTTTTGTGTGTGTGAGTTTTCGAGTGTATACATGTGTATGTTACCCCCCTAAATGATTAATGTTATAATTTACAAAATAAAACAGAATATTACAGTGTAAATAACATAGGACGAATTTGAATAGAGTTTTAATGAAATTGATTGCCAATTGACGAATTGCTTTCGCGTTTATGTGTTCAGCAACTGTGACCGACGAATTTGATTTGCAATTGACGAAAATGTGTGACTAATGACTAAATTGTGTGGTCTTTGAAATTGATCGACGAAAGACGAAATTGAAGTTAGGATTTCCGCTCTGGTGGTTCCTCGGGACGAATTTGAATTACAAATTAATGAAATTGAATGACAAATGTGTTAAAATGAATGGGAAAGCCTATATAATTTGAACTCATTTAAAGAGGATATGACCGAATAGATTAAGGTATTGTTCCCCTATATTTTCCGTTTTTGGGGGCCACCTTGTATCGGTGACAAAGATGAAGCATGGAAGATAATTAACTATGAATTGTTTACTTGTGGATAACGGAACAGGTGGGTTATGCACATAGTCTAAGTGGATTCCAGAGGCTTGTACCACGAATGGGTCTTAGCTATGTACGTTTTCAGGCGCGGTGCTAGGGTGTAATTAGAGCTTTTCGCAAGTACTACGGAGCGATTCTAGTACGCTAATCTCAGCGGGGAGTCGCACTCAGTGCGAAAATTTCCGCGTGCCGTCCAAATCTACAACGGTAGTCGGCTGAATTATTGTCGGGTGTAGAGCGAGTACGGAGCGGCGTGGTCAGCCCATACTTCAATGGGTCAGCCAATCAGCGCGCTTGGTCACTCGAGCAAGGAGACGTTCCGCGTATTCTTCACTGCGAAACTGCAAATAGTTCGCGACGTAGCCAGTGTACGGATACGGTCACAGCTGACATGCTTTCCCCGTACTCAGCCCTTCCGTAGTACTTTGCGAAAAGACTCTAGTATCTCCGCGTTTCGCACAGAGCATCGATAGCCGTTGGAATTCAAAAGCTCCGAGCCTGGCAACGTACATGAAACAAGCCCCTGAATGTCGAAGATAAGATGGTAACCCATTGCATACGGGTCCAGCACAATGAACCCTGTATAAGGTACATGGGTATTTCAGAATCTCGAAGGGAATGGTTCAATTAATATACATGTAGATTAGTGTTGCACAAAGTTACGTACAGTGGATTTGATCCTTTTCTAATGTTAATCCCCTGCAGGAGATCAGCGGCGAACGGGTCAACGTGAATAGCAGATTCTGTGACGATACGCTGCGACCAGATGACTACCTAGAATGCAACACACAGCTCTGCCCCGTTGTCAACTGGTTGACTGGCGAATGGGGCGAGGTATGTGTACAAAGCCCATCGCACACAACACGTATACAAAGTATGCTCTCCTGGGAGTTGAGATGGTGCACAAGATAATTGTGCGGGTTTGAACTGTACCTGATGACCAAGGGTAATAATGCGCCTCTGAATAGGCAACTAGATAGATGGCGCTCTATAAAAGCTATATATTATTATTATTATCTGATCAGAATCGATGAACGATCAAGTGTCTGAACAACAATGCCTCAAATACGCACGTCTTCTTTCTATAGTTAAGATACGTAGTTGTTCGGATCAGAATGGATTCATTTAGTGTGCTGTAGACTGAACACATCCTGTTTAGAGATTTATTTTTTTTAAAGAGGAAAAAGAGTACATTGTTGTTATTTTTGTGTTTTATCATTTTGAATATGTGTGCCATTAATCGAAAATCAACGCTATAACGATGATAATCGACATAATTAAGTAGACTTAAATTGAAAGTAGATTTACTGCAGAGTTGGGTGACGAGTCGGGTGACGAGATTAGAGTGGTTAACTGGCGAGTTGGTGTCAATGTTTGAAATTATATTAGGTGACGAGATTGGGTGACCAGTTGGGTAATGAGCGTGGAGTTAGGTTGGGAGCCGAGTTAGGTCGAAAACTGTGGAGTTAGTTTGGGTTCCGAGATGGGTGACGAGTTTTGAGCTAGGCTGGGTGACGAGTCGTGTGACGAGTTTGGGCTCACATTGGGTGACGAGTTCGGAAACAGATTGGTGACGAGTCGAGTGATGAGTTTTGAGTTAGGCTGAAGACGAGTCAGGTAACGAGTTTGGGCTCAAATTGGGTGACGAGTTTGGACACAGATTGGGTGACGAGTCGGGTGACGAGTTTGGAGTAAGGTAGGTTGACGTGTCGGGTGACGAGTTATGATTCTAATTTGATGTTTAGTTGGTTGTTAGGGTGGGAGCCTACTTGGGTATCGAGGTGTGTATCATATTTCATGTTAGGATTGGCATTAATTGTCATGGGCTGAGTTTGGTGATACTTGGCAGATGTCCGCAAAATCAGTTTCAGTTTAGTTTATCTAATTTCCAACAAAAATTAATATACATAGCATTGTACAAAACAAAACAAAGGTCACATGTCAACAAAGTTACTAGATCTCTTTAAAGGGATGTGCAAACAGTGATGAATGGTTGATGCAATGTATATTGTTGTTATCTGATATGTCCACAGGGTATAGTGTGAGAATTTCAAATCAAATGGACGTTGCATGGTCGAGTAATGAGCACAAATGCAAAGTGATATTCACTAACTCACTGCACTCACTTTGTACACGGTTTTGAAAATCCAACGGATAATTTATTATCTAAACACTTCAATCGTACATATCTTTGTAACGAAAGGGAAATTTGAAAAACCGAAACCTGTTCCATGATTTTATTGTTAATATGAATACAACAAGGTATGAGGGAACCGCTGGAATTCAAATTTGATTTTGGGGATTTGGACAATGTTACTAAGTCCCTTTAGTAGCTGTAACTTCATTATTTTGTTCATGCAGTGTCCGGTAACATGTGACATGGGTACCATACACCGCACCGTGGATTGTATCGATATAGACACTCTGTCGTCTCTTGCTGACAGCGAGTGCCTCGCCGAGCCGCGGATTGGAGCAAAACCTAGTACCAGCGAAGACTGCAACAACGATCCGTGCCCTACTACTACCGAGCCTCCTACAACGGCTGGTAAGTAAATATCCCTTATCTGCTATAGCTGGATAGATTATACCGTACGTCATTGTATTGAAGAGTGACACTGTCGAGTGGCAATATCAGCTCACTAACAATGCTATATTAAGTATATATTTATATCCTTATATAGTTGTCCAGTTTTATGTGAGCCCTCTTGTGTTTTGTTATAATGTAGTCCACGGGCTAAGAAAATAGGCTAAATGTATTGCATACCATCATATATAGAGAAAAGTAATACCTTCATGAGCCAAACATAGCCTTCAAACTTTCGAGGGAAAAAAACGAAAGATTGAAAATATGGTGGTTAATTATGAAATAAATAATGCTACTAGTTAGTCCAACGATATTGTGAGGTGTTTCGTTTAAGGGACGCATGAAGCAATCAAAATCACATCAAATGTATAGTAGGTACTAATATACATGTACTATGTGTCTAAAACAGCATTACAATGCTAGTTAATTATTTTCATTATACATATTTTGTGATTATTTCAGCCTACTGTTTTCATTTCAGGACCTACGACTGTAACAACTATAGCACCTACTACAACTATTACGACTCGGGAGGCAACTACCGTGTTCGAGGTAACCACGGAAATGGACGAAATGGACTTCCAGCGTATACTTCCATCTGTAGACCAGGGTTGTAATGATTCGACTCGACTTAACTCGACTCGGCTCGACTTGAGCCCCCTTTTACGACTCGACTCGACTCGACCTCTTATCGACTTGGACTCGCCCCCCCCCCCCCCCCCCTTGACTCGACTCGACTTGTTTACAACCCAGGGTTGTAATGACTCGACTCGACTCGACTTGAGCCCCCTTTTACGACTCGACTCGACTCGACCTCTTATCGACTTGGACTCGACCCCCTTTGACTCGACTTGGTTACAACACTGCAGTAGACTTTCACAATTCTATTATTCTTGAAACGTATTCTGATACATATGAAAGTTATAGTGTCAACTACAATCGACCAAATGCGTCGACTCAAGACGTCGTCTCTTTTCACATTACTCATATCAGATCTGAATATTGTTTGCTACTTAATACACACAGCACACATAATGATATTGAAATAAGTTAAAAGGCACTTTAGGCCCGTAGCCTGGATTTTTCATGGGACGGTGCGTAATTTACAAAAACGGGACCGTGACCACTTGCCAACAATTTTGAGGCCGAGACCACATGCTGAGAGTCATGTAAGCCGGTTAAAATGGACGAAACCAATACAAAGTGGACTCAAGACCGGTAAAAAGTGGACTCGAGACCGGTCAAAAGTGGACCCGAGACCGGCAAAAAGTGGACCTTTCTGAATTGGGGGGGGGGGGGGGGGGTACGAACCTAACGCACCCTCACCCCCCCCCCCCCCCCCCCCGGCTACGGGCATAGCCACTTGACGTATAAACACACTTCTAACATGTCTAATGGGGGAGGGGGTGGGTTCTTGCAATTAAACTTGGCACTCAGAGGATAACAAAGTTACAATGGCAGTCCCACTAAAAATCAGAGTTGTGGGAATATATCTATATACATAATGATTACAATAAATTAATCAAATATCAGCGTCTTTACAGGGATTATTAGTAACCAGGGTGTGTTTCACAAGGATCCTAAGTTGGACTTAAACAGTATGGAAAGTTATGAGTTTCTTTTGGTAAAAGGCATAAAATGTTGTTTCCAAGCAGTAATATTTTCTATCATCAAGGAGATTTCATTTCTTGATGCAACATTTATGACAAGTCTGAAATCGTTGCTCTTTTGCTTTTAAGTAGGGCCTATATTGTATTCCAAGGCTACAAATGGATTTCCATTTGTAAAACACCCCCAACACTTGCGAAGAAGGCAGCGAAACGGGGCCTCATGTAGATTCATTACTGGAAGAGATAGCAATTGCAAACAAACAAATTACATTTTCAAAAACGTTAAATGTGTTTAGGTTATATGCAATCAAGAACGATAAACAAACAACGTCCTTCGATTTAATGACGACACATAATTCCAGTGAGTTTAGCTCTATTTTATAATTAAGCCTTATATATAATGTAAATATAAGTAAACGGTTTTGACAATCGGTCTTTTTTGTCATTTTCCGTAGGAGATCGGGTGCGACGTAGAGATCTTCGACGTGTGTGGAAAATGCGAAGGCTCGGGTCGAACATGCACCCAGGTGACAGGGACAAGGACAGAAGAATGGCCGACAAATTGGGGTAAGATATACCCTCTACCTACGGGAACCTACGGGAACCTACGGGAACCTAGTGGGCCCTGCATTAACTCTATGGGATTCCAACATCCCAGGAAAAGAAGGTTGCCGGTATATCGAGGTTAGATCTACCCGGTACCTTAGGGAACCGCTGGGGAACCTGTTGGGCCGTTTGTTAATTTGATGGAATTGCAAAATCTAGTAGGGAACAGGAATAACCCATTTCCTACGGGAACCTGGTGGGCCCTAAGTTAACTCTAAGGAATTGCACAATCTAGCAGGGGACAGGTTAGACTTGCTTATAAGGGGCCGTCACTAATCACAAACGGAGCCCGATCGACTTCTCGGCAAGCTCAAAAGGGCATTTTTGCCACGACTACGGCCGGTGTCTGCGCGATTACTGCGGATCTCCGCCGCGTTTTTCAGGGTTCGGCCGACGTTCTCAGGGCACCGAAACCTGCTCCCAAATCAGCGAAACTCCGAATTTTGAGGTCGCAGAACTCGTAAAAAAGTCGCCCATATCTCGCTCGGGTATCGGCAGGTATTCGGAGGGAGGTCGGAAGAGCTGCGTGGCCGGCGCACGGGCTCCCTACGATATCCGAACGATCTCCTCCCGTATACCGCCCGATTTGTAAAAAAAATCACGCGTGCTTCGTGCTGGTGTCGGGCCGCGGTCGGGCGGCTTCTACGGGCCCCGGCCGGGCTCCTCCTGCCAACTCAGGAATTTGGCCCCTGGCCACGTAAGACGCCCGTCCGTGCGTCGACCGGAGCCCGCCGGGACGTGACCCGGAGCCTTCCCGGCCGTCGCCAGGTTGTCGGGCGGGCACCGACATACCTATTTATCATCGACCGTACCTGTACGCGCGTCGAGCAGGTTTTGCCCGACTACCATATTTTGTTTACCGGCGGGCCCCGGACGATTTATGATCACTATAGTGTTCAAAGGTTCCGCCCGACCCGGCGACTTCCTGGCGATCCACAAATTCGGCCGATGTCCGTTTGATTTGTGACGCAGGCATAACGGGTACCTGGTGGGCCCTGAGTAAACTCTATGGGATTGCAAAATGTAGGAGGGGACAGATTAACTCTCTGCCTAATAACGGGACTAGTGGGCCCTTTTACAACCCTAAGGGATTGAAAAGTCGTTTTTCATATAAGAACCAAATCCTTAGCAATCTTTGCGTATGTGCTCTGTATTATTTGTGGGCATAATAATTATTTTTGTGTTCTTTTCTGTTCGGTAGCCGGGTAGGTATGTACATTATTTTGTGCGTACCGGGCTGTAGTCATTATTTGCTTGCATGTCCGTATGTGTTTTCATGTTTTTACATGTTTTATGTTTGTCTACTGGTAAAGTATCTTATTTTATTATATATCACTCTAAATTACAAGGATTAAAAATTAAATCTATTAGATTAACTTTTAAATCTTTCTTCGGCTGTGGTTAGTGACCAGCCGATCATGATTTGAAATCAATCTTTCGTTGGATTAAAAAAATATAAATCCAGATAGATTAAAAATGAAGCCCTTTTGGATTTGTTTTATAAATCCTTTTAGCTTATTTTTCACTCTTCGAGGGATTGAAAGAAGGGTTATTTTAATCTTATTAGGATTAAAACTGTTTAAAGGGACTTAGTAACATTGTCCAAATCCTCAAAATAAAATTTTAATTCTAGCCGTTCACTCATACCTTGTATTCGTATTAACAATAAAATCATGGGACCGGTTTCGGTTTTTCAAATTTCCCTTTCGTTACAAAGATATGTACGATTGAAATATTCAGATAAGAAAAACTCAGGTGGAGTTTTGAAACCGTGTACAAAGTGAGTGCAGTGAGTTAGTGAATATCACTTTGCATTTTCGCTCATTAAAAACTTGGCCATGCAATGTCCATTTGACTTGAAATTTTCACACAATACCCTGTGGACATATGAGATAACAACAATATACATTGCATCAACCCTTCATCACTTTTTGCACATGTCAACAAAGTTACTAGATCCCTTTAAGTCCATCTTAGTTATAGCCTCTCACTGCCTCGTCAGCCCGCTCAGCTCACCATGCTCACGGCGTCGTGATGCTCTCTCAACGCGAGGCGCTCGCGCGGCACTTCCTCCGAACCGCCATGTTGGCCACGGGTGCGAAAACTTAGCTTCAGAATACCGCAGTAGGTCACGTGTTAAATATCACTGAACTAATTCATAAAATCTCCGATAACCTGGCGTTATTTTCCAATCCTTTGATGGATTGAAAAAATCACACCTTGGCCTTCGATTAACAATTTCTTTCGCGCGACTTTTTAAGTCTTCATAGACTTACAAATAATCTAAGTGTATTTATATTTGTTTTAATCCAAGCTACGATTTAGATTGTAAATTCCTGTAATTTAGAGTGTATACATATTAATATGTCTTTCTCAGAATCGTGGACTTTCCTGACAATACCAGTGGGCTCGACAGGGATTATCATACAAAATGACAATTTCCGCTACAACTATCTAGGTAAAGTACCTCTCATTTAAAGACAAATGAATATAGCATTATACTTTGTCCATGGATATATCCTTGTGTTAGTTGTGACTACCAAAATGAAGATTATGGTACATTTAAAAAATATATAAATATTTAACTATTGTAATTAGCGTTGTTTGTGGGCGTGTGTTTTTGTAAGAATTTTCTATAATATACATGTACAGAGTGTATAAAAAAAATAGGTACTCGATGTTCAATTCGATGTTCGATGGTCAATTATTTCAAAATGATATATTTTCATACCATAAAAATGATATAGATGTAAAGGGTACCTATTTAGTTTTCATTTGATACATTTCCTGAATCAGCAGTGCCACGCATTGACAGTTGGATGGGAATTTGTGGAAGTGGTCAAGAGATCGGACAATTTTAATAATTAGGAGCATGTACCTTCATATGATACATGAATATTGTCAGTACCTCAGTTGGAGGAACAAATTAAGCGATAGGTGCATGGGGTATTTAGACAGATCTGGTGGGTCCAAGACAGTGCATCTGTCCATCGTCTTTTCGCTCTCAGAGAAATACTACGGGAAGCCCGGTGGTGTCACTACACAGGGGCGGATCTAGCTTTTTGCTAAGGGGGGGGGGGGGGGGGGTTGACCCAATGACGTTCTAGCTTTTTGCTAAGGGGGGGGGGGGGGGGGGGGTTGACCCAATGACGATGCGGAGCGAATTTTGTTTGCTATTTTGAACCCCCGTAAGTGATTTTTTCTCTCACTTTTTTCACTGATACATTTTCACTTGGCAGCCCAAGATCCCTAGATCCGCCACTGTTACACATTGCCGGGCCGTGGACACGCATTCTCGTTCACAATTTCCAGTGAAAAGGGGTCTTTTTCACATATAAACGCGTTATTAACTTGCACGCGGAAATAGAAAAAAAGGATGTTTTTTTTCATGACGATGTACGCGAAATTCCATAAATAGGGTCCTTTATTCAAGATGATGTACAGTACGCGACATTTTTTGTCATGTTATCGATATAAAAACTTATATATCGATGGACGATGTACGTGAAATCTGAAATTTAGGCTGTATCGCATGTTTTTTGTGATGGCGCTACAAGGGTTTATTTCCATGCATGACGCGATGCCGAAGGTACGGTGACGTCGACGATCGCGAGATAATCGCAAGGGTACATTTCGGATCGGAGATCCTGCACAGTATGCAACATTGCACCTGCCGACATGCTGGGGTCTCGCGCAAAGCGCGACAGTTATTTTCTCAAACAGATATACCAAGGAAGTCCGCAGGAATGTGCGAAGAATGGCGGATTTTGTGAAGACATAGAACGACTGATTTGATGCCATGGACATGGTAAGTGATGTCCCATCCCGGTGTCCCATACACTAATTTTCATCTTACTGTTAGTCTGAGACTGTGTAGTGTGTTGCATGCATGTACGACTAAAGCTCCAAATGAAATAAGACACGTTTTGTTCTCAATAAAAGGATTTCTCAATTTAAGGATTGATCTGTTTTATTAGGTCGAATGTGCCTGTCAGTGGGGTGGACAATGAAGAGCTAGCTCTGAGTCTGAAAGTGAAAGTACAATAAATTGATAATGGTTTTATCATTGATGGTACGGTTCGATTCCCGGCTTTCTTTGCCGGCTTTGGCTTTGCCTTTGTCTTTGCCGGGAATCAAGCTGAGACCTCCGGATTGCTAGACCGGTGCTCAACCCATCAAGCCACGAAGACTCTTGAATGGAAGATGTTCCCATGAAACCCTTTTCATAACCATGCATAAGAAAAAGTGTATCAAATAATAAGCAGTGTTTCATGAAAAGGTAACAAAACAACGTGTGCATGTGTAAACTGCATATTATTTCAGTTGACTGAGGTCTATGTAGTATGTAATTACATAATCTTCCTTTCTTTATATTAATAGGGAATATCTTGGGTGTCATGGCCAGCGTACCCGACGTCAAGCTCGATAATTCATGGCGATTTCTACCAAGAATCTTGATCAGCGTGCCCGCTTGACGAATCTTTATCACCGTTCTAGACATCAAGCTCGATGACGACTTCTATGAAAAATCTAAGTCATCGTGCCCGCTTGACGAATCTTGGTCATCGTTCCCCGACATCAAGCTCGATGACGACTTCTATGAAGAATCTAAGTCATCGTGCCCGCTTGACGAATCTTTGTCATCGTTCCAGACATCAAGCTCGATGACGACTTCTATGAAGAATCAAGATTCTAAGTCATCGTGCCCGCTTGAAGAATCTTGGTCATCGTTCCCCGACATCAAGCTCGACGACTTCTATGAAGAATTTTAGTCATCGTGCCCCACTTCGAGCGCGATGACGATGATGGATGGCGATTTCTACCAAGAATCATGGTAATCATGCCCGCTTGATGAATATTGGTCATCGTCCCTGACATCAAGCTTGATGACGACTTCTATGAAGAATCTTAGTCATCGTGCCCGCTTGACGAAGCTTGGTCATCGTTCCCCGACATAAAGCTCAATCTCGATGACCGATAATAGATAGCGATTGCAAGCTCAAAGATAGATAGCTCTGCTCTGAACCTGGTATGCCAAGTTTATGCTCCAAATTGTTGGGAACTTACTCCTGCGTTGGTGGTGTGCATGCAGTGGCTGGTCAGATGAACCTTGCAATCCATATCCTGGCTGCCGTCAAAGGTGTCACTTGGACCAAAAAATGTTGACCCTACTATTACTTTCCTAACCCTAAACCACTACCACGAGATTCATCTTTATTCAGACTTGCAAAAGGACAATGCAGTAGAACTGCCTACTTTGTACACGGGGGTGAGCATAGATGTTGACCCTTAAGCACCAGTCTGGACCTGAGCCAAATCATTTCCAGATATTGTGCATGATACATTGCATGTTTTTAACTCAAATATTTTTTTTAATCAAATTTGAGGTAAAGCTGTGTATCAATATCTCATTTATTTGTGTCATTTCTTCGGAGGTTTTTTTTTTCGGAATGAGTAAAGCAATATTGCAAGATAATCAAAATTCATGATGTATAATACTGTTTGTTTATTTTGTTTCCATGATAACTGTGGACCTGGTATAATTGAGTCATAAAAAAGTATTTTTTTGTTTGTACTTGAAATCGTGAAAATAGAGGGTCTTTCTAAAGTATGTACCTGAAATGCCGAAATTAGGATCTCTTTTAAAGGCCACTTTGTACTCGTTTTTGCGATAAAAAGGGGTCTATTTTTCTGAAAATGTACTTGAAACCCTGCGAAATAGGGGGTAGAACGAGTATGTGTCCTACCTCTGAATACGAGGTGACGCCGCCGGGACGGGAAGTCTTTGGGGAACAAGGGGAAAGGGTAATTATTGCGCATAATTATGAAGTGGGATGGCAACCAATGTCCCCTGTTTTAACACCTTGTGATTTATTTATGTTGGAACATTTCACGAACAAGGTGTTTTCATGTCCTCTTCATGACCTGGATGATGTGAAGGCCATATATTCGACACGAGATGGATGTTTTGGACACACAAAACAAACATCGACTTAAATCATGCAACATTTAAGTGTGGCACCATTGATTTCAGGAATGTATTCATTAGTAAAAACTTGCAAAAAGTGGGTTTCGCACCTGTCTTCTTCAACAACAAAGAACTCGGCAATGCATGGCACTGCTGATTCAGAAAGGGTATGAAATGAAAGCTAACTAGTTACTCTTTAAATCTATATCACTTTTATGGTATGACAATATATCATTTTGAAATAATTGACCTTTTAACTCGAGTACCTTTTTTTATACGCTCTGTGTAACAGCATGACATTCATTTTCCTGATTGTGTTCATTTTCTTGTTCTCAACCAGTCTTACTGCTTGGCGGCGTTAAAGTGTGGCGACAAGCGTGGGCGTCCGGCGAGGAACCACGGCAGTATAGTCGGAACGAACTCTTATTTCGGTATTTATAACTTCAATAATGCATATTTCTTGTCACCTAAATCGTCTCTTTCTTATTTGACCGTATGTGGTAATATTTATAAATACTAATTATTTCACATAACACTTTAAAACGCATTTGAAATCACAATTGTAAACAAATGGACAACACATTGTGTGTTTTTATAATTGTGTGACTTCTAAATCCTGTGCATGCCGCAAGCTTGTTAATGTTACTGTGTCATCGCGATAGATGGCGCTATTTAAACATCTCTCCACAGAAAAACAATCTATAAATACTAGATTTTGAATTCGTCACTTTTGACGAATTAAGGTTATACGTATCGATTTCTTATGATAAAAGCATTATTTCAAAAATAACTACTCAATCATCATAACATGAATAATATCACATACTCCCCCCCCCCTAATAAAATGTAAAAAAAGAAGAAAAAAATATATTGCCTTGGATTCGAACCCACGACCCTTAGATATTGTGTCACAAATTATACCGCGAGACCAACATTAGATCTCGTAACGAAAATGGGAAATCGGGAATGATATATCAGGGATTGCACACTACATTTGTCATTGTAACAGTGAATTATTTGACCTTTGAACCTAATTTACATATCCTTAACGCCATTTTCATAATCCGATCTTATCTTATGAAAATTGTTCCTTTCATTATAACCTACATGTGTGCTGAATTTCATGTCCACGGCGTACGTGGTTATTCATGCTTGATTTATTTGACCTTTGACGGTAAATATGACAATGAAATATGCATTTTCGCGATTCGGTGTTTACTTATGAGATGTTGGGCTTGCAAGTCCCTACATGCGAAATTTCAAATTGAAAGCATAATTCCTTCAGCAGTTATAGGTCGAAAGCATACGTTTTGGCTAACCCTCAATTTGTAACAGATTTGAACTCTTATTTTCAATCAAACAATTAATCAGGATCCAGTGAATAAAACGAAATGTTGTGAATAGACTGCGAATAGAGCATGACATCAGCTACCATATATCAAAATTTGGGAGTACGGTAAATTGATGGAGAATAAGCGAGATATGGTCAAAAGTCCGCTGTGATCGATTTCAAAATTGATTGAAATTGATTAAAATTCGCGATTTCAACTTTAACCCTAAATATGATGACTTTATAACATTTACTCGGCATAAATGGGGTATGAATTCGTATCTACAACTCATAATCTATCTGCATATTAAAAGAAAACTGGGTGTTTGTGGACTTTTAAAAAAGTTATGGCCGAATGAAAAAAGGATGTTTTTACCATATTTTGCCAATTTGCGTGCGCGCGTAATTTTGACTTTGACGCGCGCGTATTCCGTTATTATGAGTCAACGATGACTCAAATTGATAGGGTGCGTTGAGGGATGTAAAGGAATTGCAAAAAATGTGAAAAAACGACAATTTTTCTATTCATTTACGTTACGCGCGCAAATACGCGCGCGCCGACCCGCACGCGCCGACCCGCACGCGCGGACATTTTTGAAACGCTTAAAATTGTCTGAAACATATAGTAAATGTACCGGGTTGGGGTTTTGAGCATTTTTATTTTTATTTTGTTTAAATGACGGACGCGTACGCGCGCGTCTCCGAGTGTAATTGCATGCGCATGAGCTTAAAAGATGACTATTGACCTGATAAATATTGATGCAAAATTTGAATCGAAATTGATAACTCATAACTGAGATATAATGATTATTAAAATTTGACAAAATGGCCTCCTGATGACGTCACAGTAATGTGACGTCACTGAAAAAGTTTGCAGATCTAAGTTAGATCATGATCTATCATGTGAAGATTCATGACAATTGATTCATCTGATCTTGAGATATGCGACGGACAAAATTGGGAAGAATAAATAAAAATAAAAAGGAAAATCTTGACGAAATCAATAGGTTATACGTATGATATACGTATAACCTAACTAAAAGCCCAACTGAATAAGCGTATGACGTTTTAACCACAGATATGCCCCGCCTACTTGGTCAAACCCCCGATGCAAATGAGCTGACACGACAGAGTTTCTCATCTTAACCGGGAAATACATTGGTGAAAAGAAAGTTACGCGCCCCCCCAAAACAGTCACGCCATGTACGCTCTCACAAAAGACTATCTAACTAATTCTTTCTGTATTATTTGTATAATAATTTTGTATTATGTGATTATGTTGAAAATAAAATGAACCAAATAAAATAACTACAAGACAGATCATTAAACTGGGACAGTTTCCCCACAATATATTTACTTTTGATTAAGTTCTCTACACATTAATACCGAATTTCATGTAAAAACGACCAACATTGACACTTTGGGCAAGGACGGAGCATCATTCAAAGTCACTCGCTGTATTGGCTAATCCCATCCATCGCATACAGCATGGAGGCTGCAATTGATGTTTATGTAGCTCGGATTTAGAAATGATCGCTCAAAAATGTGACGTCAAACACGAACTACTCTTTTCTGTTTGTGCACAATCCATGCGAGCTGCGAGTGCTAACAAAAAGTGCCCGAGCTTGTTAGTTCGGGTACGACGTACAACTTTAGCGCGAACAATTAAAAATCCGGGTTTTAAAACATATAATTGCATCCTCCATGCTGTACACGATAAATGGAGTTAGCCTATACAGCGATTGACTTTGAATGATGTCCCTCCTTTGCTCAGAGGGCAAACGTTGGACATATTATTTGCATGAAAGTATGTTTTAATGCGTAGAACACAATCAAAAGTAAATCGTAGGTGGGGACACTTCTCCTTTAAGCGTCTTTGCTCTCACGGAGTCGCCATCTTATTGTCATGTCAGAGCCGTCTATATGCAGAGATAGTTGAGTTTTAGTAAAGAGTTTGGGTCAAACTGAATTTAGGTAACCAAAACTTGCACCATTACATTATAAACTAATAGTTATAACTCCACTATGCTCGAAAGGAATACAAAATTGCAAAAAACTAAGTAAAAACTATGTTATCAATCAAAAAGAGCCGTTTAAACTCATAAGGGCCCTTTCTACTAAAGTCATCGGTTTCAACCATTTAAAATAAAATATTGTGCACTTGATGGTTAGTTGAAAACATCTTTTGTAAATTTCTGAAAAGAGGAAGCATTTGTTAAATGTTGTTAACGGTTGGTTCAAAATTATCGAATAATTGTCTGGCCCAACAATTATTTTATTACTGATGGTTATGTTTATGGATATTTTAGCCGTTTCTGAGCCGATTTTGAGCAAATAAAATTTATTTTGTCATTTAAATTGTATGCTCTTTAAAATTTGACACTCAGTTTATTTTATTTTGTAGCGCCCTATATTATCGAATAATTGTCGGGCCCAACAATTATTACTGATGGTTAGCCCTCAAACCGCCCGTACCCGCCTTTCAGTTTACTCCTCAAACCGCCCGTACCCGCCCGTCCGTTTTTCCCGCGCTCTAGTATCCCTTATATGCATATTACGGGGCTGCAATTGTGCGTGTGGTATCAATGGGTTTCTACACCAAACATTTGTAATATAAAGGGCCGTATGCATAAAAACAAGCAATTGCTTGTGCTAGCCTTTTGCTTGAATCGGTATGCACACAAACAAGCAATTGCTTGTAAGCAAAAGCTTTTGCTTACAAGCACAAGCAATTGCTTACGGCTCGTAAGCAAATGCTTACCAAACAAGCAATTGCTTAAAACCGTATGCATAAAACGAACCTTTTACTTGTCTTGATAAGCAATTGCTTGCGTTTTTTCAAGCACCTCCGGACCAGCTTGAGCTCTTGCTTATTCAGGGCATTCGCGTTTAAGGATCAAATTTTCATACCGTTTCAGGATGATTACAAGCTCCTTATTTCAGAGATTATGTTGTGATTTCATATTTAATCAAATTCCTGTTATTTTAGACTTTTTACGGCAATTTGTGTCCATCGATCTGCACAGAAACCCCCCTGATGCTCTGTGCTGTTTCTTCGCTATTTGCGTAAGAAAAAAATACTACCGCCAGGTCGGGCACGAAGCATTGTTGTCCTGCAGTGCGATGTTCGCACAACCGTAACGATCCTTTGTCCAACACGTAAGCAAATGCTTGGCTGTGCAAGCAAAAGGTTTGAGCACAAGCAAAAGCCTGTGCATATGAATTCAAGCAATTGCTTGAACTTGATCTTTTGCTTGACAAGCTCTTGCTTGTGCTTAAAGCAATCGCTTATAAGCAATTGCTTGTCTTTATGCATACGGCCCAATGTGTATGCCTCTCGTGAACCATCTTCATGCAAATTCCATTCAAACACAGCGATGCATAGCACCGGGCGAACACAGATGCGCTAATCGATCTTGCCTGTAGACAAGACATTGACAATATGAACGTACTCTGCGGAAAAAGGCTCGATAATTATTGTTTGACGATGATTTTCACCAAATCCTAGGCATCTAAAAAAGAGCCGTTTAAACTCATAAGGGCCCTTTCTACTAAAGTCATCGGTTTCAACCATTTAAAATAAAATATTGTGCACGTGATGGTTAGTTGAAAACATCTTTTGTAAATTTCTGAAAAGAGGAAGCATTTGTTAAATGTTGTTAACGGTTGGTTCAAAATTATCGAATAATTGTCTGGCCCAACAATTATTACTGATGGTTATGTTTATGGATATTTTAGCCGTTTCTGAGCCGATTTTGAGCAAATAAAATTTATTCTGTCATTTAAAGTGTATGCTCTTTCAAATTTGACACACGCAATGGTATGGTTGCACGTATGTAGCGCTTACGCACAAACCGGCTGATGATTACAGAAGATTATGGCACTGATCTCTAAATCCGTCGAAAGTCAAATGCGCCCGTTAACAGTATCGACATTCCAACATTAAAGGACAATGAAATCCAGACAAATTGGTGAGTGACTCAAATTGGCAACGCACTCTGGCAAAGTTGTGGACTACTCCCCATACATTTTGCACACAAAATGTCAATTTGGTTCAATGTTCTCAAAATATTTGTTGACCCTTTGTTTGAGTTAAAAATATGTTTTGTAGAATGCATTTATACATAACATATCATGAGTTGGGGGAATGGAAAAAGTGTGACTATGAAGAAAACTGTAAAAATGGGAACATTTGTGTACAAAATATATGGGAAGTAGCAGGGGCGTCGATCCGTTTTTGCGATTGGGGGCGAAATTTGAAAAAAAATTCCAGAGTGACCACTGAGAGAGCTAAAAGACCCACATTGGCATGCCCGGAAATTTTATTATGCGCTCATTGAAAGTGTATTGATGGCTCGAAGACCTGACTTTTGGGGGCACCCACATTTTGGGACAATAATGTGGGTTCAGGGGGCGGAGCCCCCAGAACCTTTTAGATTTCAGACATTTGCAACTCCTATCATGGGTGTTAAAATTGTATAAAATAGTGAACCTACTCGTAACGTATTTTTAAAGGGCATAACGAGGAAAGACTGAGCCTTGCATGAGATGGATCCACGTGATCCTGTATACTATAGAGCCATCGATATAGTCTAGGGCATTGGGCTCCCATGAAACTAAGCAAGGGCGTCAACAACTTCTCAAAAGTAGAGGGGAGACATTGCAAGGAAGCGAAGCGACCGAGCGGGGGAGGATGCCCCCCTCCTACAGTAGGGAGCTTTTGTATTTTTGGGCGTGAAATTGTGCGATTTGGTGCACACCTGAGACAGAAATTTCACGTAATATTAAGTATATATATAAGTATGGAACCAAACATACATAATGACAAAGGGAGGGGGACAATCTCCTCCACTTTCAAATGTGGGGGGACATGATATTCCAATTTGATTTGCGCTCAGCGCATATGGACCGAACTGACTGAAAGATATATTTCAGATTATTTTATTTTCTGTGACGGTGTGCTTTATATAAACTTTTGTTTAATAAACTTCGTTTGAGGTGTGCGTTTGAGAAATTACACTGGCCAACACATTTCGAAAGGTGAGTTCCCGCAACCCAAATGAAACGTGCAATAATAATTATGAGAAACTGTATGCGCGCGAAGCGCGCGGCAAAAAAGAGATTTACAGTCCTTTTCAAACTAAAAAACGACTACATATTTTGAACATTAATTATTGATAAATGTGTCTTTCCCCTCTTTGCCATTATATCACTCGATTCTTTTCTTCCTCATTTTCGGAATTATTGGGGGGCGAAATGATATGTTCGCCCCACCTCCCCCCCCAATATTTTCATTGGGGGGCGACCGCCCCCCCCTGCCCCCCCCCCCCCCCCCCCCCCCCCCCCCCCCCCCCCCCCCCAGGATCGACACCCCTGGGAAGTATTCCTCACACCAGATTGCGTTGCTAATTTGAGAATAAATGGACATCTCCAAAGAGCCATAGTTTTCTTGTTTCTTGCCCCGATTATGCTCTAACTTTCAGAGATTATTCCTCATAATCTCTTCAAGTCTTTGAAAGCAACATATTGCTTGGGTTTCATTGTCCTTAAAGACTCATTTTCCATGAATAAAAATTATAAGTTTTGAACATTGCTTGTCAGAATTGTTCATGGAGCTTCCAATACAAACAAAGGCATGCGCGTGTTGAATGTCGGGTTTTCATTATACAAATTAATTCAACTGTTGATAACGTTGATGTGTCTTCTTTGGAACGAAACAGGTACAACTATCAGCTATACGACTGGTCCAATATCACGGTTGTATCTGGCCCGACCACGGAAGAAGTCGTGTTCGAGTCCAGAAAGGCTGCAAATTTGTCCACGGTGGGTACGAATCCCACATATTCGTACGAGTGGTATCAACCAATCACGGAGCCCGTTACATACTTGTAAGTATTCATGCATGTGTTATGAACCAATTGCAACGACGGTTGTTTCATGGTGAGCACAAGAGAACGCTCCCATGTGTTAGTAAAAGTGGTATCAATAGAGTACCGAAGTGTGACGTCAGAGCTATTCATTGCCATGGGTGATGGTTCTAAACAATGTCAGGCAAGCAATGAATTGGTGATCTAGCGGTTACTAAGAAGGGCATTCGTCCAGCTCCAACCCACTGCCACAGGCCAGTATGAAAGGAAAAGTTGTTTAGAACCATTACTATGCCATAACAAAAGCATGTGACGTCACTACTTCGGTACTCTATAAGGGAGTTCGTAGTTACAAACTGCGCATGCGCCAATTTCTGAGACGAAAATTCACTCTACCAGAAACATTGATATTGCCCGTTGTCCCATAGACCTTCGTGCAATTATTGTCACATTTGAAACGTGTTTTCACGGGTAATTTGGCTCGAAGTCATAAATGTTTCTGAATTAATCATAATGGACATCTCATATACATGAGACTGATTTTTTTATTTTTTTTTTTTTCTATTTATTTTCGGATTTTAACAAAAATGTCATCGTTCGTATCTGGGCTTTTATTGAAATCGTAAAGGCCCCATACTTAGATCTGTGTGTACTGTTTTCTTTTAAGTGTTGAAAACGGGCAAATATGTGATTTTTATTCTAAATTTTTGTTTAGCCTGCTTCAAGTTTGAAAATTAAAATGAATGGTTATATTCATTCAATTTGAAATATTTTAGGATTAAGGTGAGTCTTTTTTGTCAGGTCTTTCAAACGTAACGAAACACAAGGAGAATTCACGCACGCACGCGGAAATTCTGCATAGAGCTCCTGTACTTAAAATGCGTGCGTCACAGGCTGTGCCGTAAACGTACGCGTAAAGCCTCAAATTTGGTACAATCTTCCGAAAACCCGATTACTTCCGTCGCTCCATGGGCTAACTACGAACTCCCTTATTAGTTCGAAGAATATTGTCAGGTTGATAACCAAACTGTTAAATATTGTATTTGATTATACCATTGTTCCTACAGAGTGGGTAAACGGTTGAATAAAACCATTATATAAAGCGAAAGTATGCCGGAGTCGGCAGATAATTATAGAGGTATCACACTGTTAAATTGTGTAGGAAAACTTTTTACCGCTGTCTTAAATGATATAATTTCTCTCTTTATTGAATCAAACAGCTTATTATGAGAGAAACAGGCTGGATTTAGAAGTGGTCATTCCACTATGGATCATATGGGGAAAGTTGAGTTTTGGTAGAGAGGGCGCTAGACTACTTTTTTTTTTTGTGAGGTAATGAAAAACTGAGTGTAAAATTTGAAAGAGCATAATATTTAAATAATAAAATCATCTTTGTTTGATCAAAATCGGTTCAGAGACGGCTGAAATATCCATAAATATAACAATTTGTAATAAACCTGGGGCCCCAGGTTTATTAGAGAATTTTGAACCAGCCGTTAAAAATTCTAAAAAATGCTTCCTCTTTTCAAAAAGTTACAAAATATGTATTTAAATAGTTGTTGGTTATTTCTCTATCTACCACTTGACTAAATCTGTTAAATCTTCCACTTGATATTCAATTACAGTTATTTGATCATTTGGTTTTGCCTATTTTACTCTATGGTAATGAAATCTGGGGTTTTGAAGATTTCGCTCACATTGAAATTTGTTTTTGAAATATTGTAAAGGGCTCCTTTGTCTTAATAGGAGGACACCAAATTGCATGGTATATGGAGAATTAGGTAAATATACACGTGAAGAAAAAAAACGGTATCGACGGTATCGACTCGTGAACAGCAAGGTAAACGAAGATATCAAATGTTTTTGACTATCACAAGAAGCCCATTCGTTAGTTGAATTAGTGCAGCTGCAGTATGTGATACATTTCCTTACATCAAACTCTGGGACTCTGCGACATCGCTCTGTCTAAATTAAATCCTAGGGCAAGGGTGAAGTGGCCGATCTCGATGCGGACTACGACCACGGCGATGCGACTAGGAACAGTCATCTATGTATAGATACATTGCACTCACAGTCACAATCATCATGGTGTGTAAAACCACGATTTTATTGTGAAAATGGCTAGGCTTGCGTGTATTAACTCAACACACGTGAGCTAGTCTCGGCTTACCAGCGCGCTTTCACGAGTTTTTGAGGAAAACTCACGCATAAGTGGTACGGGAAAAAAGACGCATCCCGTACATTGGTATGAGCGGCCAATCATCAGCCAATCACGGAGTCCGTTACATACTTGTATGTGCTGTAAACCAAATTTAAAATATAATGTTGATTGATGGGAAACACAAGGGAACGATCCAATCTGTTAATAAGAGTGGTATCAGCCAATCACGAATCCCTTTACATACATTCAAATACCCAACAACAATAGTATACGTATGCTACTAAGGCTGTTTGCAGATGACTGTCTCATATACAATCCTATTCATGACATCTCGGACCACCATGCGCTTCAGCGGGACCTTGACCGCCTTCATCAATGGTCTCTTACCTGGCAGATGAAATTCAACACAGATAAATGTCATCTTCTACGGTTCTCACTCCGCCGAAACAACATTGAAGGCAATTACCTACTGGGCAATACTCAACTTACAGCAGTTCAACACTACAAATACCTGGGTCTTACCTTTTCTCACAACCTATCCTGGCAAAAACACATTGATGGAATTGCATCGAAATCCAACCAAATGCTCGGGCTTATCAATAGGAATCTACGACGCTCTTCCCAGAAGATCCGACAACAAGCCTTCTTCTCCCTGGTTAGACCTCGCTTGGAATATTGTGCAACAGTCTGGAATCCATCTACAAAGAAGAGCATCTCAAAGATTGAAGCTGTACAGAGGCGAGCAGCAAGATTCGTTCTTCAACAATACCGCCATTCTGAGAGTGTGTCTGCTATGATTCAACAACTTCAATGGAGTACACTGGAAAGACGCAGACACATCTCCTGCCTTAGCCTCCTCTACAAAATTCAGAATGGCATGGTAGCAATTACACCTGACCAACTCCTCACACCAATGGCCCCAAGCATCACCAGACAATACCACCCAAATAAGCTCAAGCATATATACATACTCGAACTCAGCTTTACCAGAACTCCTACTTCCCACAAACTGTAACAGCATGGAATGCGCTCCCCAATAATATCTTGGCTTCTACATCACTAGGAGCCTTTGCGGGAGCAGTTGCCTCAATCGGCAATTAATGAGACACCTCACCGGTTCCCCTCGACTCTACGTCCTGACTGATGGACCCTGTCGAGTACCCAAGTAGAAGTAGTAGAAGTATCCGAGCTATATTACAAATTATTTCGCAAAAATACGTTATCCAATTGTATCAACGTGCATTCAGATATAAAAATGTAAGAATTTACAGAATCAAAATAGATTATCAAATCAAATATTTGATTGCTGCTATTTGTTGACCCACATAAAAATCAAGTCCACCGCACGCGCCACAATCGGATCTGATCCGCAACTGCGTATCCGAACTAAAGAAAGTCGTGCGTATTTAAAGCATGTATAACATGTATAATATTATAGTTCAGAACCTAAATGCGGTAGGCTCTATGCCCATCGCACATCACACGATCCGACTCTGATCCGACGAACCATTGCGTATCTGAACTAAAGCAAGGCGTGCGTCTTTGAAGCATGTAGTATAGTTCATATATTTTGTCGTTTGTCGGATCACGTCAAATCATGTGTGCGATGGACAGTAATGTTTCCTTTCATTTGTATTATTTTGTTAGTTGGGACCAAGCTCCGCTCACCGAGTGTCCTGTAACGTGTGGAGGAGGCAATGTAACCATGGCCATTTACTGCATCGAGGTTAGTATTTCTCATATCGTTGTTCATGGCTAGTATATATGCAAGCACGTTTTATGCAAGCACGCAATTATGGACTACAAGAACAAAGCATTGATATTATATAGTTTAGACAAATGAAGTATTGAAGCTAATTTATTACTTATCATTATTATGGAAAACTAGTGGGTTAAGTTATGCAAAAAGTCTATGTTGATTCAAGATTCTCGAAGGTAAAAGGGTAACCCATTGCCTACGGGAACTTGGTGAGTCCTGTGCAATTCCTGTGAATCTTGAAGGGAACAGCTCACTTAATTTTACATATAGTTTGATGTTGTACAAAGTTACAAAAAGTACAACTTGATTACTTTTCTAATGTTACTCCACTGCAGGAGATCAGTGGCGAACGAGTCAACGTGAGTAGCAGATTCTGTGACGATACGCTGCGACCAGATGACTACCCAGAATGCAATACACAGCTCTGTCCTGGTGTCAAGTGGTTGACTGGCGAATGGGGCGAGGTATGTGAACTTAGCCCATTGCACATTGGGTGACGAGACAGATTGGGTGACGAGTTGGGGACTGATTTGAAGTCAGATTGCGGGACGAGTTGGGTAATGAGATTGGAGTTAGGCTGAGTGCCGAGTTGGGTAATGAGTTTGGAGTTAGGCTGAGTGCCGAGTTGGGTGACGAGTGTGGAGTTAGGCTGGTTGATGATTCGGGCTACGAGTTTGGAGTTAGATTGTGTGACGAGTTAGGGGACTCATTGGAGTCAGATTAGGTGACGAATTACGAAATGAGTTTGGAGTTTGTTGGATGCCGAGTTGGGTGATTAGTTTAGAGTCGGATTGGGTGACAAGTTGGGTAATGAGTTTGGAGTTTGGTTGGGTGCCGAGGAGGGTGACGAGTGTGGATTCAAATTAGGTGACGAGTTGGGTGACGAGTCGGGTGACGAGATTGGAGTTGGTTAAGTGCCGAGTTGGTGTCAATGTTTGAGGTAAGGTGACGAGTTTGGAGTCAGATCGGGTGACAAGTTGGATGACGAGTTTGGAGTCAGATTGGGTGACGAGTCGGGTGATGAGTGTAGATTTACGTTGGGTGACGAGTTTGGAGTTAGGTTGGTTGACGATTTATGATTCTTATTGCCAGGTTGGGTGTCGAGGTAACCGTATGTACCATATGTTTAAATATAGATTCGTTTAAATGTATGTACTGAGTTAGGTGATACGTTTGCACGTATATATCCGCAAAATCCGCTCATCTGATTTACGAATTAAATTCCAACCTACCTTGACCCGTTTCAGTCAGCGTGTTCGCCTATTGTTTGTCTAATGCAGTGCTCAGTAACTTGTGACACAAGCACCAGACACCGCACCGTGGATTGTGTCGACAGCGACACCCTGGCGGATCTTGCTGACAGCGAATGCCTCGCGGAGTCGCAGCTTGGAGAAAAACCTAGTACCAGCGAAGCCTGCAACACCGATCCATGTCCTACTACTACGGAGCCTCCTACGACGGCTGGTAAGTAAATAACACCGATCTACAATAGCTGGATAGATTGTATTAAAGAGTGACACTGCCGAGTGGCCGTATCAGCTTACTAACAATGTTATATTAAGTTTATATTTATATACTTATATAGTTGTACTGTATTATGTGAGCCCTCTTGTGTTTTGTTAAATAGGCTAAATGTATTATATACCATCATATATATAGAAAAGTAATACCTTCATGAGCCAAACATAGCCTTCAAACTTTCGAGAGAAAAAAAAACAAAAGATTGAAAATATGGTGGTTAATTATGAAATAAATAATGCTACTAGTTAGTCCAACGATATTGTGAGGTGGTTCGTTTAAGGGACGCATGAAGCAGTCTAAAACAGCATTAAAATGCTAGTTAATTATTTTCATTATACATATTTTGTGATTATTTCAGCCTACTGTTTTCATTTCAGGACTAACAACAGAAGCTACAACAACTATAGCACCTACTACAACTATTACGACTCAGGAGGCAACCACCGTGTTCGAGGTAACCACGGAAATGGACGAAATGGACTTCCAGCGTATACTTCCATCTGTAGACCAGGGTTGTAATGACTCGACTCGACTTGACTTGACTCGGCTCGACTTGAGCCCCCTTTTACGACTCGACTCGACTCGACCTCTTATCGACTTGGACTGCCCCCCCCCCCCCTTGACTCGACTCGACTTGTTTACAACCCAGGGTTGTAATGACTCGACTCGACTAGACTTGAGCCCCCTTTTACGACTCGACTCGACTTGGTTATAACACTGCTGTATACTTTCACAATTCTGTGATTCCTGAAGCGTATTCTATTACATATAAAAGTTACATTGTCAATTACAATTGACCAAATGTGTCGACTCAAGACGTCGGCTCTTATTACGTTACTCATACCAAATGTGTTATTGTTTGCTATTTAAGGCACACAGTACACATAATTATATTGAAATAAGTTAAAAGGCACTTCAGGCCTGTAGCCAGGATTTTTCATGGGACGGTGGCGCGTAATTTTCAAAAACGGGACCGTGACCACTTGCCAACAATTTTTGAGGCCGAGACCACATGTTGAGGGTCATGTAAGCCGGTAAGAGTGGACGAAAACAATAAAAAGTGGACTCGAGACCGGCAAAAAGTGGACCTTTCTGAATTTGCGATGGAGGGGGGAGGGGTACTCACCTAACGCAGCCCCCCCCCCCCCCCCCCTCGCTACGGGCCTAGGTACTTGATGAATAAACACACTTCTAATGGGGGAGGGGGTGGGGTTTTGCAATTAAACTCGGCACTCACATGATAACAAAGTTACAATGGCAGTCGCACTTACAGTTAGAGTTGTGAGAATATTTATATATGTATATGCATAATGATTACAATGAATGAATCAAATATCAGCGTCTTTACAGGGATTATTAGTAATCAGGGGTTGTTTCACAAAGATCCTAAGTTGAACTTAACTCTCAGTTGGACTTAAACATTATGGAAAGTTATTAGTTTCTGTGAACTCTTTGGTAAAAGTCCTTTTTAAAAGGCATACAAATTGTTTCAAAGCAGTAATATTTTCTATCATCAAGGAGATGTCATATTCTTGATGCAACATTTATGACAAGTTTGAAATTGTTGCTCTTTTGCTTTTAAGTATATTGTATTACAAGGCTACAAATGGCTTTCCATAATAGATAAGTTCAACTTAGAGATAAGTTCAACTTAAGATCTTTGTGAAACAACCCCAACAGTTACGAAGAAGTTGCGAAGAAGGCAATTATTGACAAAAAGAGGCCTCATGTAGATTATTTACTGGAAGAGATAGCAATTGCAAACAAACATATTAAATTTTCACAAACGTAAAATGTGGTTCGGTTAAAGGGGACCACCAGGCAAAGAACAACACTTAATTATATGTTTTGGTACCGTTTTGTGATATCAAATAGATACCCAACATTGTGCAAAGGGTTGTGTAATTCATAAACAAAGCAATTAATTTCCACCACTTATCTTACAGAACCACTACTTTTTCCTGGTTCCGTACAGGCCAAACATTTGCGAGTGCGCCAATGCTATTCACGCGTATACACTTGGAGAATCCCGGGCGATTCGTTCGCTCTGGACAAATTAGTCTCGTACATTCAGACCCATAAACGCATGCTTTAGAATTGTGATGCGTTTTCCAATTTTGTTCTGGAAACATATTTTGATGAACTTGTTCTTGGAATGGAATACTAAAGATGTTACCTTTTATTTATAAGAACATTATTTTTGGGTGCTGGTACCCTTTAAGCAATCAAGAACGATAAACAAACAACGTCCTTCGATTTAATGACTGCACATAATTCAAGTCAGTTTAGCTCTATTATGTAATTAAGCCATCTATATAATGTAATAATAAGTAAACGGTTTTGACAATCGGTCTTTTTCGTCATGTTCCGTAGGAGATCGGGTGCGACGTAGAGATCTTCGACGTGTGTGGGAAGTGCGAAGGCTCGGGTCGAACATGCACCAACGTGACAGGAACAAGGACAGAAAGATGGCCGACAAATTGGGGTAAGATTATACCCTCTAGTCTACCTACGTGAACCTACGGGAACCTAGTGGGCCCTGCATTAACTCTATGGGATGGCAATATCCCTGGAAAAGGAGGTTGCCGGTATATCGAGGTTAGATATACCCGGTACCTTATATGGAACCGCTGGAGAACCTGGTGGGCCTTTTGTTAATTTGATGGGATTGCAAAATCTAGTAGGGAACAGGTTAACCTATTGCCTACACGAACCTGGTGGGCCCTGAGTTAACTCTAAGGAATTGCACAATCTAGCAGGGGACAGGTTAAAATTGCTTATAAGGGGCCGTCACAAATCACGACCGTTGTCTGCGCGAGTACTGCGGGCTCCGCCGCGTTTTCAGTCGTTTGTCATATATAAGAACCAAATCCTTAGCAATCTTTGCGTACGGTATGTGGCATATGTGCTCTGTATTGCTTGTGGGCATACTAAGTATATGTGTGTTTTGACCATACATTGCGAGACAAACGAATATCACTAGCGATATTATTTCCGATATATGTGTGTTCTTTTCTGTTTGGTAGGTATGTACATTAGTTTGTGCGTACTGGGCTGTAGTCATTATTTGCTTGCATGTCCGTATGTGTTTTGATGTTTTTACATGTTTTATACTTGTCTACTTTATCCATTTCCCTTATACATATTAATATATCTTTCTCAGAATGGTGGACTTTCCTGACAATCCCAGTGGGTTCGACAGGGATTATCATACAAAATGACAATTTCCGCTACAACCATTTAGGTAAAGTACCTCTCATTTAAAGACAAATGAATATAGCATTATACTTTGTCCATGGATATATCCTAGTGTTAGTGGTGACTACCAAAATGAAGACTATGGTACATAAACAAAATATATAGATATTTAAGTATTGTAATTAATGTTGTTTGTGGGTGTGTTTTTTTTGTAAGAATTTTCTATAATATACACGTATAACAGCATGACATTCATTTTCTTGTTCTTAACCAGCCTTAGTGCTTGGCGGCAATCAAGTGTGGCGTCAAGATTGGGCGTCCCGCGTCACGTGGAAGCTGTATACTGAGAACGAACTCTCATTTCGGTATGTATTACTTCAATAATGCATGTTTCTTGTCACCTACATTGTCTCTTTGTTATTTGACCGTATGTGGTGGTATTTCTACATACTAATTATCTAACATACCACTTTAAAGCGTATTGGAAATAACAATTGAGACATAATGGACAACACATAGTGTGTTTTTATCTATGTGTGACTTCTAAATCCTGTGCATGCCGCAAGCCTATTTATGTAACTGTGTCATCGCGATAGATGGCGCTATTGAAACGTCTCTCCTATAGAGTACCTGCATAAAGAGAGTAGCGACAACTGGTGTGCACAAATGGATACAAAATGGCGACAGCTGTTTGAAGTTACTGCATACAGGAATGCTGAGTTCAACAATGCGCTAAACTATGACTGAACCTCTTTGAGCATGCAGTGGTTTAAATTCCTTTCGCCATTTTGTATCCATTTTGTGAACAATAGATGTCGCTACTCTCTTTATGCAGGTACTCTAGTCTCTCCACAGAAATACAATCTATAAATACTAGAAGCCCAATTGAATAAGCGTATGACGTTTTAACCACAGATAGAGTTTTGTTTTACTTATCAGGGTAACCCCCGATGCAAATGAGCTGACACGACATGACAGTTTCTCATCTAAACCGGGAAATACATTAGTTGAAAAGAATGCAAGTTACGCGCCCCCCAAAACGGTCACGCCATTCACGCTCTCACCAAAGACTATATAACTACAAGACAGATCATTAGAGTGACAGTTTCCCCACATTATTTACTTTTGATTAAGTTCTCTACACATTAAAACCGAATTTCATGTAAATACGACCAACATTGACACTTTGGGCAAGGACGGAGCATCATTCAAACTCACTCGCTGTATTGGCTAATCCCATCCATCGCATACAGCATGGAGGCTGCCATTAATGTTTATGTAGCTCGGATTTAGAATTGTTCGCTCAAAAATGTGACGTCAAATACGAACTACTCTTTTGTGTTTGTGCACAATCTCTGTGAGCTGCGAGAGCTTACAAAAAGTGCGAACTATTACAAATCCGGGTTTTAAAACATATAATGGCAGCCTCCATGCTGTACGCGATGAATGGGGTTAGCCTATACAGCGATTGACTTTGAATGATGCCCCTTCTTTGCTCAGAGGTCAAACGCTGGACATATTATTTGCATGGAAGTATGTATGTTTTGATGTGTAGAACATAATCAAAAGTAAATTGTAGGTGGGGAGTCTGGGGACACTTCTCCTTTAAGCGTCTTTGCTCTAACGGAGCCGCCATGTTATTCATGTCAGAGCCGTCTATATGCAGAGATAGTTGAGTTTTAGTAAAGACTTTGGTCAAACTGAAATTTAGTAACCAAAACATGCACCATTACATTACAAACTAATAGTTATGACTCCACTATGCTCGAAAGGAATACAAAATTGCAAACAACTAAGTAAAAACTATGTTATCAATCAAAAAGAGCCGTTTGAACTCACGAGGGCGCTCTCTAAAACAATGGAATCCAGACAAATTGGTGTATGCACTATAAGACACTGATTAGGATGAATAGTTCCGGAAAATGTTAGCACAATCGGTCAAGAAATATGAAAAAAACTATGGCTCTTTGAATAGAGCCATTTATTTCTACGAGTGACTCAAATTGGCACGCACTCTGGCAAAGTTGTGGACTACTCCCCATACCATTTGACACTTCATTTTGCTAAATTTTCTCAAAATGTATGTTGGCCCTTTGTTGAGTTCAACATATGCTTTGTAGAATGCATTTATACTTAACATAATTTATAATGAGCTGGGGGAATGGAAAAGTGTGACTATGAAGAAAACTGTAAAAATGGGAACATTTGTGTACAACACATATGGGAAGTAGTCCTCACACTTTTCAGATTGCGTTGCTAATTTGAGTTCCCCATAGGAATAAATAGACATCTTCAAAGAGCCATAGTGTTCTTGTTTCTTGCTCGATTATGCTCTAACTTTCAGAGATTATTCTTCCTAATCTCTTTGAAAGCAACATTTTGCTTGGGGTTCATTGTCCTTTAAGACTCATTTTCCATGAATAACAAATTATAAGTTTTGAACATCGCTTGTCAGAATTGTTCATGGAGCTTAAAATACAAACAAAGGCATGCGCGTGGTGAATGTCGGGTTTTCATTATACAAATTAATTCAACTGTTGATAACGTTGATGTGTCTTATTTGGAACGAAACATAGGTACAACTATCATCAATACGACTGGTCCAATATCACGGTTGTATCTGGCCCGACCACGGAAGAAGTCGTGTTCGAGTCCAGACGGGCTGCAAATTTGTCCACGGTGGGTACCGATCCCATATACTCGTACGAGTGGTATCAACCAATCGCGGAGCCCGTTACATACTTGTAAGTATTCATGCATGTGTTATGAACCAATTGCAACGTCGGTTGCTTCATTGTGAGCACAAGATAACTCTCCCATGTGTTAGTGAAGGGCCGGTCACATTAACGGTAGTGGACGTAGTTGAACGTAGTGGAGGCTAACGTAGTTGAACGTACCGGCATCCGTACCGTACCGTAGTTTTCCGTGATGCTAACTTGGTATTAACTCGGGGGAGCCGTGATCTTCGATTTCATTTTTGAACATGTTCAAAAGAGCGGTACGTTCAAGGCATCCGTGATGCTAACGTACTAAACCGAAGTCTAACGTAGTCAAACGAAGTCTAACGTAGTTACGTCTAACGTAGTCTAACGTACTTCGTAACGTACTCAAACGTACCCTAGCGTACTCTAACGTACTTTACCGTGCACAAAACCAGCATCGGCACTCTTGGACCAGACATGTTTAAGCAAAAAAAATAGACAAATTTCACAGAACTGCTCTGTTTGAAAAAACAAGCGCACAATGGCCATACCACACCGCGGGCTGGCTGCATACTCCGTGCGGAGTTGCTAAACATACCGTAGTGACGTTCTTTAGCGTAGTCTAGCGTAGTGGCTTCCGTAGTCTACCGTACTCAAGCGTAGTCAGACGTACCACTCCGTACCTGTCCGTGAGCGAGCTGCATCCACATTAGCGTAGTCTAGCGTAGTTTATTGTACTTGAACGTACTTATATGTACTCTTCTGTGGCTCATCACCGTACCGCAACGTAGTTCAACGTAGTTTAACCTAGTTTAACGTACTTGCACCACGTCTGACCCACGTTAAGTTACCCTACGGATCACTACGTCCACTACCGTAAATGTGACCGGCCCTTGAGAGTGGTATCAAATAGTTCGAAGAATATTGTCAGGTTGATAACCAAGCTTTAATATTGTATTTGATAATACCATTGTTCCTACAGAGTGGGTAAACGGTTGAATAAAACCATTTTATAAGGCGAAAGGTTTGCCGGAGTCGGCAGATAATTATAGAGGTATCACACTGTTAAATTGTGTAGGAAAACTTTTTACCGCTGTCTTAAATGATATAATTTCTCTCTTTATTGAATCAAACAGCTTATTATGAGAGAAACAGGCTGGATTTAGAAGTGGTCATTCCACTATGGATCATATGTTGTCTTTACATGGAATTCTTGACTGGTATTTGAAAAGAAGAAAAAAGGTTTACACTGCTTGTGTTGATTATAAAAAAGCATTCGATTTAATTGAAAGATCCTCATTGTGGATTAAACTCATTGATTATGGAATCAATGGAAAACTTCTTAGAGTAGTTAATGAGATTCATGATTAGAAAGCCTGTATTTGATACGATAAAAGCAAATCAGATAAATAAAAAAAGGAATATTGGTATTAAACAAGGAGAAAATGTGCCACCTATATTATATGTTTTCGTTATATTTGAATGAATTTACATCTTTTTTTAAACGAAGATACCCTGGTCTCAGGACTGGTCTATCTCATCCGCTATTAACATGATTAATGAAACTTACCTCGATAGTGAAGTCGGTATGTTTTGTAATTTATTCACGCTTCTTTATGCAGACGACACGATCGTCTTTGCTGAAAATGCTGAAGAGCTGCAATTAGCTCTAAATGCTTTGTTTGATTATTGCCAAACATGGCACCTTACTGTAAATACTACCAAAACCAAAAAATAAATGTTTTCCCGAGGGAAAGTGAGAAGGGTTTCTTCCTTTTTATTTGGAGGAAATTAAATTTGTGTATGCGATGATTATATCTATTTGGGAACTAATTTCAATTGTAATAACAATTTTAATAAGGCAATTAATAAACAAGTTTCTCATGCTAGAAGAGCATTATCTTCCAATTGATATTCAATTAGAGTTATTTGATCATTTGGTTTTGCTTATTTTACTCTATGGTAGTGACATCTGGGGGTTTTGAAGATCTCACTCACATTGAAATTTGTTTTTGAAATATTGTAAAGGGCTCCTTAGCATTGCATGGTATATGGAGAATTAGGTAAACATAAACTTGAAGAAGAAAAAAACAGTTGCTCTCCGGATGCTATCGTTTTGGTATCGACTCGTGAACAGCAAAACAAAAGAAAAGGAAACGAAGATATGTAATGTTTTTTACTATCACAAGAAGCCCATTCGTTAGTTGTATATTAGCGCCGCTGCTGTATGTGATACATATATATGCACCACACTCTGGGACTCTGCGACATCCGATTCGCTCTGGTAAGACAAGTCCTAAGGCAAATGTAGGGCAAAGGTGAAGTGGCCGATCTCGATGCGGACTACGACCACGACGATGAGACTAGGGAAAGTCATCTAGGCTTAGATACATCACACTCACAATCATCATCGTGTGTGAAACCACGATTTTATTGAGAAATCGTAAGGCTTGCGTGTATAGCAACACACGCGAGCTAGTGTTGGCTTACCAGCGAGCTTTCACGAGCATTTGATAATTAATGGCTAAGCTTACGTGTAATTAAAAAAACTCGCATTCCGTGCATTGGTATGAGCGGTATCAGCCAATCACGGAGCCCGTTACATACTTGTAAGAACTCATGTATGTGTTGTAAACCAATTAAAGAGAATGTTGCTTGATGGTGAACGCAAGGGAACGATCCAATCTGTTAATAAGATTGGTATCAGCCAATCACGAATCCCTTTACATACATTCAAGTACCCAACAACAATAGTATACGTATGTTACTATCCGAGCTATATAACAAATTATTTCGCAAAAAACGGATACAATGTGAATTAAGATATAAAAATGTAAGAATTTACAGAATGAAAATAGAACGATTATCAAATCAAATATTCGATTGCTGCTATTTTTTGACCCACATACAAATCAAGTCCACCGCACACGCCACAATCGGATCTGATCCGGCACGCAACTGCGTATCTCAACTAAAGCACGACGTGCGTATTTAAAGCATGTATATATTATAGTTCAGAACCTAAATGCGGTAGGCTTTATGCCCATCGCACACCACACGATCCGACTCCGATCCGACGAACCATTGCGTATCTGAACTAAAGCAAGGCGTGCGTCTTTGAAGCATGTAGTATAGTTCAGATATTTTGTCGTTTGTCGGATCACGACAAATCATGTGTGCGATGGACAGTAATGTTTCCTTTCATTTGTATTATTTTGTTAGTTGGGACCAAGCTTCGCTCACCGAGTGTCCTGTAACGTGTGGAGGAGGCAATATAACCATGGCCATTTACTGTGTCGAGGTTAGTCTTTCTCATATCGTTGTTCATGGCTAGTATAGAGTACAGAAGCCATGACGTCATAAAAACACTTTTTTAGAATGGGCAATCGGTGTTATAATGCACTGGTTCCTAAATTTAGGAACCAGTGCACTATAACACTGATTGCCCATTGACCAACAAAATCATTCGGATGGGCATATCTCGGCCAATACGTAACCTATTCCTTTGATTTTCGGTATTTGGACATTATTTGTTATGCTCTTTCTGAAAATGAAGTCCAAATTTGAAAATTCGAAAAAAAAAATTATGACATCATTTATGACATCACACTTCACCACTCTATACAGGTATATATAATGCAAGCACGCAATTATGGACTACAAAAACAAAGAATTTATATAATATAGTTTAGACAAATGAAGTATTGAAGCTAATTTATTACTTATCATTATTATGGAAAACTAGTGGGTTAAGTTATGCAAAAAGTCTATGTTGATTCAAGATTCTCGAAGGTAAGAGGGTCACCCATTGCCTACGGGAACGTGGTGGGTCCTGTGTAAAGACAATTTCAGAATCTTGAAGGGAACAGCTCACTTAATTTTACATATAGTTTGATGTTGTACAAAGTTACAAAAAGTACAACTTGATTACTTTTCTAATGTTACTCCACTGCAGGAGATCAGTGGCGAACGAGTCAACGTGAGTAGCAGATTCTGTGACGATACGCTAAGACCAGACGACTACCCAGAATGCAACACACAGCTCTGTCCTGGTGTCAAGTGGTTGACTGGCGAATGGGGCGAGGTATGTGAACTTACGAGACAGATTGGGTGACGAGTTGGGGACTGATTTGAAGTCAGATTGCGGGACGAGTTGGGTAATGAGTTTGGAGTTAGGCCGAGTGCCGAGTTGGGTGACGAGTTTGGAGTTAGGCCGAGTGCCGAGTTGGGGACTGATTTGAAGTCAGATTGCGGGCCGAGTTGGGTGATGAGTTTGGAGTTAGGCTGAGTGCCGAGTTGGGTGATGAGTTTGGAGTTAGGTTGAGTACCGAGTTAGGTGACGAGTGTGGAGTTAGGCTGGTTGATGATTCGGGCTACGAGTCAGATTGTGTGACGAGTTGGGACTAATTGGAGTCAAGATTAGGTGACGAATTACGAAATGAGTCTGGAGTTGGTTGGATGCCGAGTTGGGTGATTAGTTTAGAGTAAGATTGGGTGACGAGTTGGGTAATGAGTTTGGAGTTTGGTTGGGTGCCGAGGAGGGTGACGAGTGTGGATTCAAATTAGGTGACGAGTTGGGTGACGAGTTTGGAGTTAGGTTGGTTGACGAGTCGGGTGACGATTTTTTATTCTTATTGCCAGGTTGGGTGTCGAGGTATGTACCATGTTTAAATAGAGATTCGTTTAAATGTATGTGCTGAGTTAGGTGATACGTTTGCATGTATATATCCGCAAAATTCGCGCATCTGATTTACCAATCAAATTACAACCTACCTTGACCCGTTTCATTCAGCGTTTTCGCCTATTGTTTGTCTAATGCAGTGCTCAGTAACTTGTGACACAAGCACCAGACACCGCACCGTGGATTGTGTCGACAGCGACACTCTGGCGGATCTTGCTGACAGCGAATGCCTCGCGGAGTCGCAGCTTGGAGAAAAACCTTGTACCAGTGAAGGATGCAACGCCGATCCGTGTCCTACTTCTACGGAGCCTCCGACTACGGCTCGTAAGTAAATAACGCCGATCTACAATAGCTGGATAGATTATATCTTATTTAACTATATTAAAGGGTGACACCACCAATGGTCATATCAGCTCACTAGCGATGTTCTATATATATTGTTGCACTGTATTGATGTAAGCCCTTTTGTTTATTTTTGTATAGTCCACGGGCTATTAGAGTAGGGCACATACATACGGGGATCGTGCATTTGCAACAGTAGCACCCAGTTTATGGAATGAGCTTCCCCAAAAATTGAGAGACATTACAAACACAGATTGTTTTGTGAAGTCATTCAAGACCCATCTTTTTGTTTAAATAGGCTGCACTGTAATAATATTTATCTTTTATTTAATTGTATTATTTTTGTGGGTATGTTGTTTTTGTAGGTTGTAATATATTTTGTTTATTTAATCTATATAGTATGTAAAGCGCATAGAGAGTAATCTTACTATTATGCGCTATATAAATATATATTATTATTATTATTATTATTATGCATTGTATTACATCATCTTTCCAGTAATGTAGTACCTTCGTCAGCCAAACACAGTCTTCAAACTTTGGAGAAACAAACGAAAGATTGAAACTATGGTGGTTAATTAAGACGATAATGCTACTAGTTAATCCAACGATATTGTGAGGGGGTTCGTTTCAGGAAGGCATGAAGCAAATACAAGCAAATCAAAATTAGGTACATGTACTAGTATACATGTATGTGGCTAAAACAGCATTATGCTGCTAGTTAATTATTTTCAATAGACATATTTTGTGATTATTTTAGCCAACTGTTTCATTCCAGGACCTACGACTGTAACAACACCAACAACAGTTACAACAGAAGTCCCCACAACTGCCCCAGTAACCTCAGAGGGTACAACAAGCCGTGGTTGGAAATAAAACCCCAAAGAACAAGCTACAACTTCGAGCGCAACACTCCCGGCAACTTCAGTAGTAGCTACATCTGAGTCAGAACAGAACAGAAACACTGCCAACAACGCCGACGGACCCGACAACGTCGCAAGCTACGTTTGGACGCACGGAATCGTTTACAACCGATGTTACCATGGTTACGTATGTCACAATCGCAGCCACTGATACCACTCCGGATGGTGTAGGCCCTATCACATATTTTACTGCACCCCCACCACATCTATGACTGAAACGTTTACCGTATATACGGAGGCGGGAGGGTGACGATGGTGCCCAGAAAAGGCCATCGCTATAGTCAATTAAACAATAGAGGGCAGCAAAATGATTGTACGTTGCAATTTCGTACACTGATAACTACATGACTACCCATTCGTGTTTACAATTTCCATCGGCGTTTCTTATTGATCGAGGGAAATTTTCTCCAACAATTATGTTTTTAAAGGAAGAGTGAGTTAATGGGGGGGGGGGGGGGGGGGGTGACAATAATGACAGGTGTTTCCAACTCAACATTATGATTGTGCAATAGCTGTCATTTTTAAAATTTCATTTTTAACCATAATATAATGAGTACTTAAAATGAAAAAGAGTGGAGACACAACGTTTTGATATTCAAATAAAATATAACGTAATATGATTATATTAAATAATTATGTTTGACTCGAGCGTTTTTGTTATTTTGTAAATCGAGATATTGTTTCAATAAAAATATTGAAGAAATAAATACAGTTACAATTTCCTGTCAATACTCGCCATGTATCCATAGGCGTACCCACCCAGCTAGCCACCTGACGTCGTGCCGATGTCATAAGCTGTTGGCCGGTTGTCGGCTTATCGCGGTTGGCTCGAGGTTAAAATGTCCGCCAGCCCAACATCGTAACCACGTCATTTTGTGATACGTCAATTTCTGACAATGGCCCAACATCAACTCATGACATTGTACCAACATAACATTATGATGTGGGCGCGAGGTTAAAATGTCCGCTAGCCTAACATTGTCCCAACATCATTTTGTGATGTCGGGCAAATGTCAATTTCCGACAATGGCCCAACACCAAATCCTGACATAGGACAGATATCAAATTCTGATGTGGGCTCGACGTTAAAATGTCCGCCAGCCCAACATCGTCACCACGTCATTTTGTGATACGTCAATTTCTGGCAATGGCCCAACATCAACTCATGACACTGGACCAACATAACATTATGATGTGGGCGCGAGGTTAAAATGTCCGCTAGCCTAACATTGTCCCAACATCATGTTGTGATGTCGGGCAAATGTCAATTTCCGACAATGGCCCAACACCAAATCCTGACATAGGACAGATATCAAATTCTGATGTGGGCTCGACGTTAAAATGTCCGCCAGCCCAACATCGTCACCACGTCATTTTGTGATACGTCAATTTCTGACAATGGCCCAACATCAACTCATGACATTGGACCAACATAACATTATGATATGGGAGCGAGGTTAAAATGTCCACTAGCCCAACATTGTCACAACATCATTCTGTGATGTTGGCCCAATGTCAATTTCCGCCAATGGCCCAATATCAAATCCTGACGTTGGGCCAACATCAAATTCTGACGTTGGCCCGACATTAGCCCAACGTTATTTTTTATTGTTGGCCCAATATCAAATCTTGACGTTCGCCTGACGTTTGATGCTGGACCAACATCAAAATTTGACAATGGCCCAATGTCATTAATATGACATCTCCAATAAGAGGTCGACCTAATATAGCGCCGATGTTGGGACTGGTATCAATTTAAGAGGTCGCTACCCAGCTAGCCACCTGACGTTGTGCCAGCATTGGGCCAATGTAAAAAGTCGTTTTAAGACGACGTTGGGCCTACATTAAAAATCCGACGTCGCCGCGACGTAAAAATGTCCGCCAGCCCAACATCAGCGCGGCGTTTTTGTTTTTTTAATGCTGGCCAAACGTCATTTTGCGATTTCGACCCAACATCAATTATTCAGTCAGTGGTCAGTCATGGTTGTGAAATTAATGTCGGGACAATGTTAGTAATGAGACAAGAATAGGACATCTCAATTTGGACGTCAAACCGAAATCCTACGACGTCAGAATGGGCAGCAGTGAATCAAGTCGGCTAATAGTGATTAAGTTGATGTTGAGCCGATGTCAATGATCCGACATGAATATGACATCTCAATGATGACGTCAATGCGATATCCTGCCGATGTCAGAACTGACAGCAATGAAACAAGTCGGCAAATGATCATAAAAGTGATGTTGCGCCGATGTCAATAGTCGGACATGAATATCGCGCCGATGTCGGAAAAGATAGCAATTAAGGAGGTCGGTAAATGGTAGTAAAATTGATATCGGTCCGATGTTATTAATTAGACATGAATGTGATAAATATGTCAGGCTGATGTAAGAACTTGCAGCAATGAAACAACTCGGCAAATGGTCATTTAATTGATGTTGTGCCGAAGTCAATGATTAGACATGAATATGACATCTCAATGATGACGCCATAGCGATATCCTGCCGATGTCAGAACTGGCAGCAATGAAACAAGCCGGCAAATGGTCGCCAGTTCCGACATCGGTACAACATTGACCCAACGTCATATTTGAGCTGTCATATTTATGTATATTTAATAACATAAGCCCAACATCAATTTTGCAATCTTTGACTGACCTCTTAATTTGCTACCAGTTCCAACATCTGCGCGATATTAGCCCGACGTCATATTTGAGATCTTTTATTCATGTCGGATTAATGACATCGGCACAACATCAGTTTAATGACCATTTGCCGACTTGTTTAATTGCTGTCAGTTCTGACATCGGCAGGATATCGCTTTGGCGTCATCATATAGAGATGTCATATTGAGGTCCAATTAATAACATTGGCCAGACATCAATTTCACAACCATGTACCGACCTCTTAAATTGCTACAACATCATCACAATATCGGACTGAAGTCATAGTAGAGATGTCATATTTATGTAGAAGTAATGACATCCGCCCGACATCTATTTCACAACCTTTTACCCACCTTTAAAATTTCGTAAAATTCCGACATCTGTGCGGTATAGGCCCAAAGTCATATTTTGGATGTCATATTTATGTCTAATTAATAACTGTGACCCGACATCAATTTCACAGCATTTTACCGACCTCTTAAATTACTACCAGTTCCAACATCGGGGCGATAGAAGGCCGATTTTATATTTGAGATGTCATATTCATGTCGAATTATTGACATCGGCACAACATCCATTTAATGACTATTTAATGATTAGTTTCATTGGTGCCATTTATGACATCGGCAGGATATCGCTTTGGCGTCATAATTGAGATGTCATATGGATGTCCAATAAAACTCATTGTCCGACATCAATGTTACAACCATTTACCGACCTCTTTAATTGCTACCAGTTCCAACATCGGCGCGAAATTATCCCGACGTCATATTGGAGATGACATATTCATGTCAGAATATTGACATCGGCTGAACATCGATTTCATGACTATTTGCCGACTCGTGTCATTGCTGCCAATTCTGACATCGGCGCGATATCGGCTTGACGTCATATTTGTGATGTCATATTGATGTCCAATTAATAACATCCGTCCGACATCAATTCCACATTCAACCATTTACCGACCTCTTAAAATGATATATTCCGACATCGGTACAACATTGGCCCAACGTCATATTTGAGACGTCATATTCATGTTGGTTTATTGACATCGGCCCAACATTAATATTACAACCCTCTATCAAGCTCTTAAATTGGTACCAGTTTCGGTATTGGTGCGATTTTAGCGCGACGTTTTATTTGAGACGTATTTTTTTCGTCAACTTAATGACATCGGCACGACATTCAACTACAACCATTTTCCGACTTATTTCATTTCCAAAACCTCCAACTTAAATTCGACGTTGGCGTAATGTTGGCGCGACATCTGTTTGCCGAACGCGATCTTGCCGACACCGGTCCGACGTCAGTTAGTTGGCTGGGTACTTATATTTTTGTTAACTTGCTTTGAGAATCTATACTGAATTGAATTTCGTTTAATCGATTACAAACATTAGTAATTCAAAAAAAAAAAAAAAAAAAGTATTGCTATCGGGAAATTCATGATCGATTATAAGCGATCGTAAGTGAAATGAAAATTTTCGATTTTTGGAATTATTTATATAAAAAAATATACTTTTGTCATGTCCTTGCTGCTGTATATAATTTAGAAGGATATATAAGAATATGAATAACACCTTAAATAGTGTTATGAATATGATTTGAAGGTGGATTATTTCAAATTCAACGCTCTACAAATACTAACTATTACAAAACATACATGCTAAGAAGAGGTGTATATATAGTATACCGATTGCGACCTATGTTTGTAGGACGATTTGTAGGACGATATGATGATAGGTTTAGGAGTAGGCAATAGGTATAGGAATAGGATATTTATAGAATTATGATTTATGAATGAATGTGTGTAAAGGTTAAACAAAATGCATGGATCGGACGTGGAATCTATGCATGTTTTCAAATTTCTTTTTACGTTTTTGATGTTGGTCCTACGTTGGACATTTGACATTGGGCCATTGTCAAATGTTGATGTTGGTCCAGCATCAGAAAATGACGTTGGGCCAATGTTGGGTTAGCGGACATTCAAACGTCGGGCGAACGTCAAGATTTGATGTTGGGCCAACGTCAAGATTTGATGTTGGGCCAACAATAAAAAATAACGTTGGGCTAATGTCGGGCTGGCAGACATTTTAATGTCGGGCCAACGTCAGAATTTGATGTTGGCCCAACGTCAGGATTTGATATTGGGCCATTGGCGGAAATTGACGTTGGACCAACATCACAGAATGATGTCGTGACAATGTTGGGCTAGCGGACATTTTAACATCGAGCCGACATCATAATGTTATGTTGGTCCAATGTCATGAGTTGATGTTGGGCCATTGTCGGAAATTGACGTTATGCCAATATCACAAAATGACGTAGTGACGATGTTGGGCTGGCGGACATTTTAACGTCGAGCCTATATCAGAATTTGATATCTGTCCTATGTCAGGATTCGGTGTTGGGCCATTGTCGGAAATTGACATTTGCCCGACATCACAAAATGATGTTGGGACAATGTTAGACTGGCGGACATTTTAACGTCGGGCCGTCGTCAAAACTTGATGTTCTCTCAACGTCAGGAATCGATGTTGGGCCTACGTTAGAACTGACATTGGGCACTGACATTGGGTCAATAATTGATGTTGGGCCGAAATCGCTAAATGACGTTGGGCCAGCATTAAAAAAAAGACGCCGAGCTGATGTTGGGCTGGCGGACATTTTAACGTCTCGGTGACGTCGCATGTCGCATGTTGGCCCAACGTCCCCTTACAATGAAAATGATATCGGCCCAACGATGGCACGACGTCAGGTGGCTAGCTGGGCAGGGGGTGGGTGGGTTTGGGGGGTTCAACCCCCCGCCCCCCCTCTTTGACCAAAAAATGACTGTTTTGGGGGGTTTGAACCCCCCCCCCCCCCTTTTCAAATTGAAACTGGTCTCAAGATCTCATTTTAGCGTCCTCGACCATCATTATCGCTGGTCTCGGCCTCGAAAAGTGTGAAGAACCCTGGTCTCGGCCTAAAAAGATTTCGAAAATTCTCGGTCTCGGCCTAAAAATTCTACGACTACCCCCCCCCCCCCCCCCCGCTAACAGGATTCTCAACCAATGGTCTTGGTCTCGGCCTCGAAAATCTTTGACCGGTCGTGGTCTCGGCTTCGAAAAATTTCTACCACTACCCCCCCTCCCCCGCTTACAGGATTCTCAGCCAATGGTCTTGGTCTCGGACCTGTCCTGGTCTCGGCCTCGAAATTTTTTGACTGGTCCTGGTCTCGGTCTCGAAAATGTTGAAGGTACTTGGTCTCGGCTTCGAAAACACCCCCCCCCCCCCCCGCTTACAGTAATTTTGCTGACGAAACCCCCCCCCCCCCCCCCCCCTTGAAAAAAATCCTGGGTACGCCATTGCATGTATCTGCTTATCAATATAAGCTTAACTATCTTATCCTTTTTTCGACCAGTTTATGGTTTTTATCCATCTCTTTGTCCAATTACCAGCGAAGTGGCAAACATGTAAATCTCATTGTAATATGTATAAATGGTTACCGAAACAATGTCGTGTATTCCCCATAAAGTCCCGTACCTTAGAACAAATATATACAGTACGTTTCGTCGTCGAATCCTCAAACTAAACCCCTCACAAAAAGTTCCGCAATTCAAGTTTGAGCGTTCATATCTCTCCTATTACTTTATTACCGTTCATGAATTTGGTATCATTGGAAAGCTTGTATTCCTCCCTTTACATTGATATGACATTTGCTATGAATATTTTATAATGGAATGTGCATGACACCCGAATATGGGGCAAAGTCAAAAGTGAAATGTTGCAAAATGCATTGATGTTGTCAACAGTGTACCCTCCTTTTGTTGGGAGAATAAAGTGTTCATAAAAGCCCGCTAGGCTAGCTATGCTAAACATAGTTTTATGCTATTAAGTCTATTTTGTATGATGTGGCTAGGTACTCGAACGTGTTTGTATTCACGAATAATTTGTTACTGAAAACCTTTGTCATGTTGGAAAAGAATACCATTTTATCATCTTGTCAGTAACATTCATCATTATTGCAAATAACTCGCATGACAAGTTGATTTGGTTAAATCATTAATATAAGCGGGTTGGGCTAACGAAAATCATCATTAGTATTGCTATAACAGTATGGTCAGGGCATCTAACTTCGCGCGTCACATAAGTTCGCGCAGTTAAAATCGCGCAGTTAACTTGCCAGCTACATACAGCTCCACACCATTACGTATGCATACAAATGCGCGAACTTCGATGCGTCTTTATTTTGTGCGTACTTGAAAATGCCTCGAAAATGACAGTGATGGTGAAGACAGCTACAATGGCCTTTTAATGCGCGTTCAAATGAATGGGAAAACTGCTGCGCGAAGTTCGATCCCCTTTTTTGTCAATAAAAATGGAAGGGTTTCAAAAACAGGCCGAAATAAGTAATTTAAATTGAGTGATCTTAAAACCAAAACATGTTTATTATACTACATAATATTCTGAATAAACTGGTATTAGAATCATTATACAAATCAATATATTTCTTGTCGAAATGATGTGTTAAAAGTTAACTGCGCGAAGTTCGATGCCCCCGTATGACAGGATCACGTTTCATCTGTACTGATTTGACTCGGCAGTTTTCAACAATGATTAATACAAGGAAAATAATTTAATAATATTAATAATTTCACGAGACCTTCATCATGTTCATTAGGCATTGACATGTCTTGGTTATCTTGACTTTAGTGGATGAGATATGTTCAGCAGTTTTTAATTTTCTCACGAATAAATATAAAGTAATGTGATGTTGAACATATTTTGAAATAAAAATAACCTAATAATGTTAATAATTTCACGAGACCTTGATAAAGCATTGAAATATCAGGGTCATCTTGATTGTAGTAGATGAACTATAATCAGCATTTTGTTTTTTCAAGAAAAAATATAAAAATAATTTAAGGTTAAAAATATATTGAAATCGCAATGAAATCCGCACCGTACAAAATCACGACATCTCCCTTTAAAAGTGTAAATTCTAAGCTCAAATAAAACCAAAAGAAAATCAGTTCCTGACATTAAGGTCAGGCCTTTCATAGCTCAAAACAAAAGGCCAAATTAATTAATGCAAATTCATGCAACCATTTATTGTACATTGGTAGTTTGGAAACATTATATAATCATTATTTTAAGTTTAAAAATAATTATTCATTAGGCGCAAAAAAAACAGGTGGAAAATGAAGTTGGATCTAAATTTTAAAAATCCTACTTTATGAGCGACAGTGTAAATAATAGGTGTGTATGTGTACCATAAATGAAATGAAATTAAACGTGCGTCTGTGAGTGTTTGCGTGTGTGTGTGTGCATGTGTTTGCGTGTATATGGACGTGGGCGTGTGTGTGGGTGTGGGCGTTTTGTCTGTGCGTGTGCATTTGCAGTTGAAGTCATACTTCGATCCGTAGAAGTTTGACTGCAGCAACTGTCATTGAACGACATTTCTATTGTGACGTATAGCGCGCGTAGCATACGTCACAATAGAGTCCGCGCCCATAACTTAACGCGCATGCGTAGTTGGTGATTTTTTGACTTTATGTTAGGTTACCAAGATAAATTATCACAATCAAAACAAAATTATCATTGCAAATATATATGGTCTGGGGTGGCTTTTACCGCTAGCGAAGAAAATACGGATTTCAAAATGTAGGATAATTTATACACGTAACTTGGGGAATTAACTGATTTAACAAAATTAACAAACAATATAATCTAGGAACAAAATCAGAACTATACAAGTATAAATAGAAATATGTATTCGTTACGGACAAGAATTGGACTATTGATATTTATCATGTGTACAGTCGGGCGGTCGGTAAGTTATTTCGTTGCAATACTTACTTAAAGACTTACTTATAATTCTGTTTGTAATAACTTTGATATCTTCTTTGCCCTTGCAAGGGAAAATTAACAATTGTTTAAAAATGATATTGCGATATACACTAAGTTCTAAAGCACACATTCTTTGCAGTTATTTAGCAGTTCATTAATTGTAGCATTTATATTGCAGTGAACAAATGAAGACTTTCATTCCAAAAGGCGCTAAATCTATTTCCATAAAAATTCAGTTAAAGGTAGTGTTGAGTATTGGTATTTCCCGAAGTGCCCCCCGATATTTTTTGTGAGATAATCAAAAACTCGAAATTCGAAAGAACATAAATTTTAAATACAGAATAAACTTTATTTTGATCAAAATCGGTTCAGAAACGGCAGAAATATCCATAAATATATTTTTATTCAAAATAGTTCACACCGGACATCACCGGGCGATATTTAGACTTTTTAGAAAAAAAATGCTCGAAGACTGCTTTGAAAAAAATCTGAATAGGTTTTTTTTTTAAGTCGTTGATGATATCTCTATTCAATCATTATTTTAACAAACATTAAATGCACAATTTTGTATGAAAAAAGGCTAAAACCAATTATTTTTTTTAAATAGCACCCTCTTGATTTGTAACGGCTCTTTTGTAATGATAACAGGTGTTTTCTTAGTCGTTTGTAATTGTGTATACGTTTAGAGCATGGTGAAGGTATAACTATTACTTTGTACCGTAATGGTGCAGGTTTTGGTTACTCAAGTTAAGTTTGACCAATACTCAACTATCCCTTTAACGATATCATTACATTGATTGGCTAGGAAGCTATGTAGAAATCCAAATTTTAGGACAAATTACACAATCAAAATATGAAACGTCCATTTTCATATTCCCATTGGCATGTGTACAAAGTGGGACAAAGAAACCTTTTCTCCAAAGTTGAAAAAAGGTGGATTAAGGGTACCACCACCCAAAAATAATATTCTTATAAATGAAAGATGATATCTTTAGTAGTCCATTCCATCAACAAACTCAGATAAATATTTTTCCTGAAAAAATATGTAATTGGAAAACGCATCACCATTCTAAAACATGTACGAAGGCTAGCTTTGCCCAAAGCGAACGAATCGTCCGGGATTCTATTGTCTTCAAACGTACGCGTGAATAGAATTGGCGTACTCGCAAATGTTTGGCGCGTACGGAACCATGAAATAATAATGGTTCCGTAAGTGGTGGTAATTAATTGCATTGTTTATGACACAACCCTTTGCAAAATGTTGGGTATCTATTTGATATCACAAAACGGTACCAAAACATATACTTATGTGTTGTTATTTGCCTGGTGGTCCCCTTTAAGCACCTTTTGGAATTAAGTGTACACTACACTCGCTGTATTAGTTACCAGACAGTTTAATGAAAGATGGATTATTATTATTGTAATGCAAAATTATCATTATAAAAGAAATACAAATACAAACAATATTTATTACAATAATAATACTAATAACAATAGAATAAAAGGATGAAGAAGAAGTCCATGGTCCACCATCTGCACTCTCAACACTTTAAAGCATAACATATTAATGTATCTTAACAGTTGACATATTTACTGTGTATGTCAATCTCAATAAATGCGTGATTATTTTTCTGTATTAGCTGACACTAGAACTATCACAGAAGGATCTGGAAGAATACACAGGCGATCCGATCGATGGTAATGTGTGATTTTATTATATATTTTGTTGTTGGATAATTCAACCGTGTAATATGTTTGATGCCATTTGTATCTGATATTTCATACATTGGTACATTCGAAAAATCGCATTTGATTTGGTGAAAAGGATTGGATTGGATTGTATTTTTTCCTTGTTCATTAAAGTTATCAAAACGAAAAATAAAAGTGTTCACCAGAAACTGGATAATATAAACAAAACTGTAATTATTATTTTTTGTTGAAGGTGACTTTCACATCGCAGTCCGGGAATGTTAGTTTATAGTACGGCGGTATGAGTTATTACATTTAGAAATATAATCTTTTGTTTCGCAGGTTATGATCTTACAGCGCCCACGTTTATTGAGCGCATCGAGGATAAATACTCCTCCATCGGTAAGCGCAGCGTAGACTCCACACCAGTCGCTAATGACGACCGAGAGGTGGAATACAACGCGTTCGGCGAGACGTACCGCGTCAGACTTCAACGAAACTACTGGCTGATGCGGCGGGGTCTGGTAGTGGAGAGAGTGGCGGCCGATGGGACTGTAACTGAGGAGGAGATACCAGACAGAGACTGCTACTATTTCGGTCATCTGGTGTCGCATGAAGAGCCGTCGGCAGGTGCCCTCAGCACATGCAATGGATTGGTATATAATTGATTGTTGATTGATTGATTGATTGATTGATTGATTGATTGATTGATTGATTGATTGATTGATTGATTGATTGATTGATTGATTGATTGATTGATTGATTGATTGATTGAAGGATGGATTGATTGATTGATTAATTGATTTTTACTTTCCGTTTAAAAATGCAACAAATAAAAATACGGGTATGATGTATGAAGGGTAAAGAATCACATATTATCCCGAAAAATAATCAAAATTTCCGGTAAAGCCTAATTTTCTTTCCTCATGTGAATTTATTATCCAAATCATATCCTCCATATCTCACTACATCCCGACATCCTCCCTTCTCCTTATATTATCCACTCCTTCTGTACTCTGTCCTCCTTTCACTCTCCTCCGTAAACCGAACTTTCTTCTCTAAGATACATTTTAATTTTGTGTTATCCCTGCATATACCTCTACATCACCTCTTCCCCAAAGTGCCCATCTTAATCCTAAATTACCCCTCTTATTTTCCTGACCTCCTCCAAATCTCCTTTCTAATTACACTTCCCATCTCCTCATCTTCATCAATATATCTTGTCTCCTCATGAATTTACTTCCTCATTCCTTCCTCTTTCTTTCACGCCCATGCATTTGCGTGATTTTTTGTTTAATTTGTATTATTATTATTTTCTCTTTTTTTTGGGGGGGGGGGGGGTTGGGCATGCACAAGATTGGGGGAATATGCTTTGTATTTCTTTATTTTGTCAAGGATTTGTTCCTTCATAACATGTTAGTAATGGTTTTGTTTAACTATTAAATTATTGGGAGAAGTGCACTCCCCAATGTTTTCCTCCCAGGAGCTAGGCCACTGTCTTTATTTTTTCCTACTCCACTTCTCTAACTTCTTACCTCTAAAGACTCCAATCCAATCTTCGTTTTGTTCCCACGATTCGCTCTTCTCCATCAGCGAGGGATGATCAGCCACAACGATACCGACTACTACATCACACCCCTCAAGGATCACCACGCACAGCGAGCTCGACGCGAGGCCAACGACAACGACCACGCCCTGGATGACGACTCTCGCCTTCACCTCATATACAAACGCACATCCAACAATAAACATCGGGACGAAGAACGGGTGATGGTGAGGAGGCGGGCGAAAAGGGGAAGGAAGGCGACGGCAAATAGACGTGCGAAGCGCGATTCGGCTGCCAGCGTCGACTTAGACAACGAGGAGGATGCTGAGAAAGACTATGAACTTGATCATTACAACGATAGTGACGAATTTGACAACAACGACCACGAGACTGATCATAGCTACGAAGGTGCTGACGATTTTGATCACGAGGGCTTGATCTATGAGAATTCAACTTCATCGTTTTGCTCCGAAGAATATGGTAGGTAGTGTTTTAACGCCTTGTGTTTTATTCAACTGTATGTAGAAAAGCTGATGATAGGGTGTGTGTCTGTGTGTGATTTTCGTTCCTTCTTTGACGTTGTGATCTCTAATTCATGTGTTTTTTCCCCCAGTGTTTGCATCTCCAGTTAATTGTGTATACCCAACGTAATATCGACTCCAAAGATGCTTCTTTATTCACTTCATCATTTTATTCACATTTTGCATCTCTCATCTCTTACCTCTAAATTTGATTGCTTTTATTATTTTGTTAGTTTTCAATCAATTTACAGGTGAAAACTTAAAGGGGACTACCACGCAACTCGACTACTATAACTATTACTTTTCATTGATTAGAATATTATTTTGGGGTGTTGGCTCCCTTTAAAGCGACGATGCAAAGAAAGACGAACGATAGTCACATCACCCTCTCTTCCTCTCTTCTCTCACGCACAGCACCAAACCATAATCCCACAATCCACCACGATGGTGACTACCATGGCGTGAATGACACAGTGGTCGATGAAGACGAGGAGGGCAAGCATGGTCGTAGAGTCAGTGCTGATATGGCCGCTTCGCAAACTCAGGTGACGACTATTTCTTTGCCTTTATTACTTGTAAGCATTTTTTCCCATTGAGGTCGACGTCGAAGTAGTGGTTGATCACGTCACCAAACTGTTGTCGTCGCTAACGACATTGCCGTTAATAATGTTTACAATGATTTTAATTTACATCGTATTAACATCGACATTGCCATTTTAATCGACATTGACTTCGACCTTCAATTTGACCTTGAAAATCGCTTCACCATCGTCCTCACAATAACTATTATTACCATAGTATTTCCATTGACATTGAAATTGGTGTTTAATATGTTTTCATTGACATTGACAATGTCATCGTCATTATAATCGACATGTCATCGACCTTCGTCGAGGAGTAGGTTGAGTACACCGACGGTGGCGGGGAAAGATCGTTGAAACTTTTCACAAACATCGATTCCACCATTAACCGTTACCTTAGCAATGTCCTTGACATTGATGTTGACATTGTAATCGTATTAACATTGACCTATTCATTGACATTTGACCTTAACATTGCCTTTGCTGGGGTTCAGGTTGAGTACACACAGGAGGGCGGGATGAGGTACATCGAAATGTTCATCGTCATCGATTACAGCATGAACCGTTACCATGGAGATGACACCGTCAGTTACACACTCATACTCATGAATATAGTAAGTGTATAGGCCCCGTTGCAGTAAGATATACAATCGATTGTAAGTTACAATTAATTTTAAGTCAGATCGTGTGTTCGAAATGAGCAAATCTGATTGGTTGAAACGCACAAATTGTTTGACTTGCAATTAACTGTAACTTACAATCGATTGTATGTCTCTCTGCATCGGCCGGGGCCCATATCTTGTAGATGCAGTCTTGCCAGTTGTGTTTTATATGACTGATATAAAAAAAATATATAAAAAACTATAAGTCATACTATACGAACAAAGTATACTAATAATACTGTGTTATCTATTTTATCGAGAAAAAAGAAGAAAACACATTTAGAATAGGTTAGGAACTGCGAGGAAACAAAGTCACTTGACTTGAAACAGTCTGCAAGTCTAGGGTCCCGTTGCAGAAAGAGATACAATCGATTGTAAGTTCTGGATTGTGTGTTCTGGATGCGCAAATCTGATTGGTTGAAACGCGTAAATTTTCTGACTTACGATCAATCGTAACTTACAATCGATTGTATCTCTTTCTGCAACGGGGCCCTGGAGGAGACGGACGTTTGTCAGCAACTAATTAATGTTTGTATAATGATGCTTAATCGCAACAATGTGAACACCTTAAAGCCCTTGGCATATATTACCGGACAGCGTTGACGGACGCCCGACAGAGAGCCAAACCCTTACCCTAACCGATGGAAGTTGTTGTTGTGCCATACGTTATAATTATTTTTTGTCATTCTGTCTTCAGTTCTGCATTAATTTCATCCTTTTTGTCTTAACCATCCATTTAATTATATACGTAAAAAACGAGTTTCTCCATTGACAAACACTTTGAGTGTCATACAAATTTGACAGGTATTTGTGTGATTTATGTGGTGCAAACAAAGGCGAGTTGGCACTAAAGGAGTTAATCTGTCGACTTGAATGAAGAGTCAATTTTTGTATGTGGATATAATTTAAATAAGTGTATCATAAATTATCTTCTGAAAAAAAAAAAGAATACACAAATATCATGATGTGTTTTCTAGAAATTGCATTACCGTGCAAAAACTTGAAATGCAAACGTGTATGTATTTAAATTGCTTTTAATTCGTTATTATACAGTAATCGACTTATACAATATTTTCATGATGTTGATGATATTTTCAGGTTGCTCGTCGGTACTCGGAGAGCTCGCTGCGGGCCCAGGTCAGGCTCGCCATAGTAAAGATGGTCATCGCAGAATCGAATGATATAACAGTAAGCGTCACACAGTGTTATCAATCTTATTATAAGTGCTGAGTTAAACAAAGAACATTTAAACGTTTAGTTTTTAAATAAACAATAAAAAATAGGTGTTAAACGTTTAGTAAAATAAACGGAACAACTCATTACTACTTATGACCATTGAATAATTCACGCAAACCGAATTACCAGCGTTCTATGGGCAATATTATTTGATCATGATATTTTCTTAGTTGGGGTGACATGATATTACTCGAGCATTGATGTGACCCCAAAACATGCTCTTTCTCCTTGTAAATTTCATTAAACTTGTTATGAATTTGTTCAAATGTAGGACAACCAAACCACACATATGTTGGCCATCGTCCTTGATGGGTTATATTAAGGTGGCGTCTAATTATTCAAACATATTCACATGCAATATCAACAATATTTGAACATTTGAAATTGACCGATCCAGATGACAACTCTGGGTGGCGCGAACCACACCCTAACGGTGACGGCAGACGGGTGTGGTACTCCTAGAGAAAGTGTCATAATTCATATTGACCGTTAAAGAGCGTGACGCTCTGGATGGCCTGAACTACACCCTTACCGCTAACGTTGACGGCAGAACGTATGGTATTGCTCAATTATGACAGACGTTCTCAGCGAGTGATGACGAATTCTTCACTCATAATTCAAGCATATAATGTCAATAAAAAATTGACCGAGTCAGCTCAAGAGGACATCTAATAGTTTTAATATATTCACATGCAATAGTATCAATAGTATTATTTGACCATTTCATATTGACTATTCCAGATGACCGCTCTGAATGGCCTGAACTACACCCTATCAGTGACGGTAGATGGTATGGTATTGCCGGATTGCGGCAGACGTTCTCAGCTAGATGAGACGAAGTGGTTTTACGCCATCCACCTATCAGTGACGGTAGATGGTATGGTATTGCCGGATTGCGGCAGACGTTCTCAGCTAGATGAGACGAAGTGGTTATACGCCATCCACTTATCTTGGGATTCAGCTTACGACGGATTCTACTTTCTTAATTCAAGCATAATCTCAACTACAAAAATTAACCGTTTCATATTGACCGATCCAGATGACCGCTCTAGATGGCCTGAACTACCCCTAACGGTGATGGTAGATGGTATGGCATCGCTCGATTGCGACTGACGATATTTTCTAGATGTGACGAACTGGTTACGCCATCCAAGATAAGTGGGTGGCATCCACCCATCTTGGGATTCAGCATAAGACAGATTCTACTAATCTCAATAAAGACAAATGACCTGTTCCTATTGACCGTTTCAGATGACCGCTCTGGATGGCCTGAACTACACCCTAGCGGTGACGGGAGACGGTCAGGTATTGCTAGACGGCCTGTGCGCGTGGCAGAAACATTTCAACCCTGTTGGAGACTCGCATCCGACACACTGGGACGTGGCGGCACTTATAACAAGGTGAGGAAACCCCGCAGGTTCCTCCTCATGGTTGTGCGAGCACTTTTTTACCCTTATTTTTAACATGAATAATTATCCTTAAAAGCAAAATGAGGTCCTCGCATCTTTTTTTATGCCCAACAATAAATTATTTTGTCGGGTTTGTCTGAAAAAAAGAAGATTTTGCGCAAACATGGCAACTGTGGGATGGGTTTGACTCAACATTACGTCATATTACCCTACGATGAAAAAACTTTGTCAGAATGTAACATGAGCTTGCATTATCGTTATTCTTCCCCTAATATGACATGAATTTCCATGGACATGAGTTGGCCCAAATATGGCATGCTTTTGCTTGAATGGGAGTTTTCAAACTAATTTATTTTAATGATTATTACAGGAAGTATCTGTACAAGAGGAAAAACGGTCAGCAGGACTCGGTTTTGCTGGGAAAAGCTTACATCAGAGAGATATGCGACCTCGACCTATCATCATCATTATCATCGTCATCATCATCATCATCATCATCATCATCATCATCATCATCATCATCATCATTATCATCATCATTATTATAATCATTATTACAGGAAGGATCTTTACACGTTGAACTACGGTCAGAAAGACAAGGGACTGCTGGGCAAGGCCTTCATCGGGGAGATATGCGACCTCGACCACTCGTGCAACATCAACCAAGACGACGGTCTCGAATCGGGTCTTGTCATCACCCACGAGACGGGGCACAAGTAAGAACACAGTAGTAATAATAATAATAATAATAATGATAATCATGATAATAGTGGATACTTACATTATATAGCGCACTTTTCGTCTTTCGACGCTCGCGACGGTTTAAAAAAAAAAGAAACAAAAAACACAGAAACGGAAGGTTAATTGAATAGGTTTTCAACAAAGTCTTAAAAGTATCTAGGGAAGGTAATTGGCGAATTTCAATGGAGAGATCATTCCAATGTTTTTTGTTGTTTTTTTTTCTGGCCAAGGTATGAGAAGGTACAATCTCCCCAGGAACGTTTTACTCTGGGTTATTGTAGGGATTGTGTGTTTGACGAGCGAATACTATGTGAAGGTGTATACATTGCGAGTAGTTCTAGTTCTTGTTCAAATTTTACTTTAATGTACTCATCAACGCCTGTTCAGCATCTAGATGAGTGGAAACGTTCCTGAAAAGGAACTAGATCGTACAAAAGGAACTAAACAGTATCTTCCCCTGGGAGTTGAGATATTGCGCCGGATAATTGTGCGGGTTTGAACTGTATCAGTCCTAGCCAAAGGTTAACAATGCGCCTTTAAACACGGTATCTTGATTCATGACGCTCTATGAATGCTATAATCATTATCATTACTCGAATCTGAAATAATATTGACACATCACGTCATCATACACAAGATGTGGTACAAGTAAGAACATATTATATCATCTGACTTAGTAAAATACGCGTCATTGATTGGCTTAATACGGTCACGTGATTGGCATGCCATTTTTGTATGTCACACGGCCAGAGAGGTATGTCACCCGCATGGCGCGCGCTGCAAAAGAGATTGTATTATGACGTCACAATGAGAACCAAAGGTACACGTACCGTATGTTGTTTTTGACTGATTTCAGTTTCAATGCATGAATGTGAATATAGCCCCCGGATTTAGCCAGATGATATAACAGTTGTTAACTTTGTCGTCGGGAAAATCATGGAATGTTCCCTCCACCACCAACTGTATAATGTTCCCCTGGGAGTTGAAATGCTGCGCAAAATAAGTGTGCGGGTTTGAACTGTTCCTGATGGCCAAGGGTACCATTGTGCCTCTGAACACGGTATCTTGATTCATGCGCTCTACAAATGATATAATTATTATCATTACTCAAATCTGGAGCACCAACATGAAGTATAATACATCACGGGCCTGGTTGGCAGTGTTGGAGTCATACTTCTCCGGTTGTCACACACGACACCGAGCAAAAGTAAGAACATCGTATGCTCCCCTGGGAGTTGAGATAGTGCGTATATGAGATGGGCGGAATCATTTTTGTTTTCGTGGGATATCTTGTTTTGTGTAAGAGCCCGCAAATTACTAGATTTGGGTTTTTTAACATGAAAAAGATATATTTTTTCACCATGAGCAAAATGCGCAATTTCAGAAGTAGTATTTTTTGTTTTATTGTCCAAATATTGTGCACCAATACTGTTGCCAGTACATAATGCAAATAAATGCCCTGTGTATAAACGTGGATAATACATTTTTGTACTAGACTGCAAATTATTGTTTTTTTTAATCATAATTGAAAATCAAAGTCTAAACACAAATGCAATGGAATATTCATAATGTCACATTTCAGCCTCAATATTCGACATAATCGCTCTAGCGAAGATGAAAGCCCTTCTTAGTATAACGAGAAACGACAATTATTTGTATACGATATGGCAAATCATTTTTTCCCCTCAATGTTTACAATTCAACTTATACCAAATTTAGTTAAATTGCATTTATTTTGTTATCTTTAAGCCTAAATATTCGGCACGATCCGGAATACAGTTGCCACAATGGACGGAACTTCATGGTATCGCTCTAGCAAATATGAAAAAGCCCTAAATCGTGATGTACGCGGAACGTCCACTTTTCTCTCAATGTATGCAATTCAACTTATACCAAATTTAATTAAATTGCATTTATTCTGTTATCTTTAAGCCTAAATATTCGGCACGATCCGGAATACGGTTGCCCCAATGGACGGAACATCATGGCCTCGAGTAGAGCGACGGGCCCGGGATCGTTCCAGTGGTCAGACTGCAGTGCAAATACCATCGGTGAATTCTTTGAGTAAGTTCAACAATCTTCTGACCCTAACCCTAACCCTAACCCTAACAATAACCCAGATTAAGGATGTACCATCAAGAAAAATATATGATTATTTTATTAGAGAATTGCAAAAGACATATGATTTACAGATAAGAGATGGACAAAATGATTTTAATTTTATAGATAAAGAAATGTATGAATGTTTTTTTAGACCAAGAATAACATTAATAATTGGGAAACAGAGAGAGTTTCAATTTAAGTTACTCCATGGGGCAATTTACACTAAAGATAATTTATTTAGATTTGGATTTGTTGAAGCCAACTTGTGTTCGTACTGTAAACGGGAAAGGGAAACATTTTTATTTTGTTTAAATGTAAAATTGACATGGCAAGCTAGTGATACAACGTTTTTTGTTAGATGAAATAAAGGACTTAAATTGGCGGGATATATTTGTTGGATTGTCAGGTAATTCAAATAGAATAAAATGTTGCAATACCATCATTTTTATGGTAAAATATATTTTATTTGTATTTAGAAAAGAGGGTGTTCTACCTAATATTGATAAAATACAAAAAACTGTTATTGGATTATAAGGCCCAGAAAAAGGGAATAGCAATTAAAATGGGAAAATTAGGACTACATTTACAAAAATGGGAAACGGTAAAATTAGAATAAGATTGAAAGAATGAACTCTTCATATGTGATGTTTCCCCCGTGAGCATGTAAAAAAAATTTTAAAAAAAGTATTTAAAAAGTATTGATTTAAATATGTATTTTGTAAGCATTATTATTATTTGTTTTTGTTTTTAAGGATGTGAGTAGATTTCCGGGGTAGGTTTTTTTTTTGGGGGGGGGGGGGGGGGATGGTGAGTGTGTAGAGGGTGGGGAAGGGGGGATGAGAGAAGTAGCGTGTCTTACTTCTTTTTATTTTTTGTTAAATCTCCCCTGTGTTTATTTTTTGTGAATTACACTTGATTTGTACACTTGAGATGTAAACTTGTATTTTCAAAAATGTTATTCAATTGTAAATGTTATGTTAATAATTTGGAGAAATAAAAAATCATTTAAAAAAAATATAAAAAAGTGTATGTCTTTAGTACCTCACAAGGGGTAGCAGGTGCGTCCGAAACGGCGTACTAAATTCGATCGTTTACTTTGCAAAACAAACGGTTTATCCCGCGGAAATGATAACAAATGGCTCCCAAATATTGACTTTCAAACTAAACTGAAACAACATTGAGCGAAATCTCAATGGAACTACTATCCGAATGCAAATTGATTTTTATGCTAATTTTAGCACTGATTGTTATTTGAAAATATACTTTCCCCCGCCCAGATCACCAAGAACAGCGTGTCTACTTGACGTGCCCATGACCGACGACCCCGACGTCGACATCCTGCCCATTGACCAACTCCCAGGAATACACTACACACGGATAAATCAATGCAAAATCAAGCTGGGGAGAGTCCGCGACCTATGCGGCAACCGTCGGCATGAGGTACCAACATCTCTACTGATGCTGATGATGATGATGAAGATGATGATGCGAATACTGGTATTGATGGGGGTGACGATGATGATGATGATGATGATGATGATGATGATGATGGTGATGATGATGATGATGATGATGATGATGATGATGATGATGAAGATGATGTTGATGATGATGATGATGATGAAGATGATAAAGATGATGCGAATACTGGTATTGATGGGGGTGATGATGATGATGATGATGATGATGATGATGATGATGATGATGATAATGATGATGATGAAGATGATGATGATGATGATGATGATGATGATGATGATGATGATGATGATGATAATGATGAAGATGATGAAGATTATGTGAATGTTGGTATTGATGGAGCTGATTATGATGATGATGATGATTATGATGATGAAGAGGATGGTGATGCAAATATTGGCATTGATGGTGTTGATGGAGACGATTATGATGAATATGATGAGGTGGAGGAGGAGGAGAATGGTGATACTGAGGAGGGCAAGGAGTATAGTGATGTTTATAATACAAATGCTCGTCCTGGTGAATGATCAGGATGGCGGTGTTAATGTGAACTGTGAGTTATAGCAATGGTACATTCATAATCACAGAATTATTATAATGTAAAGATTTGCAAATGTATATAAAATGTAGGTTTCCATCTTTCCCATGCAATATTTTGCGTGAACTACTCCCTATTTGGTTTGCTCACGATATCATATGTTTTTCATGTTCAGACGTGCGGCCAAATCGGTTGTGTCCAGGGCTGGTTTTGTAAATACATCTCTGTCATGGAAGGCACGTCGTGCGGGACAGACAAGGCAAGTAAACTATGTTGTGAATGCTCTTTCTAAAGGGATAGTATAACTCTGTTGAAATGTGCAAAAAGGTGATCAAGATAGAAAATAAAAGGCTCGGTGCATTTGTAGCAATCTTTATGTATGTGAAATAAAATGAAACACCTCATACTCGACCTATTACCAGTACATTATCAAAAAGTTAGTATTGTAAATAAAAACAAAAAATTGTAACCAAAAACATGTGCAATATTGAGATATCTGAAAGTGTTATGGCAATTGAATAAGATGTTTGTACCAGGCAGAATAAGCTTATTTGGTCATTGGCCATACTCCGACACAGCGGCTCTGTTTGAAACAAATGCGGAAACATCAATCATAAAATGTTCAACTCGGTCAGAGGTCAATATGAAAAGCCCCCAAATCTGTAATACATTCTTAAAATGTAAACCGAAAGTCCCGATGAAGAAACTGCCAAAACGAAACGTGCGCACCGATGCGCAGTACGGCTCAAGTCTTGTGCCAGTGTTGTGGTATATTGGTTTGGACCTTCGTCTTTCAATACGAGGGTCGTGGGTTCGATTCCCAGCCGCGAAACGTGTGTCCTTCAGCAAGATACTTTATCCACATTTGCTGCTCTCAACCAAGGTGTAGTAAATGGATACTTGGCATGAATGTATTCCTTGAAATGCTTGAGCGCTTGAATAAGGCTGCTCGGCTAACGCCAAGGTAATAATGCTTCGAGCGATTTGAGACTTTACTGTTTTAAAGCGCTATATAAAAATGTACACTTATTATTTATTATTAAGCAGCATCGATGAGACACAACCAGACTAATTCAGTCGGATCGGGTCATCTTGTGTTATAGCCAATACTTTTAAAGCCTCTCTTCATGCTCTTTGTGGTACTGTCATTCGACGCAAAGAGCATTTGCAGATAACCACTATGTATATTCCCGGATGAGCCCCCACATTGTTACGCATCACACCAGACGTATTTCTACGTCATAGTTGTAATGCGTTATTTTTAACAATACATGATCGTATCGTATCTTGCTTGTTGCCTGCAAGTTAAGTCTATGTCCAGTTACATAATCTAGAAATCAAGAATGAGAATGAAGACTGGACAAATTCCTATCATTCTAGACATCTCATCGAGCAGATAAATATTAAAGCTATTCGCCCTGCACTCATCGGGCATAAGCAAGAGTGAACGAGTAAGCCGAGTCAGAACAGTACATTCTTGCCTAGAACAACAGTGCAGAACAACAATCTTATTATGTTTTTTTCAGTGCAATTTAAGACAATAAATGAAAAATTAATCAGTGTTTATTTATATACGCTACACAATCCTCTTATCCCCTCCGTCCAGTGGTGCCTAGCTGGACAATGCATCTCATCTATTGGCGGGGTACCCGATCCGGTGCACGGAGGGTGGAGCCCGTACGATGTCAACGCTACGCAATGTTCGCGTACGTGCGGGTCGGGCGTGATGTGGAGACGGCGATACTGCAACAACCCTACGCCGCGTTACGGGGGCCGGTCCTGCCCGGGGGAGGCCGCTACTCTCAAACTTTGCAATACGGACGTGAGTTTTGCACATACCCGTTTAATTGCAATAATAACATTGTGAAAGCATAGCCACATCCTGGTGAACGTTTGGACATTTGCACCAAGTTTCAATAAAGACAAGCCATTGATTTTTTTTTCTTCAATTAATGAATGTTCTTGATAATTAATAAGGAATAGGGCCTAATAAAAAAATGAATCTTAATAATAATAATAATAATAAAAATTAAACACTTTTATAAAGCGCATAACACATAAGCACAATTGCATGTCCCTCTGCGCTATATTATTACCCTTGGTCATCAGGTACAGGTCAAACCCGCACAATTATCTTGCGCACCATCTCAACTCCCCGGGGAGCATACTAGCCAATGGCAGCCATATGATAACGCCCAGGCTAATTAACACCCGACCAAGTACCCATTTATACTCCTGGGTAGAGAGCAGCAATGTGGATTAAATGCCTTGCTGAAGGGCAAACGGAGTGGGCAGGGTTCGAACTCGGGATCTCGATATCGGAAAGCGCAGGCTCTACCAATCTTGCCATCCACACTATACGTCTCTTAGGAAGAAATTCATGCTCAGATAAAGGTTATCTTTATTTAACGAGGATTTCTGGTAAATTATTTTTAAAAAAGAATACCAAACATTTGGCAAAAAGTCGTGGTGATTAAACCGTAATAAATGGTTGGCACAATGTGCATTGTTATCTGATATGTCCACAGGGTATTGTGTGAAAATTCCAAGTCAAATGGACATTATATGGCCGAGTAATGAGCAAAAATGCAAAGTGATATTCACTTTGTTAATCTTGAATTTGTCTTTATTCATGCCCCTCTTGCTAGCCCTGTCCCGGTGAGCCAATAACGGCTGATGAGTATCGCAGAGCAGAATGCGCTGCCTCCGCCTACTACCCGTACCAAGGACGAAATTACACCTGGTATGCCTATGAGTACGCAGAAGCAGTCGGTAAGAGATGATGAGGTTGAAAGGTTACCACCGCCCAAAAATAGTACAAAATGTATTCTTATAAATAAAAGGTAATACATGTACTTTGAGCAGTCCATTCCACCAAAAAGTACAGAAATATATGTATCCAGAAAGAAAAAAATATTTGAAAAAAAGCATCACCATACTACGACATGCGTTGATGGGTCTGCATATTAGGACGAGCGCATCGTCCGTGATTCTATTACGTACGCGTGAATAGAACTGGCGCACTCGCAAACGTTTGGCGCATACGGAACCATTCGATTATGATGGTTCCGTAAGTGGTGGGATTAATTGAATTGTGTATGAATTACATAACCATTTGCAAAATGGTGGGCATCTATTTGATATCACACAAAGGTTCCAAAACATATAACTAATGCGTTGTTCTTTGCCTGGTGGTCCCCATCGACTTTGGCAAATTCAACCAAAATCACTTGGAGTTTTTAGACTTCTCGTGTACCTTGTTGTTAGGACATTGGTAACAGAATAATGACATTAGTTTGAAATCTGTATGTCTCCCTAGTTATGAATATGGGTTCTTTTTCGGTGAAACCGCCCCATATTCATATGGTGTAGAGAAATGTTAGATTGATGATACTTGTGTATGATTGAAATCTCATTCCTTAAAATTGGAAAAAAAAAAGCTTTTGACGTTAATGGATAAAGTACTTACGATGTAATTATACCATGTATACAGACGATGTGTGACCTCTGCATGTTTCTTACTGTGTAATTATACAAGGGATGATCTCTGCAAGTTATTTACTGTGTAATTAACTGTACAAGGGATGATCTATGTAAGATATTTACTATGTAAGTGTACAAGGAACCATATTAAGGTACAAGAAAACATAATTTTCGGACTTTTTTCTGTTGATTTTTGTTTGTGTTGCTTGTCAGGTGAAAGTCGGGAAGGAAAATTATTCGGGCGAAATACCTGTGCCCCCACCCCCCTCCCCCCCCCCCCCCCCTGAGAAAAACGTTCCCCTACGCCATGATTAATATGTATTTGCATAAGGGATTATCTCTGCAAGTTACTAACAATAATATCATACAGGGGACGATCTCTGCAAGCTGTTCTGCCGGCGGCACACACGACAAGAGCCGTATGACGTGTGGGACCCGGAGATGATCAAGCGAAGACCGAATCAAGTGTCTGACGGCACTCAGTGCTGGGAGGACGAGGAACCGGATGAGCTGCAGCGGAGCAGACTGTGTGTGGACGGAACATGTTATGTAGGTTACATTGGAAATTACATCGCCAATTACACATTTACATCTGTAGACTTATACAATTCTATGATCCTTGAAGCGAATTCTCATACATTTACAATTACAATTGACCAAATGCGGCGAGTCACGGCGACTCTTTTCACAGTACTCATATCAGATCTGTTATTTCTTGCTCTTGAATGCACACATTGAATGAGTTAATAAGGCACCTGACTTCTGAACACCCTTATAATCTTTGTAGATGAAAGGGGGAGTCATTTTTCATAAAAATGTAATTAAAACACCTGTATGGTTTCTAATATGCATATACAATAACAAATATTAAACAAAATTACGAAATCGTTAAATCTATTTACATTACAAAAGCACACACAGAAGAAGATAAATGAAAGCAAGATTTACCTATGTACCATTAAAAAAAAAAATAATAATAATGTCGGAAAGCGGGTACCCAATTAAAAGCCATAAAGAGGCTTGATAAGTGTCCAAATTGTCCAAATTTGTCCGAAGAATTTGGTACAATGGATTCTTGTAATTTAATTTGGCACTCAGAGGGTAACTAAAGTTTCAATGGCAATTGCACTAAGACCCCGTTTACTATAAACACTCAAAAGGCCAAATGCGGGGCCAAAAGTGGCCGCGCATTTGGCCCCGCTCTGGAGGTTGTCTCGGCCGCGGCCGAGCCGCGGCTCGGCCCCGCTTTTTCTCACTTTAAACGCACGCAGGGCCAAATGCGGTACCAAATTGGGAAAACAATTCATTGCAAATAACGCGCCTTTGTTCTGTGACCCCGGCGCGCCCCCAAAATAATCGTTTGTTTACATGCAGTGCGTTTACAGTGGAGGGCTCGGCCCGGCCGCCCTTTCAATATTTTGTCGTATAGTGGCGCTCTGCATTGTAAACAAACGATTATTTTGGGGGCGCGCCGGGGTCACAGAACAAAGGCGCGTTGTTGCAATGAATTGTTTTCCCAATTTGGTACCGCATTTGGCCCTGCGTGCGTTTACAGTGAGACAAAGCGGGGCCGAGACAACCTCCAGAGCGGGGCCAAATGCGCGGCCACTTTTGGCCCCGCATTTGGCCTTTTGAGCGTTTACAGTGAAAAAAAAGCGGGGTCTTAGTCTCACAGTTAGAGTTGTGGGAATATAGTTTCAATAGCAATTGCACTTAGTCTCACAGTTAGAGTTGTGTGAATATATCTATGGCAATTGCATTTAGTCTCACAGTTAAAGTTGTGGGAATGTATCTATGGCAATTGCACTTAGTCTCACAGTTAGAGTTGTGGGAATATATCTATGGCAATTGCACTTAGTCTCACAGTTAGAGTTGTGGGAATATATCTATGGCAATTGCACTTAGTCTCACAGTTAGAGTTGTGGGAATATATATATGGCAATTGCACTTAGTCTCACAGTTAGAGTTGTGGGAATATATCTATGGCAATTGCACTTAGTCTCACAGTTAGAGTTGTGGGAATATATATATGGCAATTGCACTTAGTCTCACAGTTAGAGTTGTGGGAATATATCTATGGCAATTGCTCTTAGTCACACAGTTAGAGTTGTGGGAATATAGTTTCAATAGCAATTGCACTTAGTCTCACAGTTAGAGTTGTGGGAATATATCTATGGCAATTGCACTTAGTCTCACAGGTAGAGTTGTGGGAATATATCTATGGCAATTGCATGCACTTAGTCTCACAGATAGAGTTGTGGGAATATATCTATGGCAATTGCACTTAGTCTCACAGTTAGAGTTGTGGGAATATAGTTTCAATGGCAATTGCACTTAGTCTCACAGTTAGAGTTATGGGAATATATCTATGGCAATTGCACTTAGTCTCACAGTTAGAGTTGTGGGAATATAGTTTCAATGGCAATTGCACTTATAGTCTCACAGTTAGAGTTGTGGGAAGAATCGAATAGTATCGTAACTGTTGAAGCAACGTGGCACCATGTAGATTATTTACTGGTAGAAATTGCAAATGCAAAAAACATACTTTTCGAAAATGTGAGAGTCGTAATATGATGAAGCAATACAACACGACAAAAGAACAGCCCCATTCGATGTAATAACTGCACAAATTTGCACAAGTTTAGCACTAAAACGACCATCTTTTACTTACAACATAATGGGTATAATTCTACACATCTCTCATGCAATATGATTTGAATGAGCTATAATATAATTGCGTTTTATAAATCATATACAAATAAGTATACGGTTTTGACAATCGGTTTATTTCGTCATTTTCCGTAGGAGATCGGGTGCGACGGAGTTTACCGGTCTGGAAAGATCTTCGACGTGTGTGGGAAGTGCGAAGGCTCGGGTCGAACATGCACCCACGTGACAGGGACAAGGACAAAAAGGTTGCCGAGACATCGAGGTTAGATATACAACCTACGGGAACTTAGACCCCGTTTACAGTGCAGGGCAGGGCCGAGACGCGTCTCGGCCCTGCTTAAATTGCGGTACTCGGCCCCCAATGTTGGTGCGTTTACAGTGGCGGGGCCCGGCCGCCCTTTCAATATCTTGTCGTAGTGGCGCTCTGCATGTAAACAAACACAGTAAACAAACCATTATTTTGGAGGCACGCCGGGGTCACAGAACAAAGGCGCGTTATTTGCAATGAATTGTTTTCCCAATTTGGTACCGCATTTGGCCCTGCGTGCGTTTACAGTGAGAAAAAGCGGGGCCGAGACGCGTCTCGGCCGCGTCCGAGACTTCCTCCAGAGCGGGGCCAAATGCGCGGCCACTTTTGGCCCCGCATTTGGCCTTTTGAGCGTTTACAGTGAAAAAAAGGCCAGGCCGAGACGCGTCTCGGCCCGGCCTTTTTTTCACTGTAAACGGGGTCCTAGTTGGCCCCATCTTAAAGCCAAATATCAGCTTTGGGAAAGTTACCGAAAACATCTTTATTGGTCAAACTAATTGATCAATATTGTTGAATAAGTATTTTAAAAGGTTTTGTGTGGTAAAATCCGAACCTCAGCATCGTTAGATGGCCGCCCGTGAAATGTATAAATCCACCGCCCGTTCGCACCTGTCCGCGCCGCTAGCGCTGGGCTGGAGGTATCGACAAGCCCGCATATACCGGATACCACATTGGGCCCACGTGTTTGTTTTTTTGCACGTATAGCGTATGCGCGATTCCGCGTTGGCGATATCGATTTGCGGCAAATCAGTTTGATAATTTTGAAATTATATCAATTAGTCATTAGTAGGCGGCTTCCTGGCCAAATTTGTACAATCCCATATTAGTAAAATTATGTTATTTCACATGAGAGCGTACATTTTATTTCGTTATGTGTGGGGGGTTTCCTACTACTGTAATTTACCTTTACCTCTATATGGGATTACAAATCTAGCAGGGGACATGTTAACCTATTGCCAGCGGGATCCGGATGAGGGCTGTGTTAACTCTTTGGGATTGCAAATCTAGCAGGGGACATGTTAACCTATTGCGAGCGGGATCCGGATGAGGGCTGTGCTAACTCTTTGGGATTGCAAAATCTAGTAGGGAAACTGGTCTACCCATTGCCTACGGGAATCTAGTGGGCCCTATGTTAACCCTATGGGATTGAAAAACAATTTTTCATATTAAGTTCAAATCCTTAGCAATCTTTGCGTATGTGCTCTCTATAATTTGCGGGCATACTAATAATTAACTTCGTGCTGTTTTCTGTTCGCTCGGTATGAGCATTTGTTTGTGTTCCGGGCTGTTGTTATGCTTTACTTGCATGTGCGTGTGTGTTGTCCTCTTTTACATGTTTTAAGTTTGCCAATGTTACCAATTTCCCTTATTATCTTATTTTATTAAGCATATTAATATGTCTTTCTCAGAATGGTGGACTTTCCTGACAATACCAGTTGGCTCAACAGGGATAAGCATCAAAAATGACAATTTCCGCTACAACCATTTAGGTAAAGTACCTTAAAAACATTTAAAAACAAACGAATATAGCATTATACTTTGTCTATGGATATATCATAATACTGAGCTCGACGTGAATGGGTTGTCTTTAAAGAAACCGTAGTATGTCTCTGAAGTAAACCTTTAATTTATAATCTGTATCGTGCCTGTTGGAAATGTGCTTAGTGCTAGCTGCACTCCCTGCACTATGAAGCACGGTAACAGGCTTGCGCCATATCTTTAAAAACCCGTATGACTACCACATTGAAGAATATGATACATCTTACAAAGAAGTTATGTATTCATTATTGTAATTACCGTTTTTATGTGGGGGGGGGGGGGGGGGGGGGTTGGAGGTACGAATTGTCTATAATATATACCAAGACATTAATTTTCTTATTTTGTTCTCAACCAGCCTTAACGCTCGGCGGCACTAGATTGTGGCGTGCAGGTTTCATGGCACGCGGCAAAAGGAAGCGGTACAGTCTGCGAGGACACTTAATTCGGTATAAACGATTTTCATAATGCATATTTCTTATCACCTGACTGAAATCGTCTCTTTTTTTATTTGACCTTAAAGGGGTAGTTCAGTTTTGGTATAGAGTGCTCTGTACAAAATAATTTGTTTGTGAGAATGAAAAACTTAGTGTAAAGTTTGAAAGAGCATACAATTTTCATGGCATAACTTGTGATCAAATCGGTTCAGAAACGGCTAAAACATCAATAAATATATCCGATCTTAATAAATCTGTATTATGATTCAACCCAAACAAATTGCATAAATGATGGAATTTCAGTTTGAATAATATTCTATAAACAGAAATACAATAAAATACAAAAATTTAAATAAGTGAATGACTCTACTTATTCATGTAGTTAAAGGGATAGTTGAGTTTTGGTATAGAAGGCGCTACACAAAATATTTTTTGTGAGATGATGAAAATTGAGTGTCAAGTTTGAAAGAGCATACGATTTTAATAACATAATAAACTTTTTTGATCAAAATCGGTTCAGAAATGGCTGAAATATTTATAAACATAACCATTTGTAAAAATTGTGGGGCCCCACAATTATTTTATAATTTTGAACAAGCCGTTACAAATGTTTTTAAAATGCTTCCTCTTTTCCCAAATTTACAAAAGAGGTTTTTTAATAGTTGTGGATTATCTCTCTATCTAACCACTATTTCAACAAAACATCACATGCACAATATTTTATTTAAAATGGTTCAAACCAATGAGTTTTTATAGAGAGCACCCTCTTGAGTTTTAAAGGCTCTTTTTGAATGATAACAGGCTTTTTACTTAGTCATTTGTAATTTTGTATTCCTTTTCGAGCATGGTGGAGTTATAACTGGTAGTTTGTAATGTAATAGTGCAGGTTTTGTTTACTCAAATTCACTTTGACAAAAACTGTACTCTCATCGCCAAAACTCGACTATCCCTTTCAATGCAATGAAATGTATCTTATTTGGAACTGAACATAGGTACAACTGGCGGATGTACCACTGGTCGCACATCACGGTTCTATCTGGGCCGACCACGGAAGAAATCGTGATCGAGGCGTACCAGGAAAAACATCCGGCCCTGCTGGCAGGTGTCACTCCCGTATATTCGTACGAGTGGTATCAACCAATCACGGAGCCCGTTACATATTTGTAAGTATTCATGTAGGTGTCAGGAGCAAATTGCAAATACGGTTGTTTTATGGTTAGCCCAAAAGAACGATCCCGTACATTGGTATTCAGCGGTATCAGCTAATCACGGAGCTCGTTATATACCTGTAACTACTCATGTAGGTGTCATGAGCCAATTACAAAGACGTTTGCTCTATTTTTGTCACATGAGAAGATCCCGTGCATTGGTATGACCAGTATCAGCCAATCACGGAGCCCGTTACGTACTTGTAAAGTACTAATATAGGTGTTGTAAACCAATATACCGCTTCTGTAATGTATGCAAATAATATGCGTATAACGTAAGACTCCCCGTTGGCAAGCTTAACAATACTAGGTCCGGCAAGCTAAGTTTGCCGGAGCTTGCCGGACCTAGTTACTATTGTTAAGCTTGCCAACGGGGAGTCTGACGTCATACGCATATTATTTGCATACATTACAGAAGCGGTCTATTCAAGATAATGTTGCTTTATGGTAAGCTCAACAAACCAATCCCGTAAATATGGGAGTTCGTAGTTAGCCCATTGAGCAGTATGATGGCATCGGGTTTTCGGAAGATTGTACCAAAATTGAGGCTTTATGCGTACGTTTACGGCACAGCCTGTGACGCACGCATTTAAAGTTCAGAGCTCTATGCAGAATTTCCGCGTGCGTGCGTGCGTGAATTATCCTTGTGTTTCGTTACGTTTGAAAGACCTGACCAAAAAAAAACTCACCTTAATCCTAAAATATATAAAATTGAATAAATATAACCATTCATTTTAATTTTCAAACTTGAAGCAGTCTAAATACATTTTTTTAGAATAAAAATCACATCTTTGCCTGTTTTCAACACTTAAAAGAAAACAGTACACAAAAATCGACGTATGGGGCCTTTTCGATTTCAATAAAAGCCCCAATACGAACGTTGGCATTTTTGTTAAAATCCGAAAATAAATAGACAAAATAAATTTTAAAAAATCAGTCTTATGTATATGAGATTATTATGATTAATTCAGAAAAAAAAACGTTTATGACTTCGAGCCAAATTTCCCGTGAAAACACGTTTCAAATGTGACAATAATTGCACGAAGGTCTATGTGACAACGGGCAATATCGATGTTTTTGGTACAGTGAATTTTCGTCTCAGAAATTGGCGCATGCGCAGTTTGTAACTACGAACTCCCTTATTAGTAAGAATGGTATCAGCCAATAAAGAACCCATGTACGTACCTTTAAGTACCGAACAATAATAATGAAAGTTGTTATTACTATCCGAACTATCAAGTACTATATTGCACATTATTTCGCAATAAATGAACACGTTTAGGTTGTATGTAATATTTTAAAAAGAACGATAATCAAATCAATTATCCGGTTGCCACCCTTTATATGTCTTAACCAACATACAAATCAAGTCTACCGCACACGCCACACCACGCCACAACTGCGTATCTGAACTAAAAACAAGAGGCGCACATTTACAGCATACAGTCTACTTCAGATACTGTGTCGTATGTTATCAAATCATGTAGTGTACGATGAACTATGATGTTTTCTTTGATTTGTATTACATAATAATTACTATTTGGTATGTTTTTAGTTGGGACCAAGCTCCGCTCACCGAGTGCCCCGTAACGTGTGGAGGTGGCAATATAACCGTGGCCGTTTACTGCGTCGAGGTATGCCTTTCTGATATCAATGTTCATGGCTAGTAGATATTATGCATGCAGTGCCATGTATTTATGTTTTGCATTAACGGGATACTTACAAACACAAAATGTCTATTAATATAGTTTTCCAAAATGAAGCATTAAAGTTAATTAACTATGAATTGTTTACTTGATGCGTATTATGGAAACCTGGTGGGTAAAGTTATGCACTAAGTCATTGTAGACTCCGGAATCTCGAAGATAAGTGAGTTACCCATTGCCTACAGGAACATGGTCGACCCTGTTTAAAGGGACTTAGTAACATTGTCCAAATTCTCAAAATAAATATTTAATTCTAGCGGTTCCCTTATACCTTGTTGTATTCGTATTAACAATAAAATCATGGGACAGGTTTCGGTTTTTCAAATTTCCCTTTCGTTACAAAGATATGTATGATTGAAGTATTCAGATAAGAAAAAACTCCGGGCGAGTTTTTCTTCCGTGTACAAAGTGAGTGCAGTGAGCTACTGAATATCACTTTGCATTTTCGCTCATTACTTGGCCATACAATGTCCATGTGAATTTTCACACGATACCCTGTGGACATATAATATGAGATAACAACAATATACATTGCATCAACCATTCATCACTTTTTGCACATGTCAACAAAGTTACTACAGATCCCTTTAAGGTCCGTGGGCATTTCAGAATCTCGAAGTGTACGGCTCAATATAGTTTGAATCTATACAAAATTACAAACAGTACAAATTGTTTACTTTTGCAATGTTACTCCACTGCAGGAGATCAGCGGCGAACGGGTGAACGTGAGTAGCAGATTCTGTGACGATACGCTAAGAGACGACTACCCAGAATGCAACACACATCTCTGTCCTGGTCCCAACTGGTTGACCGGCCAATGGGGCGAGGTATGTGAACTAAGACCATCGCACATATTGGGTGACGAGTCAGATGACGAGTTTAGAGTCAGATTGGGTGAAGAGTTGGGGGACTAATATGAAATCAGATTGCGTGACGAGTTGGGTGATGAGTTTAGAGTCAGGTTGGGTGACGAGTTGGGGAACTAAATTGGAGTCAGATTGGGTAACAAGTTAGGTAATGAGTTTGGAGTTAGGTTGGGTGCCGGGTTTGGTGACGAGTGTGGAGTTAGGTTGGGTGCCGGGTTTGGTGACGAGTGTGGAGTTAGGTTGGGTGCCGGGTTTGGTGACGAGTGTGGAGTTAGGTTGGGTGCCGAGTTTGGTGACGAGTGTGGAATTAGGCTGGGTGACGACTGACGAGTCGGGTGACGAGATTAGAGTCGTCTTAGGTGACGAGGAGGTGACGAGTGTAGAGTCAAATTGGGTGACGAGTTGGGTGACGAAATTGGAGTTAGATTGGGTGGCGTGTCAGGTGACGTGTTTGGAGTTAGGTCGGGTGACGAGTGCGGAGTTAGGTTGGGTGACAAGTTTGAAGTTAGGTTGGGTGACGAGTATTGACTAAGGTCAAATGTCGAGTTTGGTGACGCATTAAAGTTGAGTCAGATTGGGTGACGATTTCGGTGCCGAGTTTGGAGTTAGGTTGGTTGACGAGTCGGATGACGAGTTATGATTCTTATTTGATGTTTGCTGGTTGCCAGGTTGGGTGCCGAGGTGTGTATCATATTTTTAAATAGAGATTCGTGTCAATTCATGTGCCGAGAAAGGTGACAAGTTTGCAGGTATCCGCAAAATTGCACCGCGCATCTGATTTACGATTCCAACCTACATTTAACCTTTTCAACCAGCGCTTTGATAGCATTATTTTAATTTGTGTCTAATGCAGTGCTCGGTAACATGTGACGCAAGCACCAAACACCGCACCGTGGATTGTTTCGACGTCGACACTCTGGCGTTTATAGCCGACAGCGAGTGCCTCGCGGAGCCGCAGCTTGGAGCAAAACCTAGTACCAGCGAAGACTGCAACAATGATCCGTGCCCTACTACTACGGAGCCTCCTACTACGGCTGGTAAGTAAATAACACCGATCTACAATAGCTGGATAGATTATATATTTTACTATATTAAAGGGTGACACCGCCAATGGTCATATCAGCTCACTAGCGATTTTCTATTTATAATGTTGTACTGTATTAATGTAAGCCCTTGCAAATGCATGTATACGATTGAAACTATGGTGGTTAATTAAGAAGATAATGCTACTAGTTAATCCAACGATATTGTGAGGGGGTTCGTTTAAGGGAGGCATGAAGAAAATACAAGCAAATCAAAATAATATATATTAGGTACTAGTATACATGTATGTGTCTAAATCAGCATTATACTGCTAGTTAATTTTTTTCAATATACATATTTTGTGATACTTTTAGCCAACTTTTTCGTTTCAGGACCTACGACTGTAACAACAGAAGCTACAACAACGGTAACAACAACACCAACAACAGCTACAACAGAAGTCCCCATAACTGCCCCAGTAACCTCACAGGGTACAACGAGCCATGGTTGGAAAGGTGGAAACACGCAATCGTTCACAACCGATGTTACCATGGTTACGTATGTAACATATGTGACTGAAACGCTTACCAGTACGGAGCGCGAAGCTACCCGGGCCACTGACTCTCCTCCATTCAACTCTATCCCTAAGGGTCGAGCGAGCATTCTCAGATCGATGAACGTTGTCCTTTTCTTTGCAACTCTTGCTTACTTTACCTTGATGAACATGATTATGAAAGTTAACTGAATAGAAACAAATGGGACGACTTGATGAAACGAATAAAAGGGGGTCAAATCGCTATCAGGGCTCAACTATGCACGACCAAGTTGCAAATGGACATCGTCATACTCTTCTAGAAGAGAACACGTTTATATGGACAGTCGTGGGCAAATCTGCGGAGGTTGACGATGGTGCCCAGACAAAGACGCGAGCAGCAATCGCTATAGTAACTTAAACAATAGAGGGCAGCAAAATGATTATGAACGAACCAGTAGGTTGCAATTTCGTTGTTTACAATTTCCATCGGCATTTGTAATTGATCGAGGGACATTTTCTCCAACAATTATGTTCTTAAAGAAAGAGGGAGGTTAATGGGTGGGGTGGATGGGGGATAACTATGACAGGTGGTGCCAGTATTACATTGTGCATGCGCAACAGAAGTCAATCGTTGTTTTGTTATAATATAATATAATGAGTAGGCTACTTAAAATGAAAAAGAGTGGAGAAACAACATTTTGAAATTCAAATAATATAATAAAATAAATATTACATAATTCTTTGTGACTCGATCGTTTTTGTTATTTCGTCAATCGATATATTTTTGTAAATGAAAAATATCAAGGAAATAAAAACAGTTACAAGTTCCTGTACACTCTTCATGTAGCTGCTCATCAGTATAAGCCTATCTTTCGTATCCCTTTTTCATAATTTCTACCAATGCAGCTTATGGTTCGTCTCTTTGTCCTATTACCAGCGAAGTAGCATACACATATAAATCTCATACCTATAACACGTACAAAGGGTAACCGAAACAATGTCTTTTCTTCCCCCCATAAAGTCCCGTACCTTAATTACAACTTTTGGAAGAATATAAAGTACGTTTTGTCGTCGATTCGTTATACTGTTATGCAATCCGCACCCGTTATCCCATCTCTATGACAACCGGCGCAAGTAAATAAGTGTCGAATTTAGAATACTACACGCTGAATCATTCTGTTAGAAAAGAATGATTTTGAACTAGTGCCTCGCTCATAAATTTACATTTCAATAATAATGCATACTGTATTCCTACTTTACAACCTACCTTTTAACAAAGCTCGTTAGTTGTATTCGTTATCGTATATCATCAAAACCATTTAACGCATTTCAAGTTGCCAGAATACGATACAAGACAATTTCAACGTGTAACTAACTCGCGACCAGGCCTAATATTCATAAAAGCCCGCTAGCTTAGTTTCATGCTATTTTGGATGATGTAGCTATGTATTAAACACAAAATATTTAAACTGCTTACTATACAGTTACTGTAACTTAGTAGATGCCTTCGGCTAAACCCCTAGCATATAGCTACCCCTAGTTGGGGTCTAGGCAAACTGTTTATAGCACACTAAACTCTGTCATTTTAAATGCATTTAGCATGAAACTATAAAGCTAGCGGGGTTTTGTGAATATGGGCCCAGATGATAACAGTACTGATAGTTCCGTCATTTCAAACAGCATTGATAAATCGGTTGATCTTGACAGGTACTCGAACGTGTTTGTATTCACGCATAATTTGTTTTTCTGAAAACCTTTATCATTTTGGAAAAGAAAAAAACTTTATCATCTTGTCAGTAACATTCATCATTATTGCAAATAACTCGCATGACAAGTTGGTTTGGTTCAATAACGAATATAATAGTACACATAAGCGGATTGGGCTAATGAAAATCATCATTTATAACAGTACGTATGACAGGATCACGTTTCATCTGTATTGATTTGACTCGGCAGTTTTCAACAATGATTAATACAATGAAAATAATCTAACAATATTAATAATTTCACGAGACCCTTATAAAGCATTGACATGTCTGTGTTATCTTGACTCTATAGTGGATGAACTATATTCAGCATTTTTTTTTCTTTCTCACGAATAAGTATACAAATTTGGTCTTGAAAATATATTGAAATCACAATAAAATCCGGGCTGTACACAACTCTTCTGAAATCTCCCTAACTTAATTATAAGTTCAAATAAAAATGAAATAAAATCAGTTCCTTAAATGGAAGAAAGAGACGAGTATCGTGTATGCGTGCGTGTGAGTGTTTGTTTGTGTGCATGTGTTTATGAGCGTGTATGCGTGTGTGTTTATAAGTGCGTTTGTGTATAATGTATGCATACTATGTGTGTAGAAATTTAAATATATGCGCCGGTGTTGCAATTATATTATCAAGCCCAAACAAGGAAACCGAATATTTTCATACAAAAAGTTACCTTGTACAAAACATGACGTGACATAATCTTCTAAAAGGTATACAACTTTTAGAATTGGGTGATTGATTTTGTTTTTCTCTAAATTTGACATCAACCTGAGGAGCCTGGGACAGAAATAGTGTCATTTGTTTGTGTTTACTTTTCGAAGTGGTAGATTCTTGAGTGAGGTATATGACATGTATGAAAAGAATATTATAACCTGCACAATTACCGTACCTGTTTTGACTCCAATTGCCCCGCGGAGATAGAATGGACTTAACATGACCCTGAAATATCGGCAAAGATTAATATTGATAAGATAAATAAATTGAGTACGCCACTTTTGAGCTTTTGAGTAATTGTGACCGACTCAATCAATGGAGGGAGAGGGGCAGTTTTGACCATCAACATTACTTTGTAGCAAACCAGATTGAAAAATACGCATTTTCACTTCTTATTTAGTTCATGTTTGCTGTATGAAACATATGATTATGAAAAATAGGACTAAGTTTATCTCTGTACTATCAATATAATTTTTCCTCTGAAGAAGATTGTTAGGATCGAAAATGAAGGCCGGATAATGACTCTCATCAATAGTTTTAGTATATAAACACTATCGGTGGATGATAATGCTATGATAACCTCTCATAATTATGTATATGAGTTGCAAATTTCATAAAACAGGTCTGTTTGCTCTTTTGTATTCTTATATTGTCACGTCACCACGTGCGATGTGATTAATGGCTGAAGACTACCTGTCATTACAACTAAAGAACTAAAATTAGTCCCTCAATTCCATGGGAAAATCGGTAAAATACGTGAACGTGTACATTCTTGTCGCTTTAGAAGTGTCATATTTTGTATATATTCATTTTCAATAATATATTTTGACAGATCAAAGTCAGTATAAGTTGCTACAGGCGTCTTGAATACTTTTAACACAAGACCATTGATATATATTCACAAAAGGAAGAGTACGGTTAGTGTCGGCGCCCGCCTACGCATAATTGATATTGTTAAAAAGAAAAAAGTACACACAAGGTTGTTAAAATATAATGGAAAAATGAAAAACATATATTTCATAGGTACCGCAATTTTGATATTTTCAAGTGTCACCAGATCACCAGATTTAAAAGTGGTTCGGATTCGTAATATATCAGTCGTGCGCTGCCATCTTGCGATCGCCTTGCGCACGGTGCGAAATACCATAGACATTATACATACACACTGGCTCAATGGTATGTAGTGCACACAAACTGACCTTGTTACGATATTCGGAATATATCAATCACATTCCTGATCAACCAATTGATCGTACGATTAATTGTAGATTATATGTACGGTGTGTACAGCCCAGCACAGTGAAAACTAACTTTGAACGAGTAAAAGGTTTGCATTTACATAACCAGTGCCGTAGCTCCTGAACCCTGAACCCCCCCCCCCCTCAGTTTTTTTAGTTGTTGCCTGTTAGTTTTGATGCAGGTTCAGGTTGGACCCCCCCCCCCCCCCCACCCTCCCCCTCATCGCAATATTCCTGGCTACGCCACTGGCCATAACATACATAACACACATATAGGTTATACGGTCATTTGATCTTTGAACATTATCCACTGGGATTAAGGTGGTCATCTTGAGGCCCTGATATTGATTGACCATGACACCGATTACGGGTGGAGAACTATTTACAAACGCGCTGTCCATCGAATTTTATTTCGTTTATTTCGTGCCCAGTCCTAATTTTAAAGGTTGTCAAGCGAGGGAAAGTAGAGGGCTGTTCAACATTCGTAACTAGGCTAGTTTGTGCGCACTGCTTACCACTGAGCTCGTGTGTATTTTGCACCGTGCGCCTGCCTTTATAAATTGACGATGTTCCTTATCACATGTTGCACCAGGGTCCCGTTGCAGAAAGAGATACAATCAATTGTAAGTTACAATTGATTGTAAGTCAGAAACCTTCTGCGTTTTAAACATGATCTGACTTACGATTAATTGTAACTTACAATCGATTGTATCTATTTCTGCAACGGGGCCAACTTTCAGAGCTTCATTTGAAGATTTAATTTTACATATATGTCTTGTATTGTGTGAACATTTCACGTTAAATGGTTGTTATACATGTATTGCCAAGTAATGAGCGAAAATGAAAAGTGCTATTCGTTAACTCATTGCACTGACTTTGTACAGTTATAACTTTCCAGTGGATGATAAATAGTCCGAATTCTTCAATCGTAAATATCTTTTTAACGAAAGGAAAATTCGAAAAAACGAAACCTTTTTTATTGGTAATACGAATACAAGGTATGAGAGAATCATTAGGGTAAGTATAAGTTTTGGGATTTGGACAATGTTTACTAGATCCCTTTAATAATTTCGACGTGTGGACACTTTCGTACATGCTAAAGCATGTGTAATGACTTCGTTCATGGATTTCGAAATAACCTTTAGTAACCTATATTCAAGTCGTGAGTTTTAAACTTCCGATTCATCCGTAAGCAAATATCAAGTGAGATACAGCGCTAATACTATACTCCTCAATGAATATCATAATAACTGCTGCTTGGAATAAGGCTAGCGCGAGACATGCATAACAATATGTTTGATTTATTTAGCAGAGGGTCTAACATTTCATCCATGTATACGCGCTGATGGACAAATCTAATTTTGATCTTGATTGGAATTGATTGGAGGTATGTAGGGTGCTAACTTTGGGGTGAGGTGGAAAGGGGAGGGGTCAAATGGGACCAATATATTATAAAATATTAATTATAAAAGATTATGGAATTGGTGTCACGTGTCACCCACAACTGCTGGTTGTAAGAATATAATAGGTCAGGTATATATATATATATATATGTGTGTAGGGTATATTATTTTAAACACTATTTAATATTTAAATATCTAGGTACATTACCTATAATTATCTACAAAACAGTCTGTTTTTAAACTACAATTAAAACAAATACAATAAATAAATCTTCATAATATCATGAGTCGTTTAACCTCTTTTGAATTCCTCGTTTGCCTAATAGAAATATAATTGTGCCGCTTTGAACCGTTTTGTTTTCCATTTTTCGTGGAATAGTATTATCATTTTTTTTTAAAGGGTAGGATGGAGAATGTCCGCTCCACTTACAAACATACAACTGTAAAGTAGACACTTCTCAGTATTATACCATAGTTAAAGGGATAGTTGAGTTTTGGTAAAGAGAGAACAGTTTTGGTTAAAACTGAATTTTAGTAACCAAAACCTGCACCATCACAGTACAAACTAATAGTTATAACTCCACCATGCTCGAAAGGTATCGAAAATTACAAACGACTAAATAAAAACCCGGTTATCATTCAAAAATATCAGTTACAACTCAAGAGGGCGCTCTCTAAAAAAAATCATTGGTTTTAACCATTTTTTACACAAAATTGTGCATGTGATGGTTTGTTAAAATAATGATTAAATAGAGATATCATCAACTATTTAAAAACCTCTTTTGATTTCTTTTTTAAAGAAGTGTATTAGCATTTTATGTATTTAAAACAAAATTAAGATATTGTTTGGCTAGACGATATGTAAATAAAATATTTTGAAATCAAATGTTACAGCTATGAGAGCATTCGAAAGGGAGTGATTCTCATTTCACATGTTTTATTCAATGAACTTTCAAATGGAATTAAAACCAACCAATTTAGTGTCATGGGGCATTTCGGGAAGTACCATAAAGTCAATTGTAGCTTTAAGTCACTGTATATAGAGTGTCTGTTATTTCTTTTTGAATATATATTCTGTACAACAGTACATTTGTAGATTGAATCTAGAAGTATATAAAAAGTTGTCTCCTGTCAATACAAGAGGTCTATCGGGTTACCGTGCTTTGTCTCCGCATTAGCTGGGGCTTAAACAGCCGAGGATTTGTTTAAAAAGGGGTATTTATGCTTTACAAGTGAAGTGCTGCCATTTAAGAAAAGCAAAGAAGGATCATTGAGGCCCACTCGAGGACACTTGATGAGAAAAGAAAGTTGCAAGTGCTACTGAAGTAGTTGTACCCACGTGTGTAGAGTAAACTCAAAAGTGGTGAAGATATGTCCCTAACGAGAGGGGTAAATAGCGATTTTCCGCACAAATATATTATAAATCGAAACATAGAAAGATTCATAAACGATGCTCATTTTATTCGATATGACTCAATATGTTTGTTTATAAGAGGACTGGTAGAGTAATCCCCCTGTTACACGTTATTTTTGCTTTTTAGAAATGATACATAATACAATAATAAATAACTATTTATCAGGCTAAAAAGGAAGGTATAGGATCTTTATGTTCACCATATATACGCATCAATTCAACGTTAAACGGAATCTAAGTCGACCCACCTGATGTTTGTTTAAAGGGTTTAAATCAACATTGTCCAAATCATCAAAACTTACTTGGAACTCTAGTGGTTTTCTCATACCTTATCATATTCATATTAACAATAAAAGCACGGGACTGGTTTCGGTTTTTCAAATTTTCATTTCGTTCAAAAGATATTTACGATTGAAGTGTTCAGATATGAAATTGTCTACGGGATAATTAATAATTTCATGCCGTGTACAAAGTAAGGTACAATGAGTAAGTGAGTATTACTTTGCATTTTTGCTCATATCTCAGCCAAAAAAACATCCAATTAACGTGAAATGTTCACGCATTACTTTGTGACATATCAGATCACTCCAATATACATATTATTAATCACTCATCACTTGTTTGCACTTGCCAACAAAGTTACTAGATCCCTTTAATACCTGTTTACCCCAATCACATGTACATAATACTGTTCCTCATTCCCAAAAAAGGGGTCGGAAGTTCTTGCTAAAACCACACAAACCTAAATACCAACACACAGGTAATCATACAGACACTCCCAACATACGCCACAAACCAGAAAATAAACACCTGTGGCATATTTCAATACACACCTTTTTTTAAGAGAAATTTTTGTTATAGTTCCGTTGATAGACATACGAACGCCTTTTTTCCATTTGAATCGTAAATCAAGTCATCAAAACAATTTACATTTTATGTTGACTGCTTTGTGTCACTATAGGCATGGGCGTATAAGGACACATTTAAAAAAAAGGGAACTGACTGAGGTCGTTCGCCTAAATAAAATCAATTTTAAGGTCAAAAATTGGAACTGAATTTGACCGTAAATGATGTTCTTATTTGGTTGAAAGCTCTCGTGTCTGTGTAAGTGTTGTGCCCGGTCGGGGGAGGGGGGGGGGGGAGGGGGGGGGGGTGATCCGGGGGTGATCCCCATAACCCCCTAGCCCATGTCTTGCACACCTAGGTCACTGTGCTGATTGTGTTGTGAGACTGACTACATTTTATGACTAAGTACATAAAATTAATATGACACGTGGCATTGTGCAATATACGTAACACATTTCATCTTTTTATGAACGATTTGCCTCACTAGTTCAAGGCTATGTGGCTGAACTAATTTCAGTGGATGCATGGGTTGTGTAAGGGAGATGCTGTGAAGTAATGAGTAATATTATGTACGGATGTCAATACCTAAACTAACCTGCCTTCGTGGATTATGTGTACGGAATTGTTGTGATGTCTTGGTTCGGGAATCCTTCTTTCCAGCCGGAGGTCGTGGGTTCGAAGCCCGGCCAAAAGTGAAGTGAAACCAAAACCGAACAGAAACCGATCGCAAATGGGACACCACCCCGAATTCGTCGATTTGAGTTCGGTTTGGGTTCGATCTGGTGTCGGTTTGCTCCCATTTTGCATTCATCTGGTATGAGATACAGAGACAGATAGAGCTAGCATGTGAGACTATGCACTCCTCCCCAACAAACATAATAAATTAAGTTCACCCTGTAAAGACATGCCCCGCAACTTACTGCATATTTTAGCCTATAATATACAACAAAAACGTCTTTTAGATTCTGGTTACAAATATATAACAACTGGATATTCGCAACAGTTCCTTTTACATTGGACAAATGGACTTGTATAGCCAAAGTGTCCATTAACAAAGCAGAATTGTTTATTTTCTACAAATCTTCAGAATATACCCCCTGTTATTAAGGGGTCATTAAACTTTCGACCAAATCTCCTAAGCCTAATGAATCCGATGCGCGTACGAATCGGTGGATTTATATAATTGTATACATTCCAGATTTCCAACCAAGACGTAACCGAGTCTACTGAGGCAACTATCTCGCGTAGGAGAAATAGAAGGAGAAATGGAGAATAAGCTGAAGGAGATGCAGAGAAGAACAAATGGAAGAAGAAAAACAAGGACAGAATCTCGAAGAAGCCGAATCGGGTTTAAAAGAAAAGGAAGAATCGAAGAATTTGTTAAAAATGGGAAGATAGCGAAGAAGAATAAGAGAAATAGAAGAACAGAAAGAAAGGAAGAAGGAAAGAAGATAATAATATGTGGAAAATGGTGGAAGGAGTGAAGGGGAGGAGACAATAAGACGAAGGATAAGAAGAAGAAGAAGAAGAAGAAGAAGAAGAAGAAGAAGAAGAAGAAGAAGAAGAAGAAGAAGAAGAAGAAGAAGAAGAAGAAGAAGAAGAAGAAGAAGAAGAAGAAGAAGAAGAAGAAGAAGAAGAAGAAGAAGAAGAAGAAGAAGAAGAAGAAGAAGAAGAAGAAGACGACAATAAGACAATAAGACAATAAGTAGAATAGCAATAAGAAGGTGATGATGATGATGATGATGATGATGATGATGATGATGATGATGATGATGATGATGATGATGATGATGATGATGATGATGGTGATGATGATGATGATGATGATGATGATGATGATGATGATGATGATGATGGTGATGATGATGATGATGATGATGCAGAAGAAAGAGAAGAATAAAAAGGAGAAGGGTGAAGAGGAGGAGAAGAAGAAGGACACTGACCATGATATTCCAAAGAAGAAGTGCAGACCGTCGGTCAGTGCCCTTCCTAGAGAGCCGGTCGGAAGAAATAAATGGAAACTTTTATCTCCTTGAATGTACTTAACCCAATTGCCTAATCTCCTTATAATGATATTGATGTAATTGATACATTTTCTTTGGTTATGTGATATAATTAAGTAGTGCAAATAAGTTCAATTACATACTGCGGCTTCGGTTATTAGAATTACTTAACAAAGATTCGGTTGTAAAGTTAGGCGTGTTTAACCATAAACATCATTCCAATCTGTTGATGAATAAAAAGCATAAGAAATATGATTCTCTAATATTTGAACAACGACAAAAGATGACCCCTGTTTGACTGTAGGACCGACCGAGTATCCTTTTTGATGATTATGTAGGACAGACGAAATTAGATGAGAGTGGTTGACAATTGGATTTGTTTTGAAAAGAAATTGTGAGAAAAATTGGGCAGACTCGCGCTAAATGTCCCCTTTTCGCTTGCTTAGCCTTGGGCAATCATCTTTGTCCATTTGTGTTCTTGTACTTATGGACACAACCGCAAAAACCACTGACGGTGTGATAATACCAACTGCCACAACTTGAGGTTTTTACCCCCGAAATGGCAGTATTTACAGTAAACCACGCGAGTAAATACAAAAGTACGGGTGTAGCGTAACTATTGTACAAAGATATGGAATAATTGATAAAGCAAGGTTTTTATCTTATTGAGGCAACCAGTAGCCATGTTTGTAATATATTTTACTAATTGTCTACAAAATTAATTAGCGCTTATATGACCCCCTTGTTTGCATATCGACAATGTCTCAAACTCGGCCTCGCAAGTGACAGTCATATTTGGGACGGTATTAACCCATTCCCTACTGGAATCTGTTGTAGCGTTATTACCTCTATTATATGGGAATATATCATAGGCAAGGGGTTCATAAAAAAAGAAGGTAGTTGCCCAAATTGTGGCACGCAAAATGTTCACAACCATTAAAAACTCCTGTTTTGGATGAATTGTGTATTAATTCCCTTCGGGCAAGGGTTTACAACACTTTAGAAAATAAGGGGGGTGCCTGACAGATTAGCTGTATTTAGATCAATAATTTAACATATGAAACAGGGTCGGCCCATACGGATATTCTTGTCATCCCCTCCACACCCCCTCCCCTCGTCTACAGTTGTAGTATGGAATTGGTACACCGAGTCCAGTTATTAAATATCGGTGGCGTTGTCACGGACGCACAATGCTTAGGGTCGGTCGGCACAGACACCCAAGTATAGTAAAGCTGCGCCGTTGAGAAGTAAAAAGCAGAGAGAGAGAGGGGAGAGAAAGCAAGAGAGGAGAGAGAAAAGGAGAAAGATATCAAAGTAGACGATTTAACCGAAACAAACTTGTATGTTTCAGTACCGTGTCAAAGTTTCGTCGCGCGAGATAGCTAGAGAAAAGGAGAGGAAGAGACATAAATACTATTTATAGAGAGAGAGGAGGAGAGAAGGAGAGGGAGATTCCTTCAATTAGCGCTAGCAGACGACGCAAAAATGAAATCAAACTGTACAAGAGCGACTGTATCGTTGGAAACACACAGCGTGCGAAACACAGCCACGGCAACTTGTCACTTGGGCTGGCGGTCCTGTTGAAGACCCGGGCTAATTGTGCGTGATCTACTACTCACCATGTGGCAGGAAATTCTTTGGATCACTCTCATTACCTCAATCAAATCACTTTAATTTGGAGCAATTCATGTGACACATTCTGTTTACGTGCTGTCGTACCTGGCCAGGCTCGGGCTGGCGCTGTCGCTAAACTCGAGGCAAAGTTCCTCGCCTTTTTGGAGATCTATACCACTTTGGCAATCTTTAGTCGTATTTGTACTTTCCCGCTTCGGTTGTTTGTTGTTTTGGATGTTGGAAATATCACATTCTGTTTACTACCCTGTGTGTGGATTTATGTTGTATACATCATTACCATCATGTTCGTGGGACAATATCTATGGAGTTTATTCAACTTCGTTGTGATTTTCACTAGTCAAATCCCAACGACGGTCACAAAGAAAATTAAGGTAAGTTTATTTCAAATAATTTTGAATATTGACATTCCCGTATTTACAGTTATTAAATTGAAATTATGGAACACTTTGTTTATATATTATTGGGGGCAATGTTTACCTCATATTCGTCATGTTCGTCATAATGTATTCTTTGGTCAGCCCATGACCCTGCAAAAATAAAGCTCTTGCATTACATTTTCTTTGTATACATGTATGTATTTACCTTTTTTAAATGCCCCATGTAGTGATCTGGCACTATATTCCAGTGGGGTCATGTGTATTGAAATCGTGTGAATTGCATTTGATATTTACCCCTATACTACATTGATTTGTCAATTCACCGGTGCGTTCAGAAGGTCACAACGAAATCACCAATGTTTCCCGTCCTAATTTCCTCGGGATAACTTGACGTTGAAATCTCTGCAAAACCCGAATTTCCTCTTTTCCATGTTTCGGATCCCGAATGGATTGAGAGTAATCCGTGATAAGGGGCCCCCATAACAAGCCAAACTAGTGCAAAGTACTAACCCTTCTGATCCGAGACATTTTAATCTCATACTTAAACGACGAGACCCCTAATCCTCACACTAACCCTAACCATAACCACAACCCTAGACACTATACGCATGAACCTAACCCTAGGCGTAGACCTAACTTTCACTAAATCGATATCGGGCTGATGAAGTGATACATCTGTACATGGTACAAGAGATTCCCGAATAAGTATGTTGTGACATGTGCGAAATGGTGACGTTGATAATACAGAAATGTTGGAACTGTTCGAGATAATATTAGAATGATCAAGTTTCAAGTTACGACTATTATATGGGGTAGAGTTCGGAGTTTTGTTTAGGAATAGGGAATGGTATACATGGTATAGGAGAGCTAGGACATGAATGAAAGTGGGTAAGAAAGAACGGGAAGAGGAGGAGGGGAGGGAAGGAGGACGACGAGGTGTGAGGAGGACGAGGAGGAGGGGGAACGGGTGGTGGTGGTGGAGTGGATGTACATGCTAAGGAGATATTTGAAAAATATATTTTTAAGAAGAAAACACGACAATTGCAAGAATAAGAAGAAATGCGGGGGGGGGGGGGGGGGGGAGGGGCATCGTCTAAAACAATTACCTTGGAGTTAATCCTGATTGTTGCATGGGCGAAAACCAGACGAGATCACCAGAAGTTCTTGATTTGGTCCTCTGGAACAAGAGCGTAGCCACCGAGGGCCATCGGTGCCCCTCCAAATGCATGTCCCCCAAGTACCCCATTCAAGAAGTATCATTATCACTTTGCTGCCTCCTATAACCAAACAACGATCCATGCATAACACCAAATCGATATTTCATCGTGCCCCTCACCAAAACCAAGACCCCTAGTGCCCCTCCCCTCCCCTCCCCTCCCGGAAAGTCCTAGCCACGCCACTGTTCTGTTGGTGATAAACTGAATGTTTCATGTTCTTGTCCCTTCCAATAAAGGCGGTAACATTTACTTAATTCTCTCAATTTGATACGGATGTGATCCTGATATGTCCGACAGGTGACTGATGCGTATACCATACGTGTTAGACATCTCCTAACCTGTCGTCCCCTCCCCCCCCCCCCCCCCCCCCCCCCCCACCCACCCACCCACAGTGGCGTAGACAGGAATGTTGTAAGGGGCTCCAACCTCCGGGCGCGTAAGCGCGAGCTGCTTTGGGCGGCGTGGTCCTATTTTAATCCCTCTGGCGGGGGTCTAGGGGAAGGAACCCGGGAAAGTTTTTTGTATTTTAGCTTCTAAATCCCCCAAAGAAAAATAACAAGCAAACAAAAAAAGAGGCCGGAGGGGGGGGGGGGGGGGGGGGGGGGCTCGGGCCCAGGAACCGCCACCTCTCTACGCCACTGCGCACCCCTACATACACCAACTGCGCTACGCCACTCTATATACAGTATATATACACGTGTTGACTAAATACTGGAACGGTGTCATGTACAAAGATAGTTTGTTGTGGTTTCAATTGTTCTCGCACATGTACCATCACGTTGGTGTTATTTACAAAGCGAATAATGATGTTTTCTAAATATGTATTTGTTTTCCGTAACAATACTAAGTTGGTACAACTGAATTAAAACAGGGAGATACGGTTGGGTTGCACCATTGGCATGCGTAGGTCAGGGACAAATACAGGAATGCATGCTACAATTGCTATTATTATTATCAGTCCTTACGGCATTTGTTTGAAGTATGGTAAATATCATATCCTTTTTATTTTTTGAAAATATCTTAATTACAAGCTATATAAATAGAGCGTTTCCTGTTTCTGTAAACAATAACAAAGAGAACATTCAAGAATATCGCTTCAACCCCATCGCTATTCGGAATGAGTACATTTCTTCTAGAACGTGTTTGTAGACTACTAATTTTAAGATTATACATTATAGTAGCAAGTAATAGACCTACTAAGCGCTCTCTAGATATCCGTTATTCCGTGATCTTTGCACTAAGTTAGCAGTGAGTGGAGATAAAGGGGTAGTTTAGTTTTGGTAGAGAGGGCGCTGCACATCACAATTTTTTTGTGAGGTAATGAAAAACTGAGTGTCGAATTTGAGAGAACATACAATTTTAATGGCAGAATAAACTTTATTTGGTCAAAATCGACCCAGAAACGGCTGAAATATCAATAAATATATCTGATCTTATTATTTGGGGCCCAAATAATTAGATGATTTTTAGAAAAAAATAAAAAAATGCTTGCACTTTTTCAAAATTTTCAAAAGCGTTTTTTAAATAGTTGTTGATGATCTCTCTATTTAATCATTATATCAATAAAACATCACATGCATAATTTTGTATGAAAAATTGTTGAAACCAATGCCTTTTTAAAAAGCGCCCTCTTGTGTTTTAATGGCTCTTTTTGAATGATAACAGGCTTTTTACTTAGTCGTTTGTAATTTTGTATACCTTTCGAGCATGGTGGAGTTATAACTATTAGTTTATAATGTTACTGTGCATGTTTTGGCTACTAAAGTTCAGCCTTACCAAAACTAAACTACCCCTTTAATCATTGACTGCGAGATATAGTTATCTCTTTAGACGTAATAAATGTTCCACGAGGTTCCAGATAGTGAACAGGTTAATGAGATATTAGTGTTAGTGGGCGTAGCGAAGTTCTACCAACATGACAGGAAGCAACGGAGGGGGGCCGGGGGGGGGGGGGGGGGGGGGTTCAATGTTCAGATAAGGGGGTAGCCTGTACCCCCAAGTAACATTTTATTAAGATTTACTTGTCTTATTCCCCACGCGGAGGCGGCAGTGATGGGGTAACACTTATCACTGGTTGGCACTTGTACCCTTCCCCGTTAACGTCACTCTCTGGTTTGACTGTACATTGATAATGCATTGTTTTGTATTAACCCTTTGTCTTATTGTCTTAGTCGACTCTTGTTATATAGTTAGAGCTGTAGCTCACTAAGGCAATGTGAGGGGTCATAAGGATATGAACAAGATGTTGCTGGTGTTAATCGACCATTAAGTACTTTGACCCTCACATGCTTCACATCATCCTAAAGGTGAAGGTCAGTGTTCTTGTCACCAGGATGCAGGGTCAATGAGGATGATGAGGATTTAATTCCATGTTATTCGTGTTTGTGTCATTCCGGAATAATTGTGGTCACTTGTGCTTCACACATGGTGCCCGAGTAGACAGATTGTTTCTACATGTTTAAAGGGATCTAGTAACGTTGTCACAATCACAAAACTTACCTTGAACGCTAGCGGTTCTCACAAACCCCATTGCTGTTGCACATGTCAACAAAAAATTTCTTATACCAAGCCCCTAAGAGCCAGGGGTACTGGGATGCTACAGCAACCCCACTTTTTGAGGGGATGCAAAGCAAAAACAAATTAAAGAGAGCTCCTTCAAGTGCCCTGCAGCCCCTCCCCTCGCTCACAAAACTAAACCAATGGCCGCTGACAGCCCCCCCCCCCCCCCCCCCCCCCTCCACTTGCACAACTTAACCAATGACTTCGGAATATCAAGGGGCTCAGGCTCAGCACCCTTACCCCAAAAATCCTTCCCAGGACCCTGGCTAATACCCTAATATATGAGTGCTACGTTGTACACATCCTTTGTATTTACACATACTACGGAACGTAATGTTACGTTTATGAAATCGTAACAAATATATCATTGAATTGATTGGTTACTTCACGAATCCACTTGCACGATTTGCCTAAGAAGCAGTTTAAGGTTTGACAATAAGATCAAATTGACAGTAGGTTTGTTTTATATCTTTCTTTATACAGTCAAGATATCATAAAGGCACTTGGCAGCAATAAAACTGCCCATGCCAATTTCATGAATTTACAGAGTAGAAACAAAATGCCTTTGTTGGCAGTGGACTTATTTATATCAGACAAATGTTTACGCATCAGTAGAATTATGTGCGGTATGCTGCTCACCAGACAAAAACAAATAGACCGTAATATGAAGATACTCTTTACTAATCCAATCATTATCGATCTAAGCGCATTATTCTGATTAGCTCAAAACAGAAAAGAAAACTGCACCGAGTTGGCAGAATAAACTGATGAACAAAAACGCTAAATATACGTACCATTTCAAAGGAATGAGCGAAATTGTCTAACTCATTGCACTGACTTTGTACACAGTTGTGACTATCCTGTGGATAGTTAAAAGTCGGAATACTTCAATCATAAATATCTTTATAACGAAAGGGAAATTCGAAAAAACAAAACCTGTTCCATGCTTTTATTGGTTATACGAATGTAACGAGGTATAAGAGAACCACTAGATTTCCAATGATGTTTTGTAGATTTGAACAATGCTACTAGATACCTTTAATGGGTCAGGCTGTATCGTAATATTTTCGTTCTTGCTTCATGTTCATAGAGACAAGAGACATAGGGTAATTACACTCAACCATTAATCCATCTTAAACTCGAGATGAAGAAACAATTTGAGGAAAAGGGAATAATATTAGCGATTAACGATACAATATGCACACCTGATGAAAGCGGCTTTGCATATTTTGTAGGCTTATTGGTAAGAAGGGATTTCACTCGCTCACGCGTTACGCAAGATATAGTCATCCTTACCACACTTGTATGATTGTTTAAAGAGAACCGACACCCAAAAATGATATTCTTATAAATGAAAGATTACATTTTTAATAGTTAATTCACCCACATCAATTTCAGAATTCCATCAGTATTCTTGCGAAATGCTAGTTTTACATGCTATATTACATCAATGATATCGAATAAAAACAATACATATACATACATAACATAATAAGGGACATATTTTAAGTAATATTGTTTTTATGTGATTACTACAATAAGTCTAGGGTTATTCCTTGAATACCTTTTACTTGTTTGCCATTTTTGTCAACAATCCACATAATACATTTCTGGGGCTATTTCAAGACTGTTACGGGGCTTGAAAGGGATCAAAAACATTGTCCAAATCCGAAAAAAAAATAATTAGAAATCTAGTGGTTTACTCATACCGTGATGTATCCACTTACCAAAAGAAGCGAGGAATATGTTTGGGTATTTCAAATGTCCCTTTCGTTAAAAAGATATTTACGATTGAAGTGTTTGGATTTTTAACTATCCACTGGATAGTCATAACCGTGTACAAAGTCATTGCAATGAGCAAGGGAATATCATTTGCATTTAATGTTATGCTCATTACTTGGCCATGTAATATCCGTTTGAGGTGAAATTGTCACACAATACTCAGAGGACATGTCAAATCACAAAACTAAACATTTTACCAACCATTCAGCACTTTTTGCACATGCCAAAAAATGTAATTGGATCCCTTTAAATATGTAGTTTGAAGCTATTTTTTCGGTCCGTTGCAGAGAAGACACTTTTTAATCCAAAATGCGTTCCATTTCGTTTCACCTCAGCTCATTGAAACCCCTTCCGACCGAAGAAGATTTGTAAATTGCTTTATCATGTTTGAAGAACGTAAGTCGTTAGTGCTATACACTAAACCTCACAATGTATAGACGTACGAATATCTTAAAGGGGTAGTAAAGTTCTGGGGGTGTTTCACAAAGATCCTAAGTCGAACTTAACACTAAGTTGGACTTAAAAATTATGGGAAGCCGTGTGTAGCATCGGAATTAGACATAGTCAAGACTAGAGCCAAAAATGTGAATAACTGAAACTTTCAACAAAATTTTACTTAATTTGAATTCTCTTTGATAAAAGAAAATATGAATGTAATTTAACACAATTTTAGGCCTGTTTAAGAAAACTCGAGTACAAATATAACAAAGACACTAATTGCTCTCAATAATTTTGAGTCCAACTTAGTGTTAAGTCGACTTGGGATCTTTGTGAAACACCCCATGGTTTTTTTTAAGGGCGCTTCCAAATTCTACCACTTAAGCATGATAATTATAAGTTTTCAATCATTGATTAATTAAAATTAAGTTCAACCTATATTCGTCTTACATTTAAGTAATATGAATGCACATGTTGTATTATAATTGAACATAATCATAATGACATCGTTATACGTATATATTTTCAGATGATCAGTTGATCGCGTTGCGTAAACACTACTAATTCGCATTGACGTCTATATTTCGTTATACCAAATGTACCTTATAACACTCTGACTTCGTTTGGAGAAAACGCAGAAAAACACTCAGAATGAAACTATGACTATTTTAAACGAGAATTGTTGGATTATTACTCTTAGTTCATTTAGTTAATATTGTGCATATACAGGGAAAAGTGCTATATTTATCATGTTCATGAACTATTTGACAATAACTTTATCTAGGAGGTAATTGGTTAAGCAGAATATGAGAGAGTCGGACAGATGCAAGTATGCAAGAGAGTGCAACACCCTTACAATGATGTATCTTTAAAATAGGAAACCATATTGTAGGTCTATATGTCAGAACATTTAAAGCTACTCTGGTGTAATTGCATTCAAATTTAATGAAGATCGATATGAATGGCAGCAATGGCTTCGGAGTCGAAATCATTGTCAATCATATGATAGTAAGGGACTAGACGTCCAACCCCAAAATCACAGCAATTTGTCGCAAATGCAACAAAAGCGATTGATTGTTTTAACGTCCTGGTTTTCCCCTCTTACGACCGTACATTTATTGATATGTTTTTTGTGTTCGATTCATTATCATGATGATTGTTTACTTTGTATTACCATGTTTTAATGTAATAAAAACAGCTTTGATTAGGTTATCCCCGTATTTAGAAATGAGAAATATACAAAACTCACCGATCTAACGAGGTTCAATACTCAAGTGTATATTTAAAACACGTTAGGCTACACCTGGTAGTATTTATAGGTAGACTGATGCGCACATCGCATAGCATTGATATTGGTCTTCCCTATCTATGTCGGTGTATATCAGTGGCGTACCAACGGCCAACCAGCAAGGGGGTCAACGAATGGGATGAGGATTAAAGTGTGGACAACCAGTGCACCTCAACATATGTGTTCATATTATTATTTAGTTAGTTAGATCATGGATTGTACTAGGAGATTACGATCCATGATTAAATTGTTGGTTAGTTAGTTGTTTAGTTAAATAGTTAGTTAGTTAGTTAGTATGTTAGTGAAATAATTGGTATGTTAGTTAGTTAGTAAGTTCGATAGTTAGGTAGGTGATTAGTTAGTTAGTTAGTTAGTTAGTTAGTTAGTTAGTAATTTAGTAAGTAAGAAAGTAAGTAAGTTAGTTAGTTAGTTAGTTAGTTAGTTAGTTAGTTAGTTAGTTAGTTTAGTATGTTAGTTGATTTGTGCATGTGCCCTAAGGAGGCATGTTTGGTCATAATATTTTTTTACAGACCCGTTCAATCATCAATTATGATTATTTACGTCTGGGACCGCCCCTTATCATGCTTATTGTCACCATCCTAGGTTTCGAACCCCGATCGAAATGAGCGAAGAGCGAAGCTCTGACCACTAGACCAGAACGCCCCTTCACAAGACATATCTGCGGTTCTTGACCAAATAGGCAGCGGTACAAGGATTCCCGGGGTGGGGGGGGGGGGGGGGGGCAATTATACCTCCTTGACATCATCCTTAGCTACGCCAATAATTTACATTAAAGGAAACCTTGATTTCAAATGGCGCTAAGTCCAAGTTGATTAATACGGAATAATTTTGTTTTAACAGCTTTGTCTGAGTCAATTGAAAACAATAACATGATATCCATCGCGCAATTATGTTATCAAGACCAACATTACATTCTAGCTAGCTTCAAACTATTAGTGCATTCATTTAAACTATATAGTTGGAATACGAGTTCAGTCCTTTTTGAAACGAGATGTTCTGGATTATAACATGCACTAAGTGTCGATACACTTTGTTTATTGCTTTGGGAAGTATATGAATCGATATGAGTCAATCATACATCTCACATTTTCAACGACATAACAGTTGCTCTAATTTAATGAGAGATCACTAGCTCGATTTCAATTGGATCTTAATCGATGTAATGAACAAAACTAAACATCACAAAACAATGACTGATGCAAGAGAAAATTAAAAGTCAATGGAGTCCCCCATCAGAATTATCAACATTTACTTTGTACACCATTATGTTGGTTTATTAAACACCGAACCGTGTCGAATACACGCTTGCTGATTGGTTTAGAGCAAATATCAAACTATGATGCAATCAGTTTTTGATATATTGCTCGTTTTGATCGCTATGTCCATATTTAAGACCCACGTATATTGACACTGGTTGCACGCCATACCTACAGGGGGCAATCACATCCATCGATCAGTATTGGTCCGAGAATACGTCATGTCTCACTGGAACTGATGCTTTTCTCGTTATCTCGTTGTCTTGCATCAACGCCTTTAGATTTTAATGTTGGTCATGATAATTAGCTATTAACTTATCACCATAACGTTCTCAAAATGATTGGTGGTAACATTTCTGTTGATAAGTTTTATTCGCATAATCATGATAATATTCATTTGGTATTGTATTATATTCCTTACATGATACTGATGAAAACTTCGCTGAAGTTTATTTACTTGCGCTGAACATTCCACATCAGATAATAATTATTACAATTCAATAACTAGAGTTTAGAGTTGAGACTACATTCGTATTATTATCTTGTCTCTTTTTTATCTCGCATGCTTCGTACAACTTGATACGACGATGCCTTTGACATCAATACATTCACCTTTAGCAAATTGTACTTCATGTTTTGAAAGCAATTTCCATTCCGAAATGTCATAACCATAATAACGTCACACACGTTGAAGGTATTATGTATTTATTGCTATATTATACCAGTGGCGTAACCAGGTCAAGCAAGGCGGGCGTATTGAGAGTGCATGGGGGTAGGGGCGGGGGCTGGGGCAGGTGCGATAGCGGGGGCGGACAATCTCTCCTTCGAGGAGAGGGGGCAGCCCTTTTCGATATTAAATTTGGTATAATGTACAGTATTTATTGGTTTATTTGTAGTGTTTAATCCTAATGGTAGGGATGAGAAAAAAATATACGAGGGAAGATGACCCCACTGGGAAGTAAATTGCTTCCTTGCCCTATCTTGGTTACCACATTTGTTCTTGTTTCAAGAAGTGCATGCAATTGAGTAGTTAATGGGGGCACGGGGGCTCAAGCCATAGTGAAACACATTCTAAGTGGCCTCCCCCCCCCCCCCCCTATCCGTCAGACCGCGCTACGTACGCCTTTTAATAAGTGTTATGTATATGTTTGTTTCCTAATAATCAGGCTATCCATCAAAAACAGACCTCACAGTCTCAGTCAAATATTCGTTTGTTTCAGGTTTGCAAGGTTTCGTGCTCATTAGCGACTAGGCCTTGGGGTGTATGTATCATTAACTTATGTCCAAAGTATAGATCACGATTATGACTATCAAAGTATATTAACGGAAATCATGTGGAACATTTATGTTTGCGAAATGAATGACAGTGTGTCTGTCAGAAGGTATAACCATGAAGGATTTGAATAAAATTAAACTGTTCCATATAATTGTTTGTTCTGAATAACTGATAAGCAGCCCAAAGTAGCACTACGATTACTTTTTCTCTCATTTGTAAAGAGTTATTTTTCCTTCACAAAATTGGTTCCTCTTGGTTTGCGATAATCTAGCTTGATAACCTAATAATGTGATCTACCTTGAAAGAAAGAAGAAATACAATACATACACCACAAGGCCTATGTGTTTAATGAGCACAACATTTTGAAAACATTGCCTCTATAACCCTGTTTAAACAAAATCAAAACAAAATGTATTTATTTTCTAAAACTAAAAGGCTGATGATTTCTTTAAACTATTGGTTCCCCCTGATTTGCGTTAATCTACTTTGATAACATAATTGTGACCCATATAATATATGCGTAAAGTAATGATACATGCACAAGGTCTCAACGCTTGATGAACAGAAACCTTGCAAACGGAAGCCGCGTATCATCACTTCTTAAACAGCGTCTTAACAAAAAAAGAAAAAAAACCCCACAAGAGTATGAGTGTTGACATTTGATGCACCTTTTAGCGATGTTTTGATTTGGTCATAAAGATATATGCTTACGTACAATATTATGTTGGTAAACATTCTCTATGCGACGAAGTTTGATGATCAGTTATAAGGTAGAATGTAACCGACAACTTCGTACATGTGCGTAATAAATTATTATCCTGAAATAAAAATGAATGTGAAACGAATTTGAACTTTTACACACTCTAGTCCGAATCCTTTCGGTACATTGATGTACCTTGAGCTAACAGATTTATTAAATTGTATTCCACAATTATTATTTTGGTAAACACTCCCCATGCGACGAAATTGAATATGAAATTATATAATTTAGAATGTAACCTATACGACGTACACGTGGGATGTACCACAGATGTATACATAAATCATTATTCTAAAATAAATTGTGCTTTTACAGAGTTTATCACGAGTATTGTTGTGATTGGTCCTGAATTTTGATGAACACAGAGCTATGTTTTGAGTCATTATAGTATAGTAATAAACATATCAATTATATTCAATTTATGGTATTCAAATTCATAAAAAAGGGTATTATTTAGGATTGTTAACCTAGATCTAGACATTGTCATACGCGCGTACATAAATCATTATTCTAAAATAAAGGGGCAGACTGTATGATAGTGCGAGGATTTTCTGAACTAGTTCTGATTTGTAATGCACATTAAGTTATATTTTGTCTCGTAAAATAACAAACAAATAGATCAATCACATCATGTAATATCTCATAACATTATTAATCACGACAATAAATGTTTTTAAACATCCCTGTGCATCGAAGTTTAATGGACGATTCATAACTTAACCTAGAACTACAGAATGTACATTCTCCAAGATAAGTTGTTAATCTGTACGTAGTATGCCGAAAATGTATATGGATATGTTCATCAAAGATACCTCTCAATATAAATTATATTAAAACATGGATGTACATGTATTTATAAAATTATTATGTTATGTCCTGCATTCCTACGCAAGTATATCCCTGAATTAAAAGCATGATGAGTTCGTTTTTCAATTAGATATCGTGAGACCGCACTTTTAATTCGACCATGCTATATCTCTTTGCACGTATTAACCCTTATACAAACCAACCATGATATAACAAATATAGTAATTTAGATATCACATGGATCATAATGCACCCCTGGTATTTAGAAGGTTAAGAATCTCCCATATCTTCAGGGCATGCCTGATGGTCCAATTTTTCAGACCCTTTTGGGTTCGCCCTTCCGTTCGCAAACAATGCCGATGGCTAGCCGACAGAAATATCTATCATTTGGATATAGCCTGCGCATCTATAGGCGAATAATATAGAGAGTTAGAGACACGGGGTTGTAAGGGTTTACAGCCCCCGACAGTTTTGCAAAGACACTTCATATTGGAAACCATCATCTTTTGCAATACACTCTGACTCAGTCCATTTTTGGATAAAAGTAGCTTCTTTTTCTTTTAGGGGCAAGAATTATTTAATGGGGGCAAACTACCTTAGCTCCCTAATATTCTTTATCACGACGAAAGTCTACATGGAAGATGGTTTCTCATTATACATCTTTCCATTTACTTCGTATTTGCTGTTTTTAAGGGATATTTGTTTAAAATAGTTTAGCTACATAACATGAAAAGCATCAAGGGTGTCGATATGCAGGAGGTTCTCTTTATCAGGGGCGGGGATGGAATATGAGGACAACCCTCCTCCCCCCCCCCCCCCCCCCACCCCCCTCCCCCCGACCCCCGACCCCCGAACAAAATAATTACATATAAAATCATTGTCAATCAATGCAATTTTAGTATTAAAGCATTTTTTAGTGAGAGCTTTAGCTCGATCCTTGTGTCCTCGGGAATCAGTACTAGCAGTATAGGCACTAAATCTAAATCTGTACACTTCGATTCATGGATTCATGCAATGCAACGAAGTATACTTTTAACGAAATGATTGGATCAAATCGAACGGACTTTTGAGTACTCTCGTGCGACAATTTGGAGACATAATTCAATTAACGGATTATTCTTGAAATAACCACAAACCCATTCGTCTCTTAGTCATTAGTCCGATCCGTATAAAAGCACGTTTACAAACATTAAAATGCAGATAAAGGTTCTATTGAATGATAAACGTAATAATTACGTAATTTTTATTCTAAAAAAGACCATATCCAGAGGCTAAAAAATCCGCTCAGCCGATTATAATGGGACGATCATTACACGTTTCGATGAAGATAAAAAAAATCCCGGTACAATTGCCATTGTGGTCCTCCTTTTCCATTATCGCTAATTATATTGTACAATTGGGCGCAATAGACTGTAGTTAATAGAGCAATACGACAATCCATTCTTTGGGATGGAATTTTCTTTCATTTTATTTGGATAACACGTATTTACTATCTGTGTATGCCACAGTAAATAAGATTTATCTGAGTTTCTCCAATCTGCCAATCTTTAAAATCACATGATTATAATCACGTATCAGCAAAGCTAATTATAGAAATGAAGTTATACATGTACTTTTATACCAAAAGTGCTGTACTCCAAAGTGATGTTGACAAGTCTGAATGTATTTATTTCATGAACTTAATGTTTAGACATGTAATAAATGTATAAAGTATTTCCAAGTAGCAAAGTCGTTTTGACCAATTGAAATGTAAATCATGAAAATAACGTTTGTACTTTAAATGATATTAAATTTTAGAAATGTATAATCATTACTCATTAATACGAATAAGGAAACGCCGGAATTACGTTTAAAAACTACATACAAACGCATGGATGGTATGAATTAAAATTTATCGTAGATTACAAATTTGAAATGACTAAATTGGAACACATGAAATTGCATTTTCACGATACATGGAAGTCATGTCATGTTCCGTATTTCTTCAGTTATTTAGATTAATTTGATAGATTCAGACCCCGGAAGTGAATATGGTTAAGATAAAGAGAGGGAAAGTATGTTCCTAATTGTGTGGGTAGTGAAAGGGCTCATGATATATAAGGTGGCATGAAATAACATTATTTACGATATCATCAACGTTCATATGTGGGTTGTGGAATATAAGAAACGAAGGTCACTCTCGAATGTATTTTTTATGTAAAATGACTCGAAGGAAAATGTTTTGATGGCCGATTTAGATAATCATTAAGTATATAAATAAATAAGTTACTTTGCCCTCCTTACGTTAGATCAAATCAAATTAATTTAATTTCATAAAGATCTTTTTTTTTCTTCTTCAAAAATACATTATCTCCAGTCGTAAGTATTTAGTGATGTGTTTCAGCATATTTAAACTGTCGACGTACTCTTGGTATGGAATTTCTCAATATTTGAACCTTGACGTAATAAAACTTTTCATTGATTTGTTATTGACTCATTATTTGGTCATAAACACAGAAGCGTTGTCATAAATCTTGCTTTATAATGGAAAAGTTCAAGTACAAATATTCTAACCAAACTATTGGCCTATTGCATTGGAAATATCTTGTCAAAATGTAAATCAATATAAATCATCATCAATTAAGTTGTTATCAAACGGTTTTCTTTGTAGTATTCGACATTTCGAATATATTTAAATATATTTTATGTTATTAGAATTCACTATTTTTAGGGGACTCTAATATAAAACATTATGTTCACAAGCCTTGAAAGCAGGCCACGGAAATCCCTGAGATAACTGTACTTTATGAAATAAAATAACTGTACTTTGAAGGACCTTAGTACACGATAAGACTTTCTATATAAATTTATAAATCGGAATTCAGTAACCTACTTTCAGCACATTATTTGTTGCTAAATTTACGATTTTCCTGCAAATCCGAGATCACCATGAATTTTCATTTCCTTCGAGGGTCATTTAATTCGTTCCACAAATAAAAAATATGAAAACATGATTCACGCCAGTGGTGTAGCAACTGGGGGCATGGGGGGGGGGGGGGCACGTGCCCTCCCCCTCCCCCCCAATAATTTGAAGAAACAATAGGAAACATAAGGAGACATTTTTCGACAAAACAAAGAAATACATAAGGTGTGCCCCCAATATTTGTGCGTGCCCCCTCCCCCCCCCCCCATCAGTCCTACCACGCTACGCCACTGATTCACGTATACAGTGCTTGCTTTAGAGTACTTCACAATTATGTTTCTCAAAAACATTATCGTTTATTTTTTTTTTTAAACGTCTACCATTTCGTAATTTCGCATTTAAAGAGCGCGAAAACAACTTGTATATCACTCATAAGAAAATATAAATCATATATTATTGTGTTGTGTTAGTATTTTAAGTTTCCAACATTTTTTGCCAATTTTTTCCTATTATCAAATCACATTTTCATTAACCAATAATTGATTAATATAAAACACTCAAACCGGAAATGAGAACATCGAGAATGCATGGAATAATTTTTGTAAAAACGTTTGTCGGTTAAGAACCCTTAAGAATAATAATGCGAAACGAAAAATGAAACGAAACATGAGGCGAGATATATTAAAATATATATTCAATATTAATATTTTCCTTCCGGTGTGGATGTGTGTGTGTGGGGGGGGGGGGGGGGGGGGGGGGGGGGGGGGTGCAGCCCTCTAGATATCCCGCGTTGTACTAGCATCGTAACTAACACGGATATTAAACGAAGGACATTTCTCTTGTACTTGTTCCTATCATAAAACCATTGTTGTCTAAACATTTGCTAAATGATACAAAACGCAATTATAAAACAGCTGATAAATGTGTTGCTAAGGCAAGGTACGGAGTTGGAAACCTTGGACTACATTCGCCCCTGTGGACGTGAATTCATTAGACATGGGGGAACCCCCGGAACTGATAATGTAACGCTCCGTTGATTCAGGGGGCCTTTCGGGAAAAAAAGATGCCCAAAAGTGCAAACTTCAAACAGGAAACATCTGTTGCATTAGAATGAATATGAACAAAGTGGAGATATATTTCAATTAATTTATTATAAGTGTGAGCCATTTTGTTTTATTCTTCTAAGTGTAAGCCATTATCTTTCATGATTAAACTGGGACCATATTTTACCCCCGAGGACACAATTTCACAATTTCACAATTTGAAACTGATGACACAACGCATCATGCTAATGCAAGACAATAGCTTTTGGGGAAAACAGGAACACGAAGACACTCATGGCGATGATATTTTGTATATATATTTTATGTGTGATTCTCAAATAAAAATGTAACAAATCCCAAAGTTAAAAAGTGTGCGATAAATCATTACATGTGGGTTTTGATTTGCTTACAAGTATATTCCACTGGGTCATTATCATCCCGGACGTTATTGTAATATACACTGGGGAACCCCCGGAAACTGCGATGACACAATGATTACTCATAGGCAAACATGAAAACAAACAAAACGCGATGTGTCTCAGGTTGCATTTATAGTCCGTATAGTATCATTACACTTAAAAGGTGTTCATATTAGTGTATTTCTTAGAATGGAAATATACACATTTTATAAGCATGTAGGTGTATTTTCACGTTCTATATATGTTGCATTGATAACATCCCTGTATTGATAACATGTTGGTGTTAAAATAGTCCGCTTTAACCAAAAGTTTGCATTTGACTTCTTGTCAAAGCATTCTGAAAATTTGGACAAATATTGAAACAACCAAGGCAAAAGTCTCGGACAGAACAAACTATCAGATCGGAAGAATAGGAAGAGATTCTTGTCTCGATAATCAAAACAATTCAATAACACTTTCTTGGCAAAACACAATCGTAGAATTTGAAATATGTGACATATCCCCCGTCTTATTGTTTGGACCTGTCGCCATCTATTGAGTCAAGCCGTCAAATTTGACACTTATTTAGTGATGGTTTTTGACTGACGGCAGTGGGATGGGGTGGCTAGTAGGATGCGCACATTCCCCCTTCCCACCTGTCGCATGTGGGGTATCTTACCCCCGTTTTATTCCGCATTGGGGAGCAAACAATAAAGATATAAACAAACAACCTATTTATTTATTTGTTTATTTTCCGAAATCACAATAAAAAACATTACAGAGTATAGGAGAAAAAATAGTACATAATTCACTGAATATAATTACAATGGATTCGGAGGATTTATATGGGGTACGTCACCACCCCCCCCCCCCCCCCCCCCCCACCCTTTACGGTTAATATTGCACCCCTATTTGTCCCCATCCCTTCGTCTGATAGTACCCTAACTATGCCAAATATACCCTTGGTGACAGGTTTTGACTGACGGGTAACGCTGAAGCCAAATAACACATTGCGTTATGGTTATTGATACAGGTTATTAGATAATGAACGCGTATAATGTAGTGTTAGCGTATGCGGTAATTGATAAGTCCTCACTTGAGATTTTCTGTATGAATAAGTTGTATTACACCCCCCCCCCCCCCCCTCCCCACCCCTCCCCTGTCTAGGTTGACTCCGTGACCTCATTCTTGCCCAAATATAGTACTCTCTCTTTAGGGAAAGTTTGACGATTACCCCGTGAATATTAGATAATCTTGCCCAAATATGAGATGCTTTTTGTCGGAAGCGGGAGGGCGCGGATGGGGTGGGTGGGGGTGGGGGGAGGGGGTGAGTGGCTACGTCACTGCTTTGGGAGTGCTAAATATCGCTCCCAGATCTCACTGTTCACCTGTACTGAAATAGAAGCAATCAAATACATATTAGATAGCGATCGTGAGGATCACATGTCATCCTTTGCACGCCTACACATTGAGTCACTGCTCTTGCAACACATTCGTGTGAACGGTCCCACATATTAATGTTTGTGTATAGGCTAGTATGTATCACTTTAATAGCACTTTTAGCATACTGTAGTTTGAAAATATTTCATTACTCGGAAATTTCAGCTGCAAAGAATATTCATTTAGGAGCATTTTGTACATTGCAGCTCCGCTGCTAAAACTTGAACTTAGTGACCGACGGACTAATCTAAAAAGTGCAATACAGTGTAGCGGTATATGCGTAATATAATTTGTATTTTGGAGTTGTGCGTTTCATTGCCATTTTAAATAAAAACGTGGACTCATTTGGTATTGTGGATTCAAAACTGACTATGTTTTATTGTTTTATTACACACTCTGTGATACTACATTTATATTATGTAAAGCAGAGAGGTACCTTTCTGGTTATAGTACAGTCTAGTCCAAACATACAGTAACAGCCCCCATCTACAGTGTCACAATTAAGCCGTTTCATACTAGATTGTGCAATCCCCATAGAGATAATACAGGGCCCACCAGGTTCTCGTAGGCAATGAAGCACATGTCAAAACCAGACATTTTGATAGAAGGTCTGTAACACAATTCTTATACCCCTGGAGGAATGACTTTTTCACCGTTTTTCAAAAGGGTTTTCCAGATAGGTCGAGTGTAGCAACCGTACAATTCTTAATAATAAACGTAGATGTCAGTTAATCCGTTCCATTCGAGATTCTGAAATGCCCATAGACTATTTACATAGCCTATCAGGTTCTCATAGGCAAGGGGTAAATTAACCGGAGCATGGAGCGACGCAGGAATCTAAATTTTGTGTTACTGTAACTTTTTTTTTTTACCCCGAAGGTGAGGTGTTGCGTTTTTCACCATTTTCCCACACGAATTCAGTTATATACAAAACAAAATCGCGTGTTCGCCGTAATTTCGACAAAGTCAATAGCACAAGCGTGAGTAGTGGCCCAATGTCAATGCAACTATAGCACAATGGAAATAGTTGTGCTTTGAGAATCAAAGAAGTATCATTGTTGCAGATTGACAGGCAATGTTTAGGTGCATTGACGTAGCTAAGGACAGAAAGGGGGAGGTGGTACCACCTCCATTGCCCATCCCCTCCCTCTGTTCCCCCTAGTACCACTCCATGTGTGTGTGGACACTGGACATCATAATTATGACACCCCAAATAATTTCGGGGACTGGCTCCCGCCCCTGTTATAAGGAACTGACCAACCTTAAGTCCCTGCCCCCAAATGCCTAATTCCATGCTCAGATGGTTACGCCTCCATAATAGTACAAATTTGACAGGTAGATCGGTTGTCAGTTAATATCGTGGATGTGCATGTCGGCGATGACCTTTTGCGGGTATTCTGAAGTTAAATTTGAAAACTCTGATGAGAATGATATAAAGTTCACAGTAAGCAAGTTGATGGGCAAGCGAAGGAATAAGGGCAATTGTCCCTTCATACCAAGATATCATATAGTTATATAAGACACTGGATTCACCCTCCAGACATGTTTTGTTACCGAATGTCACAATATTATACTTCCGGAGAGGGAGGGTGGGGGAGGGGTGAGGGGGCAAGTTGTGAGGGGGCAAGATTGTCTCGGACCAATTGTCCCTGGCTTCACACCACTATAGCTACAACACCGAATCCACCCTCCAGACTGTTTCTTTTTTCTTTCTGTTTTTTTGCCGAAACCGAATGTCATGGCTCTTCCGGAGACGAAATTAGGAACACAAGGAAAACACAAATTCGATTGAACTTGGTCCTCTGTTGACTCATACAATCAAATCAAGAGCGGTATACTTTTTAAATCAAATATATCCGTTTGTGTTTATTTCTACTTTTGTTCAAAATGATTGCATTATTCGTACGTTTACGTGCGTGATAATGTTGCGGTTGCTATGTGTTTAGAACATTTGATGTTATAGTTTATAATACGCCGACTGGTTTTTCATTACAGAAACAAATTCGACATAACTTGCCGACTTGTGACACACACACATACACTATCAAATCAAAGGCAAAGCATTTTCTAAAATCTCAATTTGTCGCTATGTTACAATGTAAAATATTTTGTTTTCAATCTTGTTTGATTACCGTAATGTAGATTTGTGTGAGTTATTTATAACATGGGAGAAAATGAGAAAATATGTATTAACCGAAGTGTGATTTTGTATTAATAATTTAAATTAATTAATGAAAATATATAACCGTATTCATTTTCTAATACAGATAAATTCATCCTTCAGTATAGTTTATTCCTTCAGTAATTATGTGAACTTTAAGATAAATTGTATGACAACTAATGGCGTTTCCCTTGATTGTTGCTTTCATTCACAGAAGCAGGGCCATTTACTAGACGAGGAACTAAACGTTTATACAAATGATCAACAAATTGAAGGTAAGATAAATGTACAAATGAATAACAAGTTATAAATATGTCGGTAAAATGATAGCGTTATAAAAATTTACGCAAACGAGAATTATTTCACTAAAGACCGTCGTGTAATTTGTATGGGGTGCAGGACAATTAATGTGTATAAAAGAGTTAGCAGACATTTGCCAACAATTCTTTAACTTCAATTATTAGTTTACATATTGGTATACGGTGGTTGAGTCTACGTATAAGAACATGCGTTTGGCAGTATATTGTCATTACCATGTTTCGAACTTTCGTCATATTGAGATAATTAAGAAGACAACTTAAAGGAGAAAATCAAAGAAAACCCCTAAATATGACGATATTCATATCTACAGAAAGCTTATAAGCCATAGAATGAGCTTGACTGACATTCAAACAATATAACGCTTCCATAAAAGCGAAATTAGGGTGAAAACATCACCCTATTCCCAGGGACAAATTCGCTCAATCGCTACACGAAACGGCCTTTAGCTGTGACGTAAGAACCGGGCTTGAAGCCCAGGCGGCTGCCGCGGTTGTATGTAGATAAGCGTATAATATACCAGGCTGGAAAGACAAGCTTCAACTTATGTGCTATTTTTCCCTTACCAAGAATAAATTATAATACTACATTGTTTGTAATTTGCTTCTCATTTATATTTTCATCATGATATTCCAACAAATGTATTGTTTGTGACAAAAAAAAAGCTGAAAAAGGTGAAAAAAGAAGGGGAAACTATACGACTGTGTCGTGCAGTAGGCCTGCACAGATTTGGAAGCAGGCGATTTTTTACCAACATGTAGTTTCACTTTGACATATCAGACGGAGAATTTACCACTTCCATTATGGAAACAAACAGTTAATAATCATTATGAATCAAATGAAATTAAAAAAAAACGAAGAATAGTTATTACTTTAGTCGATCTATCATGGCTAGTTTCATGGTTTAGCTTGAAAAGTCGAGTGAATTAGATTCGCGATCTCCTGTGTTGTTACGATTCATCCGCGATTTCTCTGAACATTGGCAGCCGCATTACCTATACGGCTGATAGCGCTGGCGGATTTACATTTCCTGCGCGCGCATCAAAACAAACGAGTGCACGTGTTAGCTAGCTAGCTTGCTCCTCCACGGATACTTCGAAGTCCATAAACAGGCTGTTTTGTTGAAATTCTTCATCCATGTTGAACTGTCAGATGTAATTCTAGAGCGAGATCGTGATCGTGTGGACTGTAGAAAGCTTCGAATATAGCGCATACGCTGGAACTACTTTTAGTTCAATAACATACACAATATGCATAGTATACGGCCGGGTATACGATCCTGCGCTTGCATGTATTTCTCGATGGACGAAACTTTTAGGAAAGAAACAAAACCAAAACAAAACGGTGAGAAATACACTATTCTATGTAATTATACCAGTTATTGACATATTGAAATGGATAAGAAATATTATATATTGTTAATGTTATAACAAAGGCAATTCTAGCTCGGAACATGATTCTACTAGGTAATTTTGTTTTGAAACACAGCTATAATAGATTTGTTTTTCATACTATCTCCGTGTTCATATGAACAACAATTCGGCAAAATGGTGAGTTGTAAACAGTTATTTTACGGAGATTGACACTTTTTCAATGCCAATAATGACATGAATATTGACATTAGGATATGTTTCAGGACATGGGAGGACAACTGTGTGTCAGATATTGATTATTCAGGCAATATTCAATCGTTTTGAGAGAGTAGAACTGCGTCCACTCTATGAACATTTGCGTGTAGATCGCCGTTCGAGCTAGAGCTGTCGGGAGCGCAAAGCCCGGCTCTTACGTCACGCACAGAGCCACTTTGCTGTGCCGATTTCATGGTAAAGGGGAGGGTCAATTCACTAAAATTTTATTTTCATAAAACATGAAACTGAACACTTTCATGACTTGTTAACTGCACAAATTGCTTTAATAACTCATTCTATCATAAAATAAACCATAATAACTTGATTCTATTCCCTTTGAATTTCTCCTTTAAGAGCATGGTACATGTAAGCTTATTAATATACAACTCTAATACTCGTTAATAGGACTTACTTTCAGATGAAGGAGGGTGCATACACACCAAGGTCATTCACATGTTCGTGATACAAAAATGTAAAAGGTTTCACTAATCGGATTATGAATTATAGGAACGTAAGAGCATTCCGTTTCGTCTTTCGGTATAGATTTCATGAGACCATAATTATATGAAATAATCCAAGGCGAAATCATTTAATAAGCTGATTAATTGCCAATGTCAGGTTCTTGATTCTCACCGAAATATAATTCGTCGCAGAGATCTTTGTGACATTATTATGAGACATGAATTTTTACTTATCATTGTACACAATAATCTTAATAATGTAAAGTTGATCGAGAGTTTATTTTTGTCCGATGTTGACAAAACTTTGTATTGATTGTATCATGAAGATATTTTAACAGTAGTTCTTTATCACATGCTGTACAGCATGCCTTTTGCAACTTAACAAACATTGAACAGTAACTCAAGTATATCTTTAACTCTCAATATTATTCACGGCTAAGCTATTGACGTTTGATGACTTACCGTGACAGTTTGTTGTTTTAAATGATTGGTTGTGAAAGAGCTCTATTCAAAGTCATATTTTCGAAGATAACCAGTTTGGTAGCTCTGTTAAAACTGAATGTAGCTTTCTGATATTTGAGATAATTATTCCCCAAGTTATACATAATTATTTTACATAATTATAATACAGAGGACGGTTTGACATACACTATTGCATGCATAACTCAACTTTAGTTAACAAAATCGCCTAAACGACCTTCGCACTCTCATCCGATGATCAATTTCGTTCTAAATTAGGATCATGTAACCAATTATGTTCTTAACGACGATCAGTGGCGTAGCTACGGAGGGGGGGGGGGGGGGCACAGGGAACACTTGCCCCCATTTGCCAAAACGATAAGAAGCATAAGGGGGGAACCTTTGTTAAAATATAGACATACATAAGGTGTGCCCCCCATCACCCCCCCCCCCCCCCCCCCCACTCCTTTCCAGTCAGCCCGAGCACGCTACGTCACTGATGACGATCTAATCCAATTTTGCGTCTGGTCAAGATCCAAGCCAACCTTTAATGATAATAATTCTTCCGTCGGATATTGTCCATTTTATAATTACGAGGATGTATTAGATATCACTGATATCCTCGCATGTCACTTGGAATGAACGCTCGAGTGGGCATCATCTGACATCTTCACTTCTGACCAATGAAAAGTGTCTTCAAGCTTTCGTAGTTCAAAGATTGCAACAAAAAACCTATTTCTGTTGACTGATTGAGGTCGAGAACACTTTTGTTGATAGAAAGATTAACTCATTATAAATCCAGTTTTAGTCCCGAGTAATGGCGAAATAGGGCGAGTTGACTCCATAGCTTATGCAGTACTCGATCGTGATGTGACTCGGGAAACCTGGAGAAACTTCGGGAAACATCGGGAGAACTCGGCACATTCTCATGTAGAAACAATGCGATCACCTTTGTAATTTAGCCTTCAGTGTGTGATCTTCTTGAATATCATAAGTGGAGGACAGATTTGTTCTTGATTAATATCGTGTAACCTATTATGTTCTTAATTGCCAGTTTATTCTTAATTAAGGTCCTATTCACTCTTCCACATTAGGATACTTCCGGCTATACGAGCGATATTAGATTCATCCTCATGATTGTAAGATGTGATTATTCGACGGGGTACTTGTCATTCATGGGGGGATCAAGGCTAGTTTGTGCGCACGGCATAATACCATGCGCACCGGGCGCAAGGCGTTCGCAAGATTGCACCGCGTATCTGATTTACGAATCCGAACCACGTTTAAAAGGATCTAGTAACTTTGTTGGCAAGTGCAAAAAGTGATGAGTGATTAATAAAATGTGTATTGGAGTGATCTGAAATGTCCACAAAGTAATGGGTGAACATTTCACGTTAATTGGAAGTTTTTTGGCTGAGATATGAGCAAAAATGCAAGGTGATATTCACTAACTCATTGTTCTTACTTTGTACGCGGCATGAAATTATCGCGTAGACAATTTCATATCTGAACACTCGTAAATATCTCGTGAACGAAATGGAAATGTAAAAAAACCGAAACCTGTCCCGTGCTTTAATTGTTAATATGAATATGTAAAGGTATGAGAGAACCACTAGAGTTCCAAGTAAGTTTTGAGGATTTGGACAAGGTTACTAAGTCCCTTTAAAATACTAATTACCCAGTCGGATATTTCCAATATTAACGATGATGAGGATGTATCTGATATCTCTCGTATCCTTGTCTGTCATTGCCAAATACTTTACAACCTATCCGACGTTCTCTCATGTTCCCAACGATGGTCACACCATGTTGACCAGAATGATGAGTGATTGGTGGGTCATTTTAAGGACGACCGATATTTTGCTAAAAAGGAATATTTAAATAATAAAAATGTACTGTACCGTAAGAAATATTATTAAAAGGTAATTCGAATCGTTTGGATAATGACGTGATACAATACACAGGCCTACCATAATTTGACTTAATTTGAGTTTTGTTATTGATAATAGACAAAGAACAGAAACCAGTTATTTATACCATGTCTCCTTTCTCCAACTGCGGATGGTTTATATGAGGATGTATTTGATATTGATAATATCCGCGTCTGTAATTGGCAACAAACTTCTGATTCTTGCTGTGGCATAGCCAGTGGCAACTTAACCATTTGAAATGGGCTCGCCTCGATTCTAAATTGTAGAATCTACTGGCGAGAAAGACTATCACGAGAATGTTATAAATATGAAGACATGATCTTCAAGATCGACAATGTCGTTAACATAAAGTTGGTCATATTGGATTTTTTAACCCATATTATATAACCTTGATATGGCTATTTCATGAAAATGATGAAAACACAAATATGATCAACATGATAACATTATAATAAGTGCGTGGGTAAACGTTGAACGCATGGGTGATCTTGATTAGTCCGATCTCTTGCAAAAACGCTCGAAAATATGCCATGCACGAAAAATAACAAGCTTGACTGAAAGTGCGTGAAATTATGAAGAGCAGGGTTATTTAATGGTTTGATATGACTGAACTAGGCTAGACAAGTGTTGAATCTAAGTTGCACCAAAAGGTCGTTAGACCATTCAGTGGCGTAGCGTGGTCGGACTGATTGGGGGGGGGGGGGGGGGGCACGCAAAATTATTGGGGGGGCACACCTTATGTATTTCTTTGTTTTTTCAAAAAATGTCATCTTATGTTTTCTATTGTTTTTTCCAAATTATTGGGGGGGCACGTGCCCCCCCCCCCCGTGCCCCCCCCCCCCCCCTCCCGTCGCTACGCCACTGAGACCATTAAAGACAATAAGGGCAAATGTTGTTCGAGTGTCATGTTGACATAGACGACTGGGTCATGATGACGACATTATTGGACGATTTGCGCATGCGTCAGGTTCCCTCCCACGTTCTCTGCCATATCCGAGAATGACGAACATTAGCAATTAAAGTAAGAGTATTGATAACACGTGAACAACATGGAGGAGAGAGAAATAAAATGTAAACTGGCAACGCTAGAGAGAGGGGGATGGTGATGTAAAGGAGGGTGAGGAGGGGGGCAACAACAAACATGAAATAGAGAAGGGGGAGAGGAGGGATTGTTGTGAAGGAGATGAGTAATACAAAGGAATTCTCGGTCGAAGAGTTTTTGCGACTTTATAAGGCAACACTCACTACTCTTAATACTCATGTATGTATTGTTTTCGTTTCCAAGACGGATTATACATGTATATTGATTTTAATCCCTTCAAGATTCTGAAATCCCCATAGCCTTTGTACATAGCCCACTTGGTTGCCGTAGGCAAGGAGTTAATCGAGTTACGCATTGCTCCATTTGCTCATTATGATACATTTTCTAAAATATTGCCATGAAAATCAATTATATGTCTCCAGATTGATTAATCCTTACCAAATGTTTATAGAATGTTTATAGAAATTGTTATAATTGTAATGAAGTTCATTATTGTTATTATTGCCTTCCTTTTCATTTGCCAGTGGATGACACATTTCTTAATAACATGTATATGTTTGAAGACCAATAAAATGTATCTTATCTTATCAAAATGCTTCCCTAATTATGAGAACATGGCGCGTCTTAAGTCAAGAGGAACTATTAGTGAATTTCATTATACAAAGATTACGCCATTTGTGTAATGTATTTCTTTCTTAAATTGTTTAGCCACAGGGAGTAAGAATTTCCATCCACCTTAGAAAAGTCACTGCTTAAATAATATTCCGCTCACTTATAATAGTATTAAAGCTGTCGATGGACTTAATGCCAAACAGAGTAAGGTGTGTGATTATGATACATGCATAACGAAGGTCAAGACGGTTTTTATTTTACAAAATACGTCTCGTCTGTTGGAAAAGAAGGAAAATGTTATTTCCCGTCGTTAGATCATTAAAGCAACTAGGGCAGAACCATAGCGGGAAGTATGAATAAACCACCGGCGGCAAAAAGCAATAACGTACATTAAACATACCCCATCAAGACAAGGGGCTTACTTTATATTTACCTATTTATTGTATGTATGTACGTTAAACTGCTTTACTGGGGTCTGTTCTTCCATAAGGCAATTGCAGCCTTTCTACTGACTCCTTACACTTTATAATTGTGTCCGTATTTTGTATACTTTGTATGTTGAACTTGAATTCCTTGATTTTTTTTTCTTACCTTGTCAATTTGTTGTTTTTATAAAGTGTTAAATAAACTGAACTATAACCATATAGATTATGAATATGAAATATTAGACTGGTACAGTGCAATCATCAGCACATTAGATGCAAAGCTTGAGAAGCAATTTTTATTTAAACCCAACCCTCATTAATTGTTTGATGGGTTGGTTTATTGATTGATTGATTGGTTGATTGATTGATTGATTGATTGATTGATCGACTGACTGACTGACTGACTGACTGACTGACTGACTGACTGACTGACTGATTGATTGATTGATTGATTGATTGATTGATTGATTGATTGATTGATTGATTGATTGACTGACTGACTGACTGACTGACTGATTGATTGATTGATTGATTGATTGATTGATTGATTGATTGATTGATTGATTGATTAATTGATCGTTGGTTGATTGATAAATATATTGATTTTAAAACGTTATTTTTAAATAGATATATACTGTATCATAAACAGGATAAACGTCCTGCCTCCTTTCAACAATAACCCCAACCTAGTTTTACGAGTTGACATATTGAACATACAAACAAAACATCCGGAAGGGGCAAAGCTGAGATTGCAATTGTCAGCAGAGCAACACATGTGCTGAATTATCAGAAATCCGTTTCATTTCCTACCCCTATAAGTACAATATAAGGGAAGGGGGATAGGGGTATAATGACCATCTTCATCTTGCCTCTTTGCAATGATCTTGTCACAAGCTAAATCCTAGAGACTTGTCTTATTTACTCCTCCTCACTGTCTCAAGGGGAAATTAACAGCAAACGTGTTTGTTTGTTTGTTTTGTGTCTGTTTTTTGTGTGTCTGTTTTTGTGTTTGTTTGTGTGTTTGTTGTTTTTTGTTGTTTTTTTTTGTGTGTGTGTGTGTGTGTGTTTTTATGTTTTGTTTTGTTTTTTTATGTTTTTTTATGTTTTTTTTTTTTATGTTTTTTTTTTTTTTTTTTTGGGGGGGGGGGGGGGGGGGGCTTATGCTACCCTCCTCTCTGATCTCATGATGAAACCTTACCCCCATCCCCTTCCTTTGGTCAAGTTAATCATGACAACGCCACTGGATAAAACATGTTAGATGATATAGACCAATCACCATTCGGTCATACGAATTTACCATTGCCTAGGTATATGGAAAAATGATGGGTTATGTTAAAATGATATAGCGATTTTAGTATCTCGAAGGGAACTGGTTAAAGATAATAAGAAATTGTATAGAATAGAATAAACTCGAAAATATAAATGTACTTTTTAGCTGTTAAGAGTTTGTGAGATGTTCTATAGATATTTTGTATTAGTTAGATCAAAGTGGCTAGAAGTCCCATAATATATCTTCCAGAGACATGGGAGGATGTAATCGTACCCGTCTCGATTAACACTATGTTTTTCGTCTGTCACTTTATGCAAATCTGTTAGCAAATAAACGATGTAATTTTCAATAAACAATATCATGTTTAATGTACGTGTATGAACATGATTCGTAATTGCAGTGATGGCTAAGTATTCATGCGATTTCAAAATTAAATAGTTACAACAGTATTGGGTTGTAAATAAAACAAATAAAGCTTAATTCCATTTAACACACATGCACACATTGTATGCTCTGCATAATTTCAACATTCTGAGTCACTCATGTAGAAATTCAACTATCAGTATTGAGGGTGAGTTTGTATAATGATATAAAGAGCCACCTCGTTTATTAAATCGCGCATTATTAATTCCACATCGAACAAATATTATGAATAGATGTGAGTCATTTCATTTTCATATCTCTCTTTTTGCCGCCAGCAATTAGATGAAAGACGGAGTGAGACTGTTGATATTGAAGTTTATTTTGCCAGCTAACATCTCCAAATTAAATTGGCACTGTTGTAAACGTGGGGTAGTCGGATTTTCTTGTCATTTTGCATTCCAGTTGCAATGGTTTATGAGGGGGTTTGAACATTTGTCAAAAGAGTTTAATTTAACTTTTGCATGAATCAATAACCGAAATAGAATGACATTCTGGAACGTTTTGCGTTACAATTGCGTAGTTTATGAAGAGATAATTTGCTTTGCGAACTGTCAACATAATTTACTTCGACCTTTTCATTAATTAATAATTGAAATGTAGAAATACGTTTGGGGACCTTTTGCATTATACAAGTTGCGTAGTTTATGAGAGGAAAGTTGTATTGTTATAGACATGATTGATTCTTTATCTGATTAGTCTCCCACAGTTTTCAGAGAGAATATCACGAAAATAAAACAATTTGGTATACCCCAACCTCCTATGTTTTCAAAACTCCCACATGAATGTCATTCTCTACTATTACTTACCTTCAAAATCGGCATTGATGTGAAGATGGGTGGGCTTAAACGCGGCCACATGTATATGACTGACTGGTTGGGAAGTGGAAGCATGTTGAATTAAAACATTAATTTCATAACCAAGAACTAAGTTTAAAATGTTAATGTTAATGTATCAATATGATGTGACATTAGTAACGTAGATATTATCAGTGACATAGCTTTGGGGGGGGGGGGGGGGGTCGACAAAACATTCAAAACATTAAAAAAAACAAAAACAAGTGGCAACCCGTTCTCCAGTCTGTAATTTGTCCCAGTTATACCCTTGTGCTTTAACGTCCTATGTGTTTTAACCTCACGCACAAATGTCATTATCCACAGTGTATTGGATTCAAATTGACAATGGAGTGAAGATGTGCAAATCTAACTGTCTATACATAAGAATACCTGACATTGAGATGTGACAAACAATGTATAGGAGGACATAATTCAACAAGCAATAACTGGTAATGTGACATGCGCCTCGAGATATTGCGTACAAGTTTGATGGATTTGACGGTTAGTTTTGACATTTGATGCCAGGAACATTCTTTTCAAAACTTTGCCCCCAAGTTGTGCTTCATGTGTGTCGCATTCCACCTGTAGTGGTGGAACAAATGGGGGAGAGGTGGGGAGCAAGGGTGTATTAAAGGGTGCCTTGTTTGGGGTTCTTGAAACTCCCCCCCCCCCCCCCCGCTCACCCCCTCTGCACCACAACACCATGATGATGTATTTTGGTTAGCCCCATGGAGCATTATCTCCCCCATGTATCCTAAAATACGATGTATGTCTTGAAAATGTTTTTTTTTAACTAAACTTTATTTTGACCCCCCCCCCCCCTCCCCCTTTCTTTCCGATCGGGATTCATCCTAATGATTCCACTGACATGTCATTGCATACTTCTCTTTGTCCCTGTGTGTTGTTTTTTTATCGACATAAATATTTTTGTTTTCAATCAGTACCAATATCACATTCGTGTATGTCATGTCTTTATGAGGTAATGAATAGCTGTCCGGGAGACAAAAACAACACCTTAATAGTCGACATTTTTGTATTATATTTCATTATTCTCTATTGTTTTAGAAATTTAAATTTAACACGTTGGAAGATAATATAATGTTGGTGCTTTGTCCATAGACTCAAGTCGAGTATTTTCAGTACTGAATTGATTTACTACATACTCTAAGCACTCTTCGAGTAGAAATATACATGTATATTACATTTCATTGTTCTCTATTGTTTTAGAAATATGAATTTAACCCGTTTGGAGATGAGTTGATTTTGATATAACTGCATTATCCATTGACCCACGCAGAGTATGTTCAGTCCCAATCCTAACAAATTATTTGCCATTGTGATGTTAAATCAGGTTTGATAAAACGTTAATTTGATAAGAAAGAATCAAATCTCAAATTTGAGTTAATTTGCTTATAATTTATCATGATCCGAATGAATTGATTTAGGCCTACTACGTACATTATTAACAATTTCTTAGATATAAGGGGTTTAATGACGATTGCATAAACAATAAACCACACGAATTTAAAAAATATATATTGTAATCTAGTTCTGATCATTGTTCTTTAATCCTATTTCTTGCAGATTACGACATTATATCACCCATATTTATTGAAGAGACATCGAGACACAAACGCAGCGTAGACGCCTCGCCAGCCCGCAACGTAAAATTTCACGCTTTTGGTGAGGAATATCACATCAGACTCGAAAGAAACAACTGGTTACAGCGACTAGGCCTCACGATCGATCGCGTCGGAGCGGATGGTGAAATAAAAAGAGAAAGAATATCGAATGGAAACTGTCACTATTTTGGAAGGTTATTATCCCACGATGGAGAATCGTCAGGGGCGATTAGTACATGTAATGGAATGGTAAGTTGATGAAAAACTTATCCTATTTTGAATAATCATGAATAAACATGGATGATTCATGAGTGTTTAGTGAATGTATTTTATGCAATGAGATTATAATTGCAGTGCAATAATAAATTGGTTGATCCCCCTTTTAGTATCATAATTACTATTTTAAGACATGTGTAACTCTAATTACTATCAATATTATATTACAAGAATGCTTTTCCACCAAGTTCATAAAACGGGGTCACAATACAGTAGTCAGATGATCAGAGTATGTCTCATTACTGCTATATCTCTCTAAAAAGGAAAGAAATACATCATATCAAGGTGTTCACCTTCTCACCCAATAATTATAATTCACATGACTCTTCCCCCTCATTTTCGTCATATTCCAGATTGTCTGGGAATGTTATAAATAATTTTTAAAAATGTCCTTACCTTGCCAAAATAATAACGAATAAAAGGTAATCTTGAGAAATGGTTATTCTCAGAGTTCCTGACTCGCGATGTTATCTTTATTCTGTGTACCTTGCCTAACCCCTTAAACCCAGATTTTTGGCTGGACCAGTACTCAAAGGGTAAAACATGATATCATAGCAACTATATTTGCGAAATATTTTGACCTCTTCAAAATGATCGGACATCCGACGATCTGTATGAATAAGATTTTCCGGCAAATACTCCACATGATTTTAACGCAAGCTTTATAACACGAATGATACCAGAATCGAAATGATAATGAATGTAATATATATTATACAGATGTTAACTGGTGGTGGAGGGAATATCACAGAAAGTTCCCTTTTTGAGTGAATAGTGGGCTCTGCCGTGTAATATAACAAAATATTATGGCAATCACGTGACTGTGTTGAGCCAATCAATGACTCGTATTTTAATAAGTCATATAATATAATCAATTATCTGTCTTAATAACATTCTTCTGCGAATTATTCATATTAACTTAAAATCCTACCTTGGACATTCTCCCTCAAGCTTCAATTACAAAGAAAACGACCAGCTCAAACGCAACTTTCCGAGGATCCTCATTAAAAAGAAATTGTCACTCTGTCCTTTAACTTTCGATTACATTTTTGTACAGGAAATAGGCGGGTAAGTTTGCAAAATATTACGGAAGAATTCCTTAATTAAAAGTGACATGCTGGGAAATCTCCACATGTACTAGACGTCGAATGCACATACTATTTTCATTTCTGTAACGTCTCCTTTTGCGAAATGAATTATAATTATTGAGATATTTGCAACGATAACTTGTCATAGTTGACATATTTTACTATTTTTATCATATCATGCTTTCGCCGGAGTTTTTTTTTAATAAAGATCCATACTTTGGAAAATCCGTATTATCATTCAATCTAATTTTATTTATGCATGTTCATTCGATATGCAACTAATTATGATATTAATTGAGATATATGATAACAAAATTAAGTCTGCAAAGAAAAAGAAATGGGAATTTAATGGCGTATAACCAACACCAAGGTGGATGGCAAAGGGTTAGCATTTTTATATAATTTTATATAATTATTTCGTTTATGCCCACACCCCGCGCCTCTTTGTTTCACAGTGTGGATCACTGTATGATTCATTTAGTCCTTCCCGTGCCAATGTTGGCACATAAGGCGGCGCCTATCTCCGATGCATTAGCCCTAGGCCACACGTCTACTAAATGTAGCGAAAGCTACAGAAGGGGGCCAGTCTTCTGGTAACTCGTGTGATTAACTTTCCATTCTCCATTCTATAAATGCCGAGCGCCTGGCTAGAAGGCAGAAGGTACCATTTTTAAAGTATTTGGTATGACCCGGTCTGGGTTCGAACCCGGGACCTCCCGTGCATGAGGCGGACACTCTAACCGCTAAGCCACCATGCTCGGTATTCGAGTCTTCTTCACTGTATGAACCGAGGAAAAAATTATATCATAGTAATTCGTGATGTAACTCTTTCACATTAATATGTCTTGAACGTTTTCATGAAATGTGCTATTTAGGTCTTTAATTACAAGACACAAACAAACATTGACAGCACAGTTTCGTCACCTTATTAGACACGTTATCACAGATGCCATCCACAACGTGGTTTATATCAGTGAGTAATGACAGACCTCATTTAGATATCCCAATTGCGTCATAAATTAAAGTGGTATTTTATAATCACACATAATTATAAATGACATATATATGATTGAGGATAGGCCTAACTATCCCACTTGATAAATTAAAAAGGATGTTTGTACCCACCGCATTCAAGATGATAATTGTAGGTGATGACACAATCATTATTATCTTCAAGGAACCTCAATTCGATAGTGAAATGTTTTCTTCTATGTATACGGCATTATATATGAGGTGCCGATATTAATAAATAGCACCCTTCTTAAAGGAATCTAGTAACTTTGTTGACATATGCAAAAAGTGATGAGTGGTTGATACAATGCATATTCTTGTTATCTGATATGTCCACTGGGTGCTGTGTGAAAATTTCAAGTTAAATGGACGTTATAATTATGGCCGAGTAATGAGCACAAATGCAAAGTGATATCCACTAACTCATTGCACTCACTTTGTACACGGTTTTGACGATCCAGTGGATAATTTAACATCTGAACAATTCAATCGTAAATATCTTTTTAACGAAAGGGAAATTTGAGAACCGAAACCTGTCCCATGCTTCTATTGTTAATACGAATACAACAAGGTATGAGGGAACCGCTAGAATTCCAATTGGATTTTGAGGATTTGGACAATGTTACTAGATCACTTTAATGTGGGTTGGACTAATATTTGTCTACATATAATTCACTATTTATTTTGATACTTCTTTTACCACCATCTGTACTCATCATTTACATACACGATAATAAAAAAAATTGCAACTCATCATTTTAAAGCTACCAGATAATATATTTTTCAAATTTAAACGATTATATAGACCAGAGCCATGATGACCTTTTACATGACTGTTGGTTATACGTTATCCAGGGATTTCAAAATCATAGTGTTTTCCTCTAAAGTTAGACAAATATTGTATTAATCAATTAATTACCAGACGTTGATATCCCCTCCTTCTATTTCCCATTATTCACTCTTTAACATTTGAATGTCATGTTTTCCTTTACCACTTTTATGTTTTGAAGAGAGCTGAAGGTACTAATCAATTAAGTGCCAGACAGGGCCTTCCCATCCCATTTCTGTGATTCTCATGTTTTTGCCTCTCGTATTTGCCTTCTTTTCTTTACAACTTCTTCTCTTATTCTATGTTCTTTTAAAACCGTTTGAAAGTGGTTTTCGTGTCATGTACTTTGTTTATTATTTTGTTTTTCTTTCCGTGAAAAACAGATAAATAAAGCATTATTCAATTAAATACCAGACACCGCTTTCCTCCAACATTCATTGATTTTCCAAAGTGAATTTAATGTTTACTTCTTTCTCGCAGCGAGGAGTTATTAGCTACGGAAAATCGGACTTATACGTTGAACCGCTCAAAGCCCACCATATATCCAGGATCCGGAGAGACACGCCGGATATCCGGCATGCAAATCCGCACATCATCTACAAGAGGAACGTTGCCAATTTGCAGACCACAACTCCCAGGGAGCAGAGCCAGCCGACAGAGTTCTGCGCGTCGGAAGATCGTAAGTTTGTCTTTAAGTTGTATTTAAACCTAATCTCTCTTCCTTCCAACCGTCTTACATGACTTACAATAAACATACTGATATTTAACGAATTGGAGATCATTTGATTTGGTTGGCTTTACACCATGTAAACACGTTTTCCATCGATATTATATATATTGAAGATGTTTTCATAAATCCTTCATTCTAACCAGATCTACCGTTCGGTCTTCGTTATGCAGGCTCAATGAATCATATTCGCATTAATTTGGTACAACTTGTATTTGAAATAAGAAATTAGATTAATTGGCCTATTTTATTTTCATCAAAATACTAACATACATCAAATGTATTATTAGTTGAATCTGCACCATAACCGTTAAGGCAATGTAAGGGTTACAATCTCACTATCCCCAAGTGCACTTTAACCATACCAATACCAATATATAAAATACGATTGTGTTATTACACACGAAAAGAGTCAAGAGTATAGAGAAGGTTAATTTTCTGAAGTAGGGCGGCCATCACTTTCACCCCCTCTTTCCGATTTAGGGGTGAAGACGGATTTGGAAAGTCTGTTTATGTTATGTCGAGGGGCTCAGGCCCCAGGAAAGAAGTATATTTACTATATAAAGCAATGTTAAGTGTATCGTAAGGGTCACTTCGGACACCTCGCAATAACGGTATATATGTAGATAGATAGATAAATAGATAGATAGATATATATATACATAGATAGATAGATAGATAGATAGATAGATAGATAGATAGATAGATAGATAGATAGATAGATAGATAGATAGATAGATAGATAGATAGATAGGTATGTAGATAGATAGATAGATAGATATAGATAGATAAATAAGTCTCGATTTGTATGTTGCATGGAATACTAAAGTATTTACATGATATGACTTCCAGATTTTCAAAAGATCTCCATTCCCATGCATAACATGTATATTATGTTAAAGGGGTAGTTTAGTTTTGGTAGAGAGGGCGCTGCACATCACAATTTTTTTGTGAGGTAATGAAAAACTGTGTCGAATTTGAGAGAACATGCAATTTTAATGGCAGAATAAACTTTATTTGGTCAAAATCGACCCAGAAACGGCTGAAATATCAATAAATATATCTGATCTTATAATTATTTGGGGCCCAAATAATTAGATGATTTTTAGAAAAAAATAAAAAAATGCTTGCACTTTTTCAAAAATGTTCAAAAGCGTTTTTTAAATAGTTGTTGATGATCTCTCTATTTAATCATTATATCAATAAAACATCACATGCATAATTTTGTATGAAAAATGGTTGAAACCAATGCCTTTTAAAAAGCGCCCTCTTGTGTTTAAATGGCTCTTTTTTAAATGATAACAGGCTTTTTACTTAGTTGTTTGTAATTTTGTATACCTTTCGAGCATGGTGGAGTTATAACTATCAGTTTATAATGTTACTGTGCAGGTTTTGGATACTAAAGTTCAGCCTTACCAAAACTAAACTACCCCTTTAATTTTCAAATACGGATCAGCAAGTCATGCAAATCAAAGATTTGAAGATAAGTCTCATGTTTTCCCCCGAATTGATTCCGGTGATGTGAGACACAAACCGAATCTAAAATTATGTATGACATGTTATTCTCTCGTCAGAGCCATCAAATGCCTCATGCTATACAGACCTAAATATTGTTTTTGTAAGTCCCTTGATGTAGCATATTTCTAAAATAACGATAATCACTCATAAAACTGTTACAAAGTCTCCCATCAAAACTCGCTGCTATATTTGACCACTTGGCAAACTTACATACTTATTTTTTCTTAGTCCCAAGGCATGATTTATATTCTTAAATAATAATTACTCATAAAACCGGAGACTAAGATGGTCTCTCGCCACAACCAGATTCTATTTTCGGTCAGCCAGTGGACATCCATCAGTCGTCATCGTGTTCCACCTGAGACAACCGGACTATAAATCATCTAAATGAAAGTTTCCGCTTCTAATTCAAGACCATCTTCTAAGCAACCTGCCTGTAACCAGTAGCTGTGTCCATTTTGGGGGATATGAGCACGTCTCCACCACTGATCTCTACACATGATATGGATATGTTATTGGTATTATCTTTACTGACTAAAGATCATCCTCTCACCACCACTCCCAACTTGTGATATATCAGCACGATTCCACCACTGATCTCTGTAAATGCTATGTATGTGATATTGCCTTTTCTAAATAAAGATCACCCTCCCGTTCTGGGGGATATGAGCTCGTCTTCACCACTGATCTATATATGTGATATGGATGGGCTATATCTTTTCTAACCAGTATACCCACACACATTCCACCTGTATGAGCACGTTTCCACCACCGGATTATATAAATCATATGAATAAGCTTTTTTCTTTTCGTATTGAAGATCATTCTACCATATCCTACCTGTAACCAGTAGCTGTGATCATTCTACAGTCTGAGAGCGTCTCCACCACTGATCTATGTTAATGATATGGATTTGCCATTGCCTACCAAAGTAAAGAGAACCCTCCCACATTCTACCTACAACATATAACCATAAACACGTCTACAGGATCATTACAGGGATCTAGTAACTTTGTTGACATGTGCAAAAAGTGATGATTGGTTGATACAATGTGTATTGTTGTTATCTGATATGTCCACTGGGTGTTGTGTGAAAATTTCAAGTTAAATGGACGTTATATGGCCGAATCATGATCAAAATTGCAGAGTGATATTCACTTACTCATTGCACTCACTTTGTACACGATTTTCGCGGTCCAGTGGATAATTTAACATCGGAACACTTCAATCGTAAATATCATTTTAACGAAAGGGAAATTTGAAAAAACAAAATCTGTCCCATGCTTTTATTGTTAATACGAATACAACAATGTATGAGGGAACCGCTAGAATTCCAATTGGATTTTGAGGATTTGGACAATGTAACTAAGGCCCTTTAATCTCTTTAAATGGTATGGATAGAGCAGAGAGGTGGGAGGAACTTTTCAAGTACATGTTTATAGGGAAATGAGCGGCCATCTTGATTATGACATTGTTGCTCTACATACAATAATACGGGCAAAATCGTGATAAAATGTTTGAATGACAACATCCCTGTTGGATCGCCGCAAAAGGGCTGTTTATTTGATGCAATTTCAAAATTAACATATTGCATATGCAGACAGAGAAATTTGGAAATCATATTAGAGTTTAAATACAATTACATGAATACTTAAAGGTCAATATTATGTTCTTGTTCGTTTATTTAGAACTAAACAAACAAATAAATAATGCCATCATGCTTCGAAAAGTCAAAATGTGTGTCGTGTCTTGTTATAGCGAGCTGCTTATCAGGTCTGGCGATCTGATTTCTCATGTCAGCTATCAATATCAGATATCATCATCATTTTGTCTGCAAGAAACGCTTGATTTACTGTGAAACTGTGTCATCATACTTGACTGCGGAAAATCAGCGTAAATCAATTATGATTATACGATAGCATATCTTTCTGCAAACAAAATTATGTACAATTGAATTGAAAATTACAATGATTGAGTTGAGAGAAAGGACGGGGGAGACAGAGTGTCATACATAGTGGCGTAACTAAGGGGACCAAAGGGGGCATGTATTGCACTCCTGTAACCTCAATGTGATCTACATTAACACAGAGATACATACCACCACCATCGTTTTAGCGATGATTACCCCTTCATAAAAAAAATATTTACAAAATCATACTCTCCTTACCCAGTGATCCGCATATGGGCCAAAGTTATCAACATAATAAATGTATGTATAAACAAAGTGAATGCTTTTGGGCACACACTGATGCTGCCCCCGTCCATGCTGTCCTAATAAAGAAAACAAATACCCCTACCTCCTAAAATCGTGGGAAATGCTTTTCCCCTTTGCCCCCCCCCACCCCCCCCCCCCCCCCCACCCCTCCCCCCCCCCCCCCTGTCTATAGTGGCACCCATTTGGGCTAAAACAAAAAAAATATATAAATACATTTATTTGGGAAACATTGAAGACAAAATAGAGGAACAAATGGGTCGCAACTTCTCGTGGATAGAGCTTTGCCCCCTCCCGGTCTGGGTTGCTCCCCCAAGTCTTGGATGACTTAGGTTACGCCACTGATGTGAGGAAG